>JAPEVW010000177.1:7500-35000 GCA_027921565.1 Artemia sinica
TCAAAAAGTTTATTTACAAAAGGGGACATCCGGGGATATTTTTATTTTCATTTTTCAACAAGCAACCAGACTTTTACCCAGGTCTAAATGAATTTGAGGATAACTTTTCAACTGGGTAAATAAATTGATATCAACTTGGACACGTTTAATGAGAGAGGAGTGGGTCCACAATTTATACATTGAACACATGGATCTGAATCTCAGTAGATTAAAAAAAACTTATTTTAAGGGGGGCGGGGGCTGCTCGACGAATAAAATGCCACCAAGATTTGTCGGCTACAGGAGGGATCAAGGTTTCGATTTTGAAACGGGGCTGCAATGTTTTAAGTATGCAATTTTAGCAGCAGCCCATAAAACATTAAAAAAAGAATCGTCAATGAAAAATCTCGACGGACTTGCACGTAACGGTGGGAAAAATTTCCCTAAAGTAAATTTTGACTGTTTAGAGGGAAAGTATCCGGTGTCCTTGAAAAAAATAAGCATATTGAAAAAGCAAATGAAAATCTGGGATGGGGGTGGTTGTTCTCCAGTATGACACCGAATTTATAGATGGGGGAAAAAAACAAATAAAAAAGGGGGTTTTGTATTCAGTGAGGACACCGTCAGTAGATAATGTTAAAAATTGGGTATGGGTTATTTACGAGCGTCCCAAAGATGTAAATTCTTATGGTCATTTGTTCCCCGTTACAGCAATAAGTCGACTCTTATCTCAAGGCAAGAACAAAGGGTAACGTTTCTATTGCCCAATGTGCCTTTCCCCATTTAGATCTGAGCGAACATTCTCAGATCACATGAACCATTGCAAAATTCATGGGAATCAGAGAATTGAAATGCCGGCAGAAGGCAAAGACACTTTACAATTTAAAAATTTCTAAAAATTCCCTGCTACAAGTGATAAAGTGTCTTTGGATTGTGAAACAAGACTGGTTGAGGTATCAGATCCATCAAGGCCGAATATAGTCAAGGAACGCAAAACTAGTTGCGTGTTCCTACGCACACGCTCGTCGTGATTCCAACAATAAAATGCAATTGGAAGAGTTTTTTTTACTATGGACGAGGAGGGCAGCATGGAAAAGTTATTGGTATCTTTAATAAAAACAACAAATGGGGCAATTACACGATTACGTCACACCAACTACCCAATGACATTGTCAGATAAAGAGCAACTGGCGTTGGAAAAGGGGACAATTTGCTGGGTATGTAGAGGCGATCTTGGCCCAAAAGACGCGGTCCAGGACCACAATCTCCTTATTGACCCTAATTCAACGGGGGAAAAAGTAACTTTCGTGGGTGGGCTCACAATTCATGTAATTTAAAAATTAAACAGCCAACTTTTCTTCCTGTTTTTATACATAATGCTAACTATGATCTAAAGTATGTGCTACCAGCATTGGTGCATCTTCAAAGAAATGGAACAATAGATGAGGCATGGGTGATAGACAGCTTTTCTACAAAATCATACCTAAATCATCGGAAAGTTGCTTGTTTTGGAATTTATGTGGGAAATTTGTTGAAGCCGACGTTGAGTATACGAATAAAATCGCCAGTCGTTGATCAGATCTCAAGGTGAAAACATCTATCTAGATGGAATATTAAATTTTGAAGTCCGGTATGTTCTTGAATTAATTCAGTGACCGGAGTTAATTAAGAGATCATTTTAAAGGATTAAGTCAGGAATAAATAACAGTGGACTTTTGTGTAAACTTGACCTAGATTCTTCATATTCCGTGACGACATAAACTGGATTGAACTTTGAAGCTAATGGATTCCGCAACAAGTGAAACTGACTGCAGTAAGAGATTAAGAAATATTATTAATTTTGAGCATTCAAAGAGTGTAGACGTAAAGTGATTTAATAAGACATTAACGTGACCCTAATTGGTGAGCAGGAGAGGGGCAGATCCTCCGTCAATCAGAATCAATAATTCCTTTTAATAATGCCAAATATTATTGTCCTGAATGTAGAAAACCCAGCAACCAGTGGCACAGTTCAGTGAACTAAATGCAGCCAATGGTGGCACCCCAAATGTGCAAAGATTACTCTTGGCTTAAGAGAGAAGTTAGAGAAATGGCTATGCTTAAACTGTGATTTTTCTACTTCCCCTTTGATTACAAGTGATGAAAAACTTTCTGGCAAAGTTACGCAAAAAGCAAGCCCTAGATCTGTTGCGAAAAACACGCCTATAGTTACTCCCAGGTCCTCCAATCCCCAAGCAAAGACAACAACTAGGCCCAGCATAAAACAAAAAACCCCCTGTGTCGATTGTGGAGAATATATACGAGAAGTTTCAGCGTAAGATATAAATGCTCTACCCTTGAGAATGAAACTTTCAGCCCGTGATTCTGTTATCAATAAGCTTGACAATGAAGTCAGGCTTGTTTCTGAAAAGCTTGCGATGGTATGCAAGAACGCCGTAAATTATACATTTTAGTCGACAAAAAAAAAACAACAATCGATTCTCTAATGATGCAGATAAATCAGTTTCAAAACCGATTCCACTGGATCAAATCCCAAGCGGCCCTGAACTTGGTACCCAGCCAGCCACCCAAAATAATCAACGCGAAATGAATGCTGTAAGTGCGGCGTCAGTTACATCGGATATGCCCTTTCCAAGTGCGGTGAATAATAATACTGACATAGCCGCAAGTGATGAGAATAATGTGATTCCGATTGACAAGTTACAGGAAGAGGACTTACATATCATTTTCGAGAAAATAATTAAGCCACCATGTATTAGTAAATTGGTTCCTGAAGCCAAATCAGGGAAGAATTCTATTGCCTGCCGTTTTCACTTGGCCAACAAGTGCATAAAAAAAGAGTGATTGTACCTTTGTTCACCCCTGTATGTCTTTTTTAACTACAGGTAACTGTAACGACAATTATGCTTCCTTTCCCATTCCAAAACCCTGCCATAAATTTCAAAGTGGCCTTTGTTTCGAAACTAAGTGCATGTTATTACATTTGAAAAACAGGGATTATCGTGCCTATAGCCAGGCGCAGTAAAATTTGTAATAGTAAAATAGTTACAAGTTCTCAATCAACCCAAAAGCGGAGCCCCTTCATTCAATTAATAAAATTAGCTCATCAGCGCATACTCTTCCTTTTTTATCCCAAATCCACCCTGCTCACTCAAAAAACTTCCACCTTTACCACCCAGAAAAAAAACTCCATATTCCCAGCAAAAATCCCTCCCTCTTAACACTCCAGTTAACCCCTCCCAAGTTGAACCCCCTGAAAATACCACCATCTTATTTCCCTTCCTTATTTTCCCGCCTCCGACCCATGCGTTTAATCCCTCGTGCCCTACCTACCAGGGTGACTCAGGTCTGAGACCTTTTGCATTTAATAATTGTCTTGTATTAAATCCTAATGTTCGCACTTCCCGACAACTGAAAACAAGTCGCACCTTCCTCATCATGCTTCGGCTGTATCCTCGCCCTCCCCTCCACCTCAAATCCCCAAGGTAAATCCTTCTCCTACCCTACTTCTCCGCAGCATCATAATATTAAATTGAAACCCCACCCAGGAAATCTCAAACACACCAAGTATCCCTGTCGAAATTCCCCAATCGGTTTGTTTTTCCCAAAACTTTTAGTTACTAATGCCGAAAGTCTTAATTTTGAAAAGCTTACTGAACTCGAGGTGCTTTCAGAATCAAATCTAATCGATATTATAGCTATTACGGAAGTACAGTCCCATGACCCAGGGTCTCTGCGCCTGACAAATTATTCAGAGTTTATCAAACTCCGTCCTTTAGACCACCCACTTGGAAAAAAGGTGGCGGTGTTTTGTTCTTTACTAAGAGTAACCTTTACCCAAAGGTTATTCGAGTCCCTAGTTTATCCGAGTACGATGAAATCCTCTGGCTAAGTATTAGACCAAAAGTTCTCCCTCGTCCATTTAATATTATTGCAATAGCCGTTTTTCTATTACTCCCCAAATCAAAATATCGAGTCAAAACGTAAATTCATCCAGCAATTGCAGACAAGTGCTGATTTTGTTATTTCTAAATACCCCAATGCTGGTCTTTTTTTAGTTGGCGATGCAAACGACCTTAAAATGGATTCATTTTGCTCCTCACTTAAAGTTAAGCAGATTGTTAAAATACCAACGACTCGGGGAAATAACTCTCTTGATGTTATTTTAACTAATATGTATAATTTTTACAACCCTCCCTCACCTCTGCCTCCATTAGGTGGGAGTTACCATCTTTCGATTCTTTTATCCCCCTCCTCCAATTTTAATCATTCTTTCTCAATAACTTATGGCAGTTATCGCCTCTTCAAAATTCTGGTCTTCTTTCTTTTGGTATGTGGCTGAATACTGAAGATTGGTCCGATGTTTATAGTTTTAAAAAATATTGATGAGAAAATGGCTTTGTTCCACAAAAAGCTAATTGGACAATATCAAATTTGCTTCCCGGAAAAAAAAATTTATAAATTGCTCCAGTGACAAACCCTTTATTAACCAAACTATAAAAACACTAATTAGAACCAAATTGAAGCTTTTCAAAAATGGTAAACCAGATGAAGCCAATAAACTAAGAAAAATCAATTAAAAGAAAATTCGCAAATTGGCACGATCGTACTACAAAATAAGGTCGAAGTATTGTTTACTAATAAACCAAAAAACTGGTATTCTGAGGTTAAAAAGCTGTGTGGCAGGAGGCTTGAACAGCTTAACTTCAATCTACCCGAGTCCCCTGATATTACTGCCAATAATCTCAATAAATTCCTCGCTTCCATTGTCAGAGTCTTCCACCACTATCCGACCAATTACCATCAGGAGCCCTTTCCCCTTCTTTACCCACTGTTTCTCCGTCTGAGATAGAAAGAAGAATTCAAAAACTAAGAAAGACAAGTATTTCTCCTTTGGATATCCCTTTCCTCTTATCAGTGCCTTCGGTGATTTCTTGTCTAAGCCTTGTCTTTCCTGTTTAACAAGATTACCGAGTCTGGGCAAATTCCTACAATTTGGAAACAGGGTTTCATAACCCCTTTGAAAAAGAAAAACGGAAAGCCTGGTTTTGAAGGCGTCCGGCCTATTACTCTTACTCCTATTTTCTCGAAACTTTATGAAGGTTTACTTGCAGATTGGCTAAAGGAAAAAATCTTACCTCTTACTGACTTGAAAACAATTTGGGAACCTAAAATCACACCTCTACTTCCCATTACCTCGTTTCTCTTATTGATCACATCGGGAAAATCCTTGAGAAGCCTAATTCCTGGCTAAATTTAATTTCCATTGACCTTCAGAAAGCATTCGACCTTGTTAACCACAATATTTTAATTGAGAAACTTGTCAACAAGTTCAATATTAATCCCTTACTGGTGAAATTAGTTGCCTCCTTCTTAACAAATATATCGCAAGTTGTCAAATACCAAAATCATTATTCAAATCCTCTCCCTGTCCACAACGGCATACCCCAAGGTACTCTCCTAGGTCCCCTCCTTTTTTCAGTAATGATCAACAGCCTCGCAAAGGAATTTCCTGACCTATGGAAATTTGTTGATGACCTAACGGTTGTTGAAACTTGCTTCAGAAATTAATAAGTGACCCTATGAGTATCCTCAATGAAATTGGAGACGAGGCCCTTAGACTTAGACATGACAGTAAACCCCTCTAAGTCCATGATAATGCCCATTTGTTTCCTCAAATCCTCGCCCTATTTTCTTAATCCTATCCCTCCTGAAATTTCTGTGTCCTCATTTAAACTACTTGGGGTCACAATTTCTTAAATTTAAAGTGGGATATCCACGTTAATGACATCATCCATAGAGCTAATGTGTCTATCGCCCTCCTTAAGCTCCTAAATAAATTCAGCGTCCCCCTTTCCCACTCCTTAAGAATTTACACGTCTTTTGTCCGCCCGCATCTAGAATATGCTTGTCCAGTTTGGCACCCTGGTATCTCTCGCGAAGAATCGGAAAAAAATCGAATCAATTCAAAAAAGGGCCTTGCGAATAATTTCAAAGAAGCAAGGTGCCGTACTCTCTGCTCCTAAAAAAAGCTAGTCTGAAAACCCTGGAGCAAAGGAAGGTTTCGTTGTGCCTCCGTTTTGCAAAAAAATGCCATAACAAAACCTCGGACGGCAAGTATTTTCCCCAAACGTCACTCCCCATCCAGAATACGGCCGCCTCGAGCTGTTCTGAGCCCATCCTGCTTTGTCCCCCATTCGCTGCGTTACTTCCAGATACGAAAGAACTTTTATCCCCTTCATTACAGAGGAAAATGAATTAAAATGCCTCAATAGTTTCTTTTTTCCCTCTTTTTGTCTATTAGCCGATGGTACTGCCCAGGTTCTTGCACTCTTTTGCTTGCCCCCCCCCCTTTCTTGACCAGTTTTTATTGTTTTTAACTCTTTTATTAATTTACTATAGTTTAATTGCTGACACTTTCTTAGTATCCCTTTTAATTTAAATGCATTTATGTCTCGTTCTAAGTTTAGTTTGACCAGTTTTTAATGCATTATGTCTCGCTCTAAGTTTATTTTGACCAATTTTCGTTTTTTTTTAATGTTTTAATTGACTTTTTACAGTTTTAATTATTGACTTTTAAATGATGTTCATTATGGTTTTCTCTATTTTGTTGTTGTTCTTTGCATTTTTATTGTAACGATTTATTGTTGTCGACTCCAAAATCCGAATTCGGCCCTTTGTGGGCTTGTGATAGCGATTTTTTTAAATAAATATCTTATCTTATCTCATACAGTTTTTTCCCTAAATCATTGAGCGAATTAATTCAAGTGCAGAAAAACGATGACGGTTGCAATGCTTTCCCCCTTCTCAAGCAACAATTTCCAAATGATTTATATGATTTGTTGACGGTCAAGGGCATATATCCTCATGACTATTATTGTTCCATGTCGAGATTCGCCGAGGAAACTATTCCTCCAATTGAATCGTTTATGATAGTCTTCACGATCGTAGTTGCACCCCCGAGGAATACAGTTTTGCTAAAAAAAGTTTGGGCAGAGGGAGGGCGTAAAAATGGGTTGACTACTGCAAGCTGTATTTTTCGAGTGACGTGTTAACTCTGTTAGACATTATGTGTAAAAATATGGACAAAATCTATGAGGAGTTTAATCTTGATTTGGGCTATTATTTTTCATCTCCTCATCTAGTGATGGACCTCATCCTAAAAATTAGTGGGGAAATAATTGGGCTAATCACAGACATTGATCAGCATCTGTTTATAGAAAGATCAATGAGGGGGGATTTTGTTTTTCACGGGGATCGTATCTTGAAACTGATCCAACAGGAGAGAAGACGGGGACAAAATCGGATGCAGTTTTCCTTGATATGAATTCTCTCTACCACTCGGCCATGTCCCATTATGCACTACCTTGCGGTGACTATAAATGGCTCAATGACCCTCAAGCTCCCCATTTCCCCAACATTAACAGTGTTGAGGAGAATGGACCAGTTGGATGGTTTTTTGAAATTGATGGAAAGATACCAGTCGAGCTTCACAATTCAGTAAAGGATTTTGTTTCCCATGCATCAACAGACCTGTGACAAAGGACTCTTTGAGCCCTCGCAATAGGCGTTTAGTCGAGGTGGACGGATTGCATTGGACACTTTCAAAATAAAAACTTATTACTGACCTTCTGCCAAAAAAAAACATAGTTGTGCATCATGTAGCTTTAAAATGGATGTGCAACAACGGTTTCAACGTCACAAAGGTTCACAGAGCACTCCAGTTTAGTCAAAAACCCTATTTGAAAACGTTTGTTGACACGTTTGTCAGCAAACGTTCTGAAGCACAGACGAAGGCCGAAAAAGAAATTTATAAACTCATTTTGAATTCGGCTTTCGGCAAAATTTGTGATAGTGTTCGCAATAGGAATCGTTGTGACGTAGTAACCGATCCCGAACAATGTGCTCGAATTATTGCCGATCCAAATTACACTTCATTCACAATCATTGACCCGGACATGGTACTTTTGAATAGGAAAAAAAGACGCATTGTCTTGAATAAAAATATTGCTACAGGCAGTGCGATCTTGGAGATCTCAAAAAAGCTCATGTTGGAATTCTACTACAATGTGGCTAGGGTACAGTGGCCGGAAAAGGGGCAAGTAGAGGTCTGTTACGGGGAAACGGATTCTCTACTGTTAAAAGTAAAAACCCCAAATCTAATTGATGATTTGGCGCACGGTGAAACTATCAGTTCACGAATGGACTACACTAATTGGGGTGGTCTTTACCCTGAGCTAGTAAAACGTCGGGCACCATATCAGCTTTTATTTTTTAAATCAGAAACGGGAAGCGACTTGATTTTCCGTGGTATGTTTGTAGGTCCAAATGTGTACTTTATACAGACACACGACGAGGAAATCAAGAAACGTTGCAAAGGAGTGCCCATGCGCTATGTGGATAAGAATTTCGACATGGACATTTATAGGAACTGTATTGTTCAAAATACAATTCCACGAGCCAAATTGCTGGCAATTCGTTCTCTCAAATACAGGAACTTTACTGTAAATGTAGAAAAAATTGCCATGAGTACCATTTCCGACAAGGTCTATGTTTGTCAAGACGGTGTGACTACCCTCCCCCTTGGACACTATTTAACTTCAGACCGGGCCGAATGTGTTACCCATAGGGAAAGTCTTGGTTTAAATAAAGTCCTGTAAATTATTTCCTAAAAACCTTTGGGGTGGGCCTCGCGGCCGGGGGGGGGGGGCCTCGCGGCCCAGGGGGGGGGGGGGCGGCCGCCAAAGGGGGGCGCACCACCACTATCAAAGTTATCCTTTTTGACTTAGGGCAGATTTTTTTTGTAAATGTTTCATTAAAAAAAAGTGATATTTTTTCAAGTGCTTTAATTTAATGTTGTATTTTTTTTCCCTATAAATAACAAAAAAAAGTATTCAAGTGTTTTTTTTTTTCTGTGCCCACGTAAATGTTGTATTTTTTTATCATAAGTAAATTTAAAAAAAGTGTATTTTTTTCATGTTTAATGTGTTTTTTTTAAGTATTGTTACTTTTTTATGTATATAATAAAAGAAAATATTATTCTTTATTCGTCTTCTTCTTCTTCTTCTTGAAGAACAGAGTAGTAGTAGGGAAATTATTTAGTCATTAGACAATTAGGGTCTATAGTTAGTTGTCCAGGTGAACTGTTGAAGGGAACATGTATCAATTTAAAACACCATTCAGATCGTTTCTGTGTGGGCCCTCAATGTCGGGCAAAACAACACTCTTAACTAAAATAATTAAAAATTGCGATAAAATGTTTGTGGAAAAGCCAAAAAAATTTACTATTGCTATAGTATTTGGCAGGAGTCATACGATAAAATAAAATCAATTGCTGCCATGGGATCGGTGCAGATACAGTTCATACAGGGACTTGATGTTTTCAGCATTATTGAACCAAACTCTTGGCTGATCATTGACGATCTGGCTGAATCTATTGAACAATGGTCCCAGCAAATGCTGCAATTGTTCACTGTTCGCTCTCATCATGAACAGATTTCCGTTACTCTGGTTCTACACAATCTCTTTCATCAGAGCAAATGTATGCGAACACTTGCATTGAACTGCACCTACTATATCATCTACAGAGTTGTTCGTGATTCTAGCTGGCTAATAACACTCAATAAACAAATCTATCCAGGTGCCCCTAAATTTGTGCTCTCAGCATACAATCAGGCAACTAATAAACCCCACGGTTATATCCTATTGGATCTTAATCAAAATACACCCGAGGATCTGCGTGTAGTCACAGATATTTTCGACAATAAAATTACAGTATATCTCCCCGTGAACACTAAAAAGACCTGTTAGTCGCTATCATGACACTGAAGAAACTACATGAAAATAGACATTTTTTTCAGTTCTAAGCAGTTCAAAACCTCAGCTTAGGAAAGCAATACTCAAACATGGTATTGACAATGATTTCATTAATCTAATATCTGAACTTTGTTTATTTAAATTTGACCGAGAATAATGTTCAATTGCCAGAAGTAGTTAAGCAACAGGCAAAGCAACATCGATCCATTGTACGTACATTGGCCTCTAAAAAGAAAGGAAAGAATTTTAAAAGGAAACGACTTCTTCAGGCAGGCGGTTAGCTTTTTCACACTTTTACTGCCAATAATTGCAGGACTTGTAAACAGTTTTCTCTAAAGAATGGCAAAACCCTATAAATTGACTCCAATAGAACTCGCTCTCTCACCCGTGGAACGCTTTGAGGACAATCTGAGTAAATTCCTTGACAATGAAAATATTGAGGATGATAAAAAACTGATTTTACTTCAAGATGCACTTCGCCGAGTGGACAAACACAAGTCCTATCGATCGAAGCCCACTGCTGCTGCTGCTGATCACAAAAAAAGAATCATCTCCTCAAGAGTCTGCTGCTGGAACACAATTAAAGAAGGAGGAATTGGATTCAATTGTATTGAAAATTGGAAATCTAATGCCCCACTCATATCGTGAACAAAGTAAACGACTCCTAATCTATCTCTTGGAAAGTGGTCAAATTCAAGTTGAGAGCAATGGGAAGGGATTATAATTCAGGGCAAGAGCTATAATCTACTTGATTTAATGTATGACATGGTTACAAATCGTAAAGGACTATTATCATTTGACACTCATCTATACAACTTTCTAAATACATTAAACTTCCCCAAAAGTCTTATTGGCAATAGACAAATTCTAAAAAAATTAAATGAACATGCATCATCATCAACATTAAAATATGAACTTGAGGAAGAAGAAGATTTTAAATCAATTTTGGAAAATACTAGCACACCACTGGTAGCTAGACAAAAGCGAAGACGTATCAAGTCAACGTCACCACCACCACCAACAGCCAGTATACAAAAGGGTAGCGGACATTACACAACGTGTTTACATTCAAAATGGCTGAAGTTCTGAAAGATGTTTATGAAAATATTGGCGAGGCGGGAAGTTTAAGATCCCCCGCCACTCTTTCCAAAGTCACTGGTGTTCGCACTAAAAGTGTACAAGACTATCTACAAAATGAATCAAGTTACACTCTGCATAGAAATCATAGACTTCGTGCCAATCAATATCAAAAAACTAAAGCCTTTTACCCATTGCATATAATGCAAGCAGATCTCCTGACTCTAGATGAGCTTCAAAGACGTCACAATACACCGTACAGGTACATTCTACTTGCAATCAGTGTTTTTAGTCGCTATGCCTATGCAATTCCATTGCGATCAAAGAGAGGTGTTGAAGTTGCTCAGGCCATTGAAAGTATTCTCGAACAGGATCATATAAAAAATTCAAACGGATCGCGGTAGTGAATTTGTTAATCCTCATGTTGCAAAAGTACTAGAGAAATATAGTACACTGCTCTATCATAGTCACAGTCCTATAAAGGCTACATTGGCCGAACGATTGATAAGAACTATTCGACTTTTAATTTCAAGATATTGTACATTGAAAAATACACTGGCTTTTATTCATGATCTTGATAAAATCATGTTGATTTATAATCAACGACCTGATTTATAATCAACGACCTCATCGATCATTGTCCAACTCTACGCCAACGGAAGTTCATCATTCTGATCATGATACAATTGACACCTTTCTTAAACAATAATCCAATGAATCAAATGTCAAGAAGAAGAAAAATAAATTAAATGTTGGTAATACTGTTCGAATTAATAGAACAACTAATGTTTTTGAAAAGGGGAATTACTTGGGGTCCACCGAACTTTTTAAAGTGGCAAAAATCCTAGACACTAAACCCATAACTTATCGCCTGCGTGATACCAAAGATGAAGAGATTCTCGGCGGCTTTTATGACTATGAATTGCAAAAAGTTAAAAATGCTAGTGAAATCTATCAAATTGAAAAGATATTAAAGACACGTACTCGCAGGGGTAAGAAACAGTTACTTGTTCGGTGGCTAGGATACAACTCTGATTTTGATTCTTGGATCGGTGTTGAAGATATTGACAATGCCCCATGATTTCTATGTAACTTTCATGTCCAACGTTTCCGATCCTCTCTACAATGACTTGAATACGACAAGTGATTTTGGACAAAACTCTCCCCCGCCATCAAATTTGACGGTGTATATGAAGTGGCTCTTGTCGACTGTATTCTCAAAAATACCTATGACATCCTGAGAAAGGATCGTGTGTATGATATAAAAGTTTTACCATTCGATTGGACTATGAATGGGTTGGGCTATGTCGACTCTGAATGGGTTGAAGCACTTAAACCTAGTGACTATCCACATGTCAAATTGAAATATATTGAATATGATAATATGGGAGATTTGTGTCGTACAATCAATAGAAAAATCTCATATCGCAGGAATGGTACATTCATTTTAATTATTCATTGGAAAATGATAGGAATTACATTGGCTCACCTGTTGACACTGAAACAATTATTCTCAATGATAATCTGAGAGATGTTCTTGGCTTTAAACAGAATATGATCAATGGGAAAAATGCTGGCATCGTTTACGGGATGGATCAAGTTATTTTTGCTGATTATCCACCTGGTTTTGCCTAGGACTCTTACATATGTCTCTATGGATCCTTTGTGGAAACATCGAGAGTCGGTAATTCAAATGTCCCCCTCCTACGTGTTCTTGAACGAAAAACATCTCATGAACTTGTTCATCACTATAATATAAAGCATCTTCAGTATGTTTCTGTAAACACTTCGTGTTTGAACTCTGTCAGTTAACACTAAGAAGTGAATTGGGCGATCCTCTAGCAATAACAAAAGGTTTAGCAGTGATTACATGTCATTTTCGACCCATTGTCAACGACAGCACAATCACCTAAAATGAACAATAGAAGAATTCCATTTGTCTGCCCCGATATTGATTGTTATCTTGGTGCTTTTAGTCCACGTCAAATAGGCAATGGATTGGACTACTACAAGGGTCGTACTACAATGTCTGGCTATGGTCTTGGTAGCTGGTTTACTAGGCTATTTCGTTCTGCACTACCCCTTTCCAGAAAATATCTTGTACCTGCTGCATCAAATTTTGCTGCCTCCACACTACAGGACTGGGGGTCGGGCAAGAATTTCAAGGAGAGTGTTAAGGAAAATATTAGATCTTCAGCAAGAGCCGTTGGTGAGCAACTAAAATCTCGACAAAATGGGGAGGGATTGAAAAGGATGCGTTCGCGTCATTCACTCATCAGTCTCCACCCAGGCAGGAAGCGAAGGACATCAACAAGGACTTTGAGAAATAAAACAACGAAGGCCAATAAGAAGAAAAAGAAAAAGATTGTTAGATCAAAGAAGGATTTCTTCTCTTAAGATGACTTATCTCCCCACAAGGAATCATATCCATCAATTAGTTCCTCATTGAAACTATTCAATGCTGAAAATGTTGATGTCAGTGTCAAGTATGGCTACTATGAACAATTTCATCCCCAAAAACCCCTCTGGGAGAATGTACACTTTCAAATATTTTCCAATGAAGACTATTTCATTGATTTGTCGTCAACATTTATTGATTTAAATGTTGTGGTGAAGAAAAAGTCAGATAATACAACTCCAAATGCCGGCGATGGTCTCTCCTATGAAAACTGTATTCTACATAACCTATTCAAACAAATTAATGTATTTATTAATGGAACATTGGTGAGCACTAGCAATAATTTATCAAACTATGCAAGCTACATACAATTTATGATGGTGACGCCAAAGGCATACAAGGAGTTGAGAGGACAATCATTGGGCTATGAATATCGATCAGGTGTGATACTGACGGTGAGTTGACTACTGCAGTGACCCAGGAGTATCATCTAGTTGGAAAATTACATCATGAGATATTCAATATATCCCAATGGCTACCCCCAATGTCAAGATTGACATAAGGTTACAGATGGCACCATCGAATTTCATTTTGAGAAAAACACTTCCTGCAGCACCCGATGCAAATGTCATTATCACATCGGCAATTCTCCATGTCCAAAAACAACAGGTTATGAGCTCTGTTGCATTGGTAATGGAAAAGCTAAGAGCCAATGGTAACAACATTAAACTTCTTGTCCCCCATACAATCACCAATCAACTTCACATTGCCGCCGGCTCTCGTAGCTATAGCGATTCATCATTATCAATGGAGAAATCCCATCAAAATTGGCTTTGGCCTTTGTGAAGAGTGGCAGTGCCGTTGGATCCTGGACTGAATCCCTCCATGATTTTAATTTTTTCGGTCTATCTAGCCTTGTGTGCAAAGTGAATGGTATTCCACTGTACACTCTATCATTTGACAAAAAATCCTAGAGAACTCTGTACGAGTTGACCATGCAATCCCTAGATCATGACTCTCAACAATTTGAAAATGGAATAACCGATTCAATGTTTTCAAAAATCATTGAGTTATTGTTTTGGACTTGTCAGGCACACAGGATATGAGTATAGTACGAACAGGGAATGTACGTTTAGAGTGTACATTTGCCAATGCTCTGACTGAGAGTATCACGCTAATATCACTGAGTCAATTTGAAACCTATTGGGAAATCACACCCGACGGCAGTGTTCTACTAGACTTAGCACCATGAACACAAACCAAATAATCAATGTATTTAGTATGGATCTATACATGTCCCAGTACAAGTCCTATTGCATACCTTCGGACTTCATTGAAAAAATTCCAAGTGTTAACAATACCCTAATGATTGTTAATAGCAGTCCATCGACTTTGAAGACCGGTCATTGGCTATGCATCTTTCAAACAGCCAAGAATATTGAATTTTTTGATCCTCTTGGCCTATTGTATAAATTCTATGCTCCATACATCAGCAACTTTATTGAAAGCAGTGGGAAAACCATTATTAAAAATCAACGAAGAGTACAGGATTTAACGACTAAGACATATGGCTTTCATGCACTACTCTTTTTCATGTTCAGATGCCGTGGCTACACCTACAAGTAGTTTCTCAACATCTACGTTGACTTACCTCGATTGAACGACTTTCTAGTGAAGAATATACTTACAAGTGTATTTAACGTTGATTTTAGTGCCCTAAGAATAAAATGTTCTAAAGATGTATGTGAAATTGTTTATTAATTAACAAAAATTTATATAATGATAAAACGACTTTTCTACTCTTTAGATTTCATCCACTACTAGGTATTTGTCGACAACAACTAGTGCAGGTAGATTATCTGAATTCACAGTGTACTGATCCTGATGTTCTGCAATGTCAGGGTCACGTTTTCTACAGTAGAGCGTGAATTCACTCTTGTCATATCTCTTGTATAGTCAATGATACTATTCTCATTCATTCTATAGAATTCACATGTTTCAATTTGCTTATTTGAAGCAATTTCATAAACAGTGTCCTCAAGTGTCAAATCACATTCCGTCACAGCCAAATAAAAATCAGTGGGCTTATAATCATAACACCCATTGTCTTCACAACGAAGACGTAGAAACCGTATTCTTTTGTTTTTCCAACAGTTGAATCGCTGACCCGGTTCCTCCTCCCAGAACAATCTAAACCACGACAATACCAATCTCGTAGAAATAAACTAAAATCACGGTTAGGATTCTTTCCAATCATACCGGGATATGTACTCTCCCACTGCTTACATTTATCATAATGACAGTTGGAGCGTAGGTAGCCTCTAGGATGAGAGTTACACACCTCTTCAAGACAAGAATTACAACCTTTAATTTGTACAGCATATCTTCTATGCAATTTACACGGGTTGCATAATCTACACTTTTCATCATACTCATCAATCATCGTGCAATTCTCACATGATGACCAGCTGCCCAGTGAGTACATACATAACGGACATGCATGGAACATTTTGTCATGTGTTGACACTCTCACTGCCACAATGAAACTGAGCTAGCAACAACAAAAATTGTCTGAGATAGAGAGAGAGAGAGAGAGAGAGAGGAGTAAATCATCCTTGAGCACCATCTTTCTTATGAAAAAAAGTCCTAAATTTCTAAACTAATGTTTAAAAGCATATCCACAATATCATTTTGCCGTGTCGTGATCAATATATCAATAAATTGTGTAAATGCATTTGGACCACGACGTAGAAGCTTCATACAATAGTCTAATGATGGAGAATCAGTTTTCATTATATCGACAAGCATTCCCCGAGAAAATATCTTCCTTTGAATAGATAGCTCTAGAAAAATGGTCATCTAGAACCAAACGTTTTTCCATAAGAACTAGATTCCTCATGATTCGCTCTTTCTCGAATCTATCCATTTTTTAGAGTCCTAACTCTCTCACAACCAACTTCAGACTAACCAGAATTCTTTTTGTACTCTAAAAAATATACGCTAGTCTACTATAGAAAGAAAAAAATACCATTGATTTAGAAACAATTTTATTGAACATAATTACAATAATAACATTCACTGATGCATTTTGTTCTCATCAATATATTTTGATAGGACATCTAATGCTGACCGAAGTTTATTTATATGGAGAATATTCACTTTTTCAGCAAAACATAGCTGCTCCTCCTGCTTAAATTTGCTTAATGATATCACATATCTAGCATACATAGTGTCCCATTCAAGACATAGTCTACAACCAGTGGTTATTTCCACAGCCACATTGGGTACTCGTGCATCATTGCTGCTGTTGTCGGCTCCATCATTAATCTCCAATAATGTAAATGCACCACTCATTTTTTCCTCTACTAATATCCTCGCAAATGAACCATTCTCTTTAAATTCAATTCTCTTACTAATATGAATTGTAAAGAAAACTATTCCTTTTATTCAAATCCCAATCACCAATCAAGTTATACTCACTCTCTTTGAAAAGGTGTAATGCCCCGTAGAATAACATTGAAATCGCTTATACCTCCGAGCAAATCCAGAAGGTCATGTGAGGGAGCTCTGAATCTCTTTGAAAAGGTGTATACAGATCCAGAATAACATAGAAATTGCTATACCTCCGAGCAAAATAGTACCTCGGTTACTACTTTTGAAACATTTGAAAAAATACGACACTTTTTTGGCTTTTGCTTTCCAAACCCTAGCGAATGAAAAATCTGAACTGTTCACCAATTTAGATTATCACACTTAAAGAACAATTCTGGTTTTTTATTAATATAGAAAAAAAACTGATGAAAATAAAAGAGCAAAGTTGAAACTTAAAACGAACAAAAATTACTACCTCTCAGTTTTGCATTTACAAGCTTACCGGCACTTACGGTCGAGAGAGGCGTGTGGAGCGGCAAGTGCTACCAGGGGCAATTTCTTATTGAATTTTAATGAAAATAGAAATAATAGTGCTAAATCAAGGCTCTAGGATTCAAGGTTCTAGTATTCTTAGTGAATATTTCCACAGCAAGGTAGCGTTTTCAATCATTTTATTGCGCAAAACAACTATTTGGGCAAAAATCTATCGAGTAAAAAAGTTCAGGATAGGCAATCGATTTAAATCATCCGAGAACTATATAGTGTGGTTCTATGTTTCAAAGGTACTAATACTGTGCGGTGACAACAGAAACTATTCCTAGTGCCTAGAAATAATGCCACAGCAAAGTAGCTTTTCTACCATTATTGGCTCCAAACAATAATTGTGATCAAGAAAACAAAAATCTATCGAGTAAAAAATTTAGGATAGGCAATCAATTTAAATCATCCGAAAACTATATGTTGTGTTCTTATGTTTCAAATATACTGATACTGTGAGATGACCACAGAAACTATACCTAATGCCTAGAAATAATGCCACAGAAAATTAGCGTTTCCACCCTTATTGGCTCAAAATAATAATTGTGACTAAAGAAAAGCAAAAATCTAGCGAGCAAAGATTTTGGCGTAGAAAATCGATTTAAAATCCTCAAAAAACTATAGATTATACTACCCAATTTCAGAGGTAGTAGTACCACGTGGTGGTGGAACTGTTCTTAAATAGGTACGTCGTCAATTTAAAATGAATGATTAATGTTCAAAAACTGGATTTAACTATGCTGGTTAATTTGTGGCAAAATAAAATTATGTACATTGGTATGTAATTGTACATCAGCTACTATTGAGGAGGGTCGGTTGACCTTTTTGGGAGTGGGGAGCCTGAAGCATCATAAAGATTCATTCCTTTATTTCAAATGTATTCGATCCATTTCTTTCGCAACTATGTGAAGCGCAATCGGTTTCACACTCATCCTAGCGAATCTTCTGCCATTCATTTGCTTGAATTTATCTTAATCACTTAGTCACCTGCCACTACATAAAAAAAACACCTGACAGATAAATTGTGTTAATCCTCAGACAAATCGTAACGCTACTAATGTAGCCCACTGTCCATCAATTTACAAGTGCAGGCACATAAAATTTTAAGAGCAAGGAGGGGAGGAGGTCTTTCGGAGGAGGTAGCCTCCATCATAACTTAGAAGAACTCGGGCAGGATTGGGATAGTGATCAGATATTAAATAAATAGCAATTGCTTTCAAATGAAAGTAAGGAGTGACATTAGAACTTAAAACGGAAAGAAATTGTTCGATACATGGGAGGGGCTATTCTTTCCTCAATCTAAAATTTGACTTCTGTCCAAACTACATTAAAACGACTGCTCAAACAAATCGGCCGTTAAATTGGACTAAAAAGTATGCTTAAAGCACCATCAAACTTTTGCGTACAGAGCAGAGGGCTGAGGTTGAGCCAGCTTCCTCCCACAATTCAGGGGATATTTTTGTTATTTCGACTTTTTTATATGAAAATACCGAAGACAGCATTTTTTTCAAAATCTAGGGGGCAATTACCATCCAGGTGTCACTCTCCCTGCTCATAGTTGGTATCCCTGCACATTATTGAGTTGATTATTTTACAAAATTTTCTTCCATGACATAATAGTAACACACTGACAAACTTTTAAACCTACCCTTAATAGTTCAACATCGATTTACTATGTGATTTGCAATCAAGTTTTACCATTAAGATTAATTGAAATAAAAGTTACCACTCTTGAGCCTAATTCAAATTAACTAAAAAAACAAGTTTTTTTACTGAAAGTAAGGAGCGACATTAAAACTTAAAACGAACAGAAATTATATCGTATATGAAAGAGGCTGTCCCCTCCTCAACGCCTCGCTCTTTACGCTAAAGTTTTTTATTGTTTTAAAAAATAAAGTTGTGAGACAGAGTCAAACTTTAGCGTAAAGAGCGAGGCCTTGAGGAGGGGACAGCCCCTTTCATATAAGGAATAATTTCTGTTCATTTTTAGTTTTAATGTCGCTCCTTACTTTCAGTTAAAAAATAACTTGTTATTTTAGTTAATTTCTGAACGATTTTGAATTAATGAAGCTTTGATTTTGGCTCACCGTACATGAATAATCAAAACGAAATTCGCATATTAATTTTCCTTTCTTTGGCTAATTGGCTTTCTCGAAATTTTTTTCTGACGTAACTTGCGAATTAAATTACGTAACAAATTTCTATATTTGTATGTTTTTATTACGCATGTTAGGGAGTCCGCTCCCTAGTCAATACCTCGCTCTTTACGCTAAAGTTCGAATTTTGTTCGAATCACAAACCCCTGAATCACAAAGGCAGGTTAATTAGAATAGATAGCTCTTTTGAAAATACAAAAAAAAACTTTAGCGTAAAGAGCGAGGTATTAACTAGGGTGCGAACCCTCTCATATACGTAATAATTTCTGTTCGTTTTAAGTTTTAATGTTGCTCCTTACTTTCAGTTGAAAAAAACTTGTTTTTTTAATTAATTTCTGATCGTTTTTTAAATAATGCTGGGAAATCTGGTGCCCCCTTCATGGAAATGTCCCTTCCCACAAGGAAATATCCTCCATGGAAAGATCCTTCCCCGTAACCCTTACTCCGACCCCAGCCCCCCACTAGAAAAAAATCCTCCTGAAAACGCCTGTATACTTCCCAATAACCAATACTATATGTGAACAAAGGGGAAAGGTTTTAACTTGTAGCCCTTCCCCCGGGAACTGTGGGGGATTAAGCCATCCTCAAAGACATATTAACTAGATTTTCGACTATGCTGAACAAAATGGCTATCTCAAAACTTTCATTGCGTGACTTCGGGAAAATGAGCGTGGGAGGGGGCCAAGTTGCCCTCCAATTCTTTTGGTCACTTAAAAAGGGCACTAGAGCTTTTAATTTCCTTTCGAATGAGCTCTCTCACGATATTCTAGGACTACTGGGTCGATACGATCACCCCTGGGAAGATAAAAAAAAAATAATAAATAAATAAATCAACATGCATCCATGATCTTTCTTCTGGCAAAAAATACAAAATTCCATATTTTTGCAGATAGGAGCTTGAAACCTCTTTAGTAGGGTTCTCTGATACGCTGAATCTGATGGTGTGATTTTCATTAAAGTTCTATGGCTTTTAGGGATTGTTTCCCTCTTTTTTCGAAAATAAGGCAAATTTTCTCAGGCATGTAAATTTTGATGGGTAAAACTAAACTTGATGAAACTTATATATTTGAAATCAGCATAAAAATTTGATTTTTCTGATGTATCTATTGGTATCAAAAACCCGTTTTCTAGAGTTTCGGTTACTATTGAGCCGGGTCGCTCCTTACTTACAGTTCGTTACCACGAACTGTTTGATGGCGGTTCTTCCTCGGCTTTATTTTATTTTATTATTTCTTTTTTTAAAACGTGTTTTTAAATCTTCAATGGCAATGGGCTAGGGTTCCATTTTTAGTAGGTTCATTTTTAGGTTCGTTTTTTAGTAAAATCCAGTGCCATATTCTTTATCTTTTTTTTACCTTTTTATACCATTATATTCTGTATCTTACCTCTAATGCCATAACATTTATGTCATGACTAATTTCATTCCAGAGTTGCTTAGCATTCATTCGCTTAAATCCTACTAATTCTGAAATATTCCAATCAACTCCTGGAATACCAGGGGTTGGAGCCTCATTTTTTAAACTGTACATCTCCGTCCGTAAAACTCATTAGCTTCGACATGTTAAATTCATTTTTATTGCAAATCGTTATTGTTGGAAATCGGAGTGTTGAGTTCCGAGTGACCCGAACACTTACATCAACAGGAAAGGAGAGATAATAAACAACTCGATCGTGAACCTGAAAAGAAATAGAATTTTGAGCCATTGGTTAAATTCAACGATTTTAAAATATTGTAAAAACCGAATATTGCTATATCAAGTGATCTCTATACCTACTTTTGCGGGTATAAGAAATTTTATGAGAGAAAATCTTCAATCTTATTTTGACTTTCGTACTTAACTAGCTCGTATTTAACTATATCAGCGGAATAAAGATACATACGAAATGACCAAAACTTTCTGATGAAAATTTCAGAGAGAATTTTTCGATGTTTCCGGAAACTTTTCGGAAAAGTTTCCAAATTCCAATTAGGGTAAGTTAGCATAGACTTCCGCTCAACTCGATTGGAACATTTTGGTTGAATTTTGCACACAATTAATCAAATAGTTGGCCCAAATTAGCACGCTCGTATATCTCTATGAAATTTGAATCCTACGAAAGTGACAATGGCCTCTAGATAGTAAAACGAAGCTTAACCGTTTTCCCCATGGGAAACTCTACGTGATGCAAAGTTTTTCATTGTAATATTACTTGTATTACAGGCTTCTCACTACAATTGGGCTTTTGGTAGCCGCCGTGGTGTCAATTCATAGAAATTAGGGGAGGGGCAAAAATGTATTTTTGAAAAATGAGGAGGGGGGATTTAGTCGCTTCTTCAATTTTTTTCAATGGAAATACGAAAAAAATAAAATTTTCAATGAAAATAATGAAAAAAAGTATTTTGAAAATCTAGCAGGGTGGAGGACAAAAAATCCCAAGGGGCAATGTCACCCCCCCCCAAATTGACGCCACTGATAGGACATCAAATTTTGGGTAATAGCTGGCTAATTCTGGCTAATAGGTATCTAGAGCTGGGATATTAGCTTCTTAATTCCAGTGCCCTTTTAAAGATTATAAACAAAAAATATGACATGGTGATATCTCCCTACGTAAGACATAGAGTAGCCATCAATACTTACTAGGAGAAATGAGCGTTTAATTCCTTAGATTTTAAGTTTTTCGTTCTTGTAGGGAGAGGGAGGATGGAGGTAATAAATGAAAGCAGATTTGCTCTCTTTGTTAAATGTCTTCATTTTAATGTCCAATTTCTTAGAGACCAAAATTATTGGACTGTTGATAATTTTCAAAATTGTCATCGAATAATCCTTGTTATACTGTATAATTCAACAGCACTACCACTTTTTCTAAACACAGCACTATTTTGTAAGATTTTTTCGCAAACAGATTAACGTAAACTCCGTTCAGTGTATTTCAAATTTGCAAAATATTTACTTCATTTACCCCCGTGGACCCAAAATTCAGCATTAATCCGTAATTATAAAATAACCGACCAAACAATAGCTCTATCAAAACGTATTTCGAAACACAATCACAACATCGGTTTTTATCCATGGTATCCCCTTCTTATACAGTGATATTTATACTTGTATGTAAGTAAAAGTTGTTCAGTGGTTTATAGATGTTCTTTATTAATTGTTCTTTAGTTGTGATGACTTTTTTTCATTCTCCTAATCCTTTTCTTGTCGTTGTTTCTATGTGCTGCTTCTCTGTGTTCTTTGATATTGTATGACGGGTTAGAAAATAAATGAATAGTAGCTTACTAATTCTAGCATCCCTTGAAAGATTATAATCAAATTAGATGACGTGACCCCGTTTATAAGTTAGACTAGTCAGTAAATATTTAGTTTTACTATATATATATATATATATATATATATATATATATATATATATATATATATATATATATATATATATAGATATATATATATATATATATATATATATATATATATATATATATATATATATATATATATATATATATATATATATATATATATATATATATATATATATATATATATATATATATATATATACTATATATATATATATATATATATATATATATATATTAATCTATTAAAATCTATAATCTATATATATAAAATCTAAAATCTATAAAATCTATTAAAATCTATTAATATATTAAAATCTATTAAGATAAGTCCTGTTCAATCCATGGTGACCGATAAATTTGGTGCTTCTGCTCTCCCTTTTCAGTTTCATCAAAAAAAAGGTTTTCATGAATGTTGTCTATTGAAAAGTAAGCTCATTCAGAGCACTTGATCCTCATTAAAGAAATTCAAAAAAATTAAATATAATTTGAAATAATGATTTTTTTGAGGAATCAGAAATCATCATTAATTTTTGTGTGATTAGTTATCAGTCCTAAGCCTAGGATCGTTTAATGAATATTGTTTAACCAAGTGATTTTATTACTACTACTACTACTACTGATAGCAACTCACCGCAGCACCAAGCCACCTGAGGCCAACACAGCTACGCACGCTCCTCCTCCATCCCAATCTATTCAAAGCCTCCCTTTTTACACCCTCCCACGAAGTTCTCATTTCCCCTAAATCTTTCTTTATGACGTCATCCCACCCCAGACGAGGACGACCTGCTTTCTGTTTAGCCCTAGACGGTTGGCCAAAAAGAACAATCTTCGGAAATCTGTCATCCTTCATCCGTACAACGTGCCATAGCCACCTCAACCTTTCTTTCATTATAGCCCTAGAGAGCGGTATTGAACCACATTTTTCGTAAAGCCTATTGTTTGAAATACGGTCAGTTAGCCGGGTACCCAGAACAATCCTTAAGCAATTTCTCTGGAAAACATCTAGCAAATCTTCATCCGCTTTTCGAAGTGTCCATGCTTCACAGCCATATTTGACTACTGTCATCACTGTGGCTTCTAATATTCTAATCTTGGTTTACAGACTTAGTGATTTTATTAGTTGAAAAAAAAGAATTTTAAATCATTCAATAAAAGGGGCACTGCTGTCTTTAAACATACATCACCATCATTACCAACAGCTTCAGGGTATACCAAAAACCAAACAATTTTTCAAAATTCCAAAATATATCGTGCCATCCAGCTTATACACTTTTCATCTGTGGCTGATATAAATGTCATTTTTAACGACATTAAAAAGTTGTACGATCTCATATTTGTTGTCATTTCTTCTCTGCCGACAAAAAAAATTAATCAAGTGCCATATTCAAAAAATGTTGACACGCATGCTGAGATACACATTAATGTTGTTATGTAGTTAATCAAATCCAATTCAAGTAGATAAAGACCAAAAATAGCTTAAAGAACACTTTAACAATAATTTCTACTAAAATTACATTTCAGAATTGTGACCCTGTAACAGTAAGAAAACAAAGTTTCCAGGCAAAAAAATGATTTCAGAATAAAGCTTTATGAATATTAGCTTGATTTACGTTTTACAGGTTCAACTTACTGATTCATACTGCATGAGAGACGTGAGTGACAGACGACACTCGATAGTAGTCGACAATATCGGTTGTGCGCTGAGGAAGGTGAAGAGGCGCATGTCGGTACTGTCCTATATGCGGGTATTGGGAAGTAGGGAGGGGGCGCGGCCACCTCCGCGTACTCTCAGAGTAGCCGCGTGGTCTTGAAGGCTACGAAGTTTTTAGCTTTGGTTCAAGAAATTTATGTTTATTTTTCTGCTTCAACACAACGTCGGAATACTTTTAAAAAAACATGTAACTAACTTAACGCTCAAGCCCCTTAGTGAAACCAGATGGGAAACTCAAATAGATGCTCTTGTACCTCTTCGATATCAACTGGGTGATGTTCATAACGCTTTAAAGAACATTTATGAAGATAACTCTTTAAATGGGTAAACAGGTAACAACTCGCGAGTGCAAGCTTTAAGTCTGGCAAAAAACATTGAAAAATACAATTTTGTTGTAAGTGTAGTTTTATGGCACAGTATACTTTTTGAAATCGACATTTCAAGTAAGCAGTTACAATCCAATCAATTTGATTTAGCTGCTGCCAAAGATCACCTAAGCAAAACTAAATTGTACTTACAAAGGTTATGTTGCGTCGATGGCTTTGGAAGTATTCTAGTTGACGCCAGAGGAGTGGCAGAGGAGCTAAACATTCAACCAACATTTGAAACAGAAACCCTGCCAACTCAGTTGAAAAAGAAGGAAAAACAGTTTGATAGCGAAGCAGATGATAAATCTTTGGTATCCCCTCAAGAACACTTTAACGTCAATTTTCATTTTGCCATTATCGATACTGCAATTTCTTCTCTGGATGAAAGTTTTCAACAGTTAGACGAGACTACTTCTATATTCGAATTTCTCCACAACATATCCAAGGTAAATGCCGCAACAACAAAGTCCCTGATGGACAATTGTATGAATTTACAACATTTCCTCTCAAAGAATGAAGCTAAAGATATTGAAGGCCACGAACTTTGCGATATAGTTCAAGCTATTGCTAAGAGAGTACCCAAGAACACAAATCCAAAACATGTCCTTAACTTCATCATAAGCAATGGACTTAAAGATTGTGCCCCAAATTTGTCTGAGGCTTTACAGATTTTGCTGACTCTGCCTGTGTCTGTTGCTAGTGGTGAGCGTAGTTTTTCAAAATTAAAATTAATTAAAACATATATTCGATCCACCATGACGCAAGAAAGGCTTCAAGGACTAGCCACTCTATCAGTTGAACAGGACTTGGCAAAAGACATCGATTTGAACGAACTGGTGACTTCTTTCACAAAGATGAAAATAAAAAAAAATTGTGAACTAACTTTCTTTCTGTCAATTTTAACTTTTCCCTATAATCTATGTAAACTTTCAGAATTAAAGTTATCACTTCTGCAAAATTATCGGTTTCTTTGATAAGTTCCTATTATGCACCTAATGAAATAAATACGCGTATAATTATCGCGTATTAATTATATAATTATATAATTATTCGAGTATAATTATCTATCACAATTATGGTTGTACTAGCAGCCACACAGGTTAGATATTCCTTGTTAAGTATTCTTTATATTGTTTGTATTTGCGTTAGGTAATTTGTGAATGTGTGTCTAAATTAATGTAAGTTACGTTAAGTGCTAAAAGAAAATACATTTTAGCACGCAGGCAGGCAGGGAGTACTGCACGCAGGCAGTAGGCAGGGATAGTAGGCAGGATAGGTTGCGCTGGCCCTGGCCTAATGTCATGGCCCACGCAAATAAAATAGGCAAAAATAGTTTTAGTCCAAACTAAAATAATCAAACAAAGATCATCAAACATAGTTGTTTTTCTTGGAATGATTTTTTTTTCTAAAATTTCCTTAATAATGTGAATTGTTCGGATTGAATTACCTGGATTGCATTTATTCAACAAAAAAAAAAAAACAGAAAAAATATAGTAAGTAAGTAAAAAAAAAAGTAAGTATGACGGCACTAGACTCTTAAGGTACAAACCGGCAGTGCTGATCTCCGTTTCCTGGCCCTTCAGGCAGGAAGTGCAATGGGGGGGGGGGGGGGCTGGGAGCCAGCCATCCTGCTCTGCCTGCCAGCCATCTATGCTATATATAAAAATATAGCATAGGTATCAGACATGTAACTAAATTTCGATATACAGCTAAATTTGATAATATCTTGGACTGCGAAGGTACTTTTCCCCCTAATTGAACCCACACCAAGAAATATTTAACAGCCATACCTGAAACCCTGATGTCAATGCACATATTAATAAAATAGCAATCCACATAATTCTTCTTGGTAGTTTCGCTCTATCGCCAAAAATTGTTTTGAATCCAGGAATAGAAATTTCTTCTAATGTTTCCTTAATAATCTGAACTGTTGATTTATCAACGTTTTCGTCTGCTATTCTCATAGCATTAGTGCTGTTTGATCGGTCATGATGATTTGTTTTAAGTGCAGGGTTATTTTTTTGGAAATTAGGGTTTATCCTTGATATTGGTATGACGTTCGCCAATAATAAGCTGTAGGATCTGGTGGGTCCTAAAAGAAAAGATAAGAAGTTTACCTTTACATCACAAAGGAAGAAGGAACAGTGATTGAAGTTGCTATTTCTCAAGACAAGTTTTTTTTTTAACAGTAAACACTGGGTTTATTTAATTCCCTTTTGATTATCTTTGATTCCCTGAAGCAGACTTGTACGGGAGACAACCCTCCTAATAAATCAATGAACAAAAAAAAAAAATAATAATTTCCATTTTATGGTATCATTTCCAATTGTTACCAAGAAATTAGGTTTCAAACACGGTTTCTCAAATAGTTAAAGTGAATTTTCTTCTGAAAGGGAAAATGATATCCTCATTAAAAAAAAATGGTCAAAATCAAGTTTAAATTGACGAGAATTTTTATTCTGTTATGACTATAGAAATTTACAAACATATCTGAATAACTTGATCAGGATGTTTTTTTTCTGTTACGACCATAAGAAGCTTACCAACATATCTCAATAAACTTTGGGCAGAGCTCAAGAAACTAAAAATCTTACTTTCATTTGTTTTTTACAATTTTGTTAATCTCCACTTTTTCAAAATTCGCATTTTGTTATCTCAATGCTGGTGAATTGAACATGAAATCTACATGCTCATACTGCTTCTACCACTGCTACTATTACCACTATAGACGTCATCTATAACC
>JAPEVW010000177.1:40000-50000 GCA_027921565.1 Artemia sinica
ATAAAGTAAGAGAAATAAAACAAATTTTGTGAATGAGATCTGGCAAATCCCTCTAGTGTGTAATTTACCCTGGAAAGTTCACCCCCGACAACTTCCATCCCGATGGGAAATTCTCCCCGTAGAAAATCTATTCCCAGAAAATGTCCCCGCCCCTCCTCTGAAAAATGTCGGTATGCTTCCCGATAAGAAATACAATAAGAAAAAACGGGCTAATTTCATAACGTGCGGCCTTCCTATGGGGGCTCTGGAGGGTCACATCATACCCAAAGATATATTTATTGATCTTTTCAACTATACTGAACAAAATGACTATCTCAAAGTTCGGATCCGACGACTTTAGGGAAAAAAGAGCGTGAGAGGGGGGCAAGTGGCCTTCTATTTTTGGGAGTCACTTAAAAATGGCACTAGAACTTTTAATTTCCGTTCAAAGGAGCCCTCTTTCAATTTCTAAGACTATTGGCTTGATACCACCATCCCTGGATTGAACAGAGAAAAAAAAATAACAAACACGTATCCCAGATCTATCTTCTGGCAAAAAATACCAAATTTTACATTTTTAAAGATGGGAGCTTGAAAACTCTATAGTTGGTTTCTCTGATACGCTGATTCTGATGGTGTAATTTCAATGAGGTTCCTTGACTTTTTGAGGATGTTTCCTTCCTTTTCTAAATTCAGGGAAATCTTATCAGGCTCTTAAATTTTTATGGGTAACATTAAACTTAATGAATTTTATATATTTGGAATCAGCATAAAAGTCAAATTCTTTTGATCCGCCCACTTTTATGTTTTCTTAGGGTTTTGGTTACTATTGGGCGAGTAGCTCCTTACTTACAGTTCGTTGCCACAAACTATTTGATTAAGTAAAAGAAAAATCAACTGAAATTTAGGAGAAACATTAAAACTTAAAACGAACAGAAATTATTCCGTATATGAAAGGGGCTTACCCTTCTTCATTACTGCACTCTTTGCGCTAAATTTTGACGCTTTGTCACAACTCTGCTTTTTAAAGGAATAACAACATGAATCTTTGCCTCTTTATTAAAACTCTGCTTTTTAAGGTAATAAAACTTAAGCATAAAAACGAGATAATGAAGAGGGAGCAGCCTCTTTCATATACGGAATAATTTCTATTCGTCAGTAGTAATAGCCCTGATACTCCAGGGAGTACAACTGAACGCATATCATATAAACCGACCAGAACACGATCTAGTTCCTACCAAAATGATATACGATTGGGAGTTAACAGCCTGAGGGTCTAAACCATGTCAATAGATATTGATGGAACATAATTTATTGCAAGAATGATGCAAATGATATACCTTTTGATACCTGTATTTATGTAGGTCAATGACTCAAATTATGGTGTTCGCACAGTATAACTAGCATTCAAATGGTCTCTAAGGGCTTAACTCATGATATGAACATACAGATAAAACCAAACGGCAATAATGAGAATTGTTTTTTTTATTTGGATTAAATGAAACAGGTAAGGAGTTGAACGCTTACCAACTAAAGGTAAGTCCGAGCAAATGGTGAATCCCACGCCACATCATTTAAATGTCAGAATACGTTTAACATATATTCATCCTTCACAAGTCAATTGCTTCGATTGACCTAGCTTCACTTCTTGGCTGTGGTCACTATAATACACAAGTACCAAGTGAGGAGTGCGACTAATATACAATACTGTTTAGTAATGGAGTATGCATCGGCAACCATTAGTCATCCATGCCCCAACCTCCACGGGCCCCAATATACCCACTCCCAAATTATTGGCCCCTCCCATTATTTTTTTATACTTTTTTTAGCTTTATTTTTTGAACTTTTATTTTATTTTTCATATTTTTTTTAACATAGAAATTTTTTCGAATTTTTTTACATTTCTTAAAATGACATGAAATATGCTTAAAACAAAAAAAAATCACAATTAATATTTTCGAAATACAAAATTAGAATGATAGATATGTTTGTCGTGATTTTTACATTTAGAAAAACCATGTTTGTACAAGTAACACTTTTTTTTTTACTTAAAATTTTTTGGACTTATCATATCTTTAAAAAAGAGAAGATTAATTATTTGAAGAAAGTGTGTGCGCATGATAAATTCATCGTTGTGTTGAATGCTGACAAAGACAAATATTTGAACTACAAAACAAGCACTAGTGGTAACACTATTTAAAACGTGTGCGTGCGTTGTCAAGACCGTGAGAGTTTAGATTTCTTTGGAGTAATGAAGAGATTCAAAATTCTTGATGGTGGATATGCTTGAGTATCATTTCCAGAGATAACAGTGCTCAAAGAGAATACCAACATAAAAATAATTTTCGATGATGGGGGACAACTTCTTGCTACTGTTAGTGGTAAAATGTTGCCTGTTGGAAGATATTATCAGAAACGCTCTGGTTTTAGCATTCTAAAGAAGACAAGACGAAGACAGGCATACTCCTGCACTATTGTCATTAACCATATATTGTCTACTCGTCAGAACTGTTACCTGTGTCAAAATAATGTGATAATAGACAGTGAAATCATAGGAAAAATAAAAAGGGCATTGGTAGACAATATCACGAATGAATATAAAGATGAATTGATGGAAAATAAAGCGCAAGTCAGCATTATTACTACTATTGACCACATACAAACAGATATAGTCAATGAACCTAATAATACCAAATATGAAACTCATATTGAACCTGTAGGTGACACCCCAATAAAAATAGCTCATGACTCAAAATTGATTAATGATTATTCTACCGGTTACAAACTAAGAGAAGAGAGTAGCCAGAGTATCAAGAGAAAACACGAAGAATTATTTTATGAAACAGATTCAAAATGTCCAAAGTTGTTCAATGATATTAATAATGTATGTAAAATATTATTATGTTAATATTCTACATGTCGTTATTTCATTAGAAATAATTTATACATTACTTTGTTGTTTTTTGGAAAATACTGGTAATGTCTTAGTAAAATTGATTTCAATAAATCTGATATTGCATAGACTGTTAAAAGGCCTATTATGCTTCCTAAACAACCAAAAAATAATTTGCATAGACCGTTCAGAGGCCTATTATGCATCCTAAGCAATCACAAACTGTACTTACCAAATTCAGAATGTGAGTCCATTGTGAGTGTGAGGAAATAATAGAATAACGAAAAATTCAGAACAGAACATGAAATTTCTTCTCTTCTTTGAGAAAATTCAGAAGAGAACTTGAACTTTTCTTCACCTCTTTGAGAAAACTCCGAATTGAACTGGAAAATTTTCTTTTCTTTGGTAAAATTCAAAAGAGAACAATCAGTTCTCTGAGAAAACTCAGAATTAAAGTGGAACTTACTCTGTTCTTGGGGGAAAATTTGGAATCGAAGCATAACTTTTTCTATCTTCTACGGAAAAAATAAAAACTGAACTTTTTTTCTAGTCTTTGAGAAAATTCAGAACTCAAGTGGAACTTTTTTCTCTTCTTTGGAAAAATTCAGAACTGAACTATATTTTTTTTCTCTTCTTTAAGAAAATTCGGAACAAAACTTTAACTTTTCTTCCCTTCTATGAGAAAACTCAGAATTAAAGTGGAAGTTTTTCTCTTCTTGGGAAAAATTCAGAAGAGAACCTGAACTTTTCTTCACTTCTTTGAGAAAACTCAGAATTAAACTGGAACTTTTTTTTCTTCTTAGGGAAAAATTTAGAAGAGAACTTGATCTCTTCTTAACTTCTTTGAGAAAACTCAAAATTACAGTGAAACTTTTTTCTTCTCGGGGAAAATTCAGAATCGAAGTATAACATTTTTCTATCTTTTGTGGAAAAATTCAGAACAGAATTTGAACTTTTTTTATCTTCTTTGAGAAAATTTAGAATTGAGGTGTAACTTTTTCTCTTATTGGGGAAAAAGTCGGAATCGACGTACAACTTTTTGTAACTTCTACGGAAAAATTTAGAACAGAATTTGAATTTTTTTTCTCTTCTTTGAAACAATTCAGAAGAGAACTTGAATTTTTTTCACTTCTTTGAGAAAACTCAGAACTAAAGTGAAACTTTTTCTCTTTTTGAGGAAAAATTCAGAATAAAAGAATAACGTTTTTCGATCTTCTACGGAAAAATTCTGAACGGAACTAGTAATTTTTCTCCTCTTTGAGAAAATTCAGAACTGAAGTGGAACTTTTATTTCTTCTTTGGAAAAATTCAGAATTGAACTGTAACTTTTTTTCTCTTCTTCGAGAAAATTCAGAGAACTCGTTTTTCTTCATTTCGATGAGAAAACTCAGAATTAAGGTCGAAATTTTTCTCTTCTTGGGAAAAATTCAGAAGAGAACCTTAACATTTCTTCACTTCTTTGAGAAAACTCAGAATTAGAGTTGAACTTTTTCTCTTCTTGGGGAAAAAATCAGAATCGAACTTTTTATAACTTCTATGGAAAAATTCAGAATAGAATTTGAATTTTTTTTTCTCTTCTTTGAGAAAACTCTCAAAGTGACACTTTTTCCCTTCTTTGGGAAAAATTCCGAAGAGCACTTGAGCTTCTTGGGAAAAAATTCAGAAGAAAACCTTAACTTTTCTTCACTTCTTTGAGAAAACTCAGATTTGAAGTTGAGGTTTTCCTCTTCTTGGGGAGAAATTCAGAATAGAAATATAACTTTTTCTAGCTTCTACGGAAGAATTTAGTACAGAATTTGAATTTTTTTTCTTCCTGAGAAAAATTCAGAGTTGAACTGTAGCTTTTTCTTGCTCCTTTTAGAAAATTCAAAAGATAACTTGAACTTTCTTCACTTGTTTGAGAAAATTCAGAATAAAAGTGAAACTTTTTTTGTTTCTTGGAAAAAAAACTCAGAAGAGAACTTGAACCTCTTTTCACTTCTTTGAGAAAACTCGGAATTAAAGTGGAACCTTTTCTTTTCCTGGGGAAAAATTCATAATCAAAATATAACTTTTTTTATCTTCTACAGAAAATTCAGAACAAAACTTGAAATTTTTTCTATTCTTTGAGAAAATTCAGAACTGAATTGGAACTTTTTTCTCTTCTTAGGGATAATTTAGAAGAGAACTTAAACTTCTAACCAAAAGTGTGAGTCATTTTAAAATAAATAGTGTGGGAAAAAGTCACCCCTAAGTGCTCCCATCTTGCCATGACCAGGGTAATCACAGCCAGCCTGGCGCAACCTGGATAAATACGGTAAATCTTTTTTTTCTTATTACCTAGGTTACATTATGTTAACTGTTCTTAAGCTAGGTTTGTTTCGGTTCTGTAAACGTGCGGGCACTCTTACTGAACCCAAATGGACTTAGCTTAAAAACAGTTACCATGATCAAGTTCACTTCTGAATTTTTCCCCAAGAAGAGAAAAAGTTCCACTTTAAACTCTGAGTTTTTTTCAAACAAGTGAAAAATTTCAAGATCTCTTCTGAGCTTCCTCAAAGAAGAGAAAAAGTTACAGTTGAATTCTAAATTTTTCAAAGGAAGAGAAAAAAGTTCCACTTCAGTTCCTAATTTTCTCAAAGATTAGAAAAAAATTAAAGTTCTGCTCTAATTTTTTCCGCAGAAGATAAAAAAATTATACTTCGATTCTGAACTTTTCCTAAAGAAGAGAAAAAGTTCCACTTTAATTCTGAGTTTGCTCAAAAAAGTGAAGAAAATAAAAAAACTTACAGTTCCATTCTAATTTTTTCCAAAGAAAAAAAAGTTCCTCCAGTTCTGAATTTCTCAAAGAAGAGAAAAAAAAATTAAGTTTTGTTCTGAACTTTACCGTAGAAGATAGAAAAAGTTATACTTCGATTCTGAATTTTTCCCCCAGAAGAGAAAAAGTTCCACTTTAACTCTGAGTTTTTTCAAACAAGTGAAAAAAGTTCAAGTTCTCTTCTGAATTTTATAAAAGAAGAGAAAAATTTACAGTTTAATTCTAAATTTTCTCACGAAAGAGAAAAAAGTTCCACTTCAGTTCTTAACTTTCTCAAAGATTAGAAAAAAAATTAAAGTTCTGCTCTAATTTTTTCCGCAGAAGATAAAAAAATATGCTTCGATTCTGAATTTTTCCTAAAGAAGAGAAAAAGTTCCACTTTAATTCTGAGTTTGCTCACAGAAGTGAAGAAAATAAAAAAAGTTACAGTTCCATTCTAATTTTTTCCAAAGAAAAAAAAGTTCCTCCAGTTCTGAATTTTCTAAAAGAAGAGAAAAAATTTAAGTTTTGTTCGGAACTTTTCCGTAGAAGATAGAAAAAGTAATACTTCGATTCTGAGTTTTTCCCCCAGAAGAGAAAAAGTTCCACTTTAACTCTGAGTTTTTTCAAACAAGTGAAAAAAGTTCAAGTTCTCTTCTGAATTTTATCAAAGATGAGAAAAATTTACAGTTTAATTCTAAATTTTTTCAAGAAAGAGAAAAAAGTTCCACTTCAGTTTTTAATTTTCTAGAGGATTAGAAAAAAATAAAGTTCTGCTCTAACTTTTTCGGCAGAAGATAAAAAAAAATTATGCTTCGATTCTGAATTTTTCCTAAAGAAGAGAAAAAGCTCCACTTTAATTCTGAGTTTGCTCAAAGAAGTGAAGAAAATAAAAAAAATTACAGTTCCATTCTAATTCTTTCCAAAGAAGGGAAAGAAGTTCCTCTTCAGTTCTGAATTTTCTCAAAGTAGAGAAAAAATTCAAGTTTTGTTCTGAACTTTTCCATAGAAGATTGAAAAAGTTACACTTCGATTCTGAATTTTCCACCAGAAGAGAAAAAGTTCCACTTTAACTCTGAGTTTTTTCAAACAAGCAAAAAAAGTTCAAGTTCTCTTCTGAACTTTATCAAAGATGAGAAAAATTTACAGTTTAATTCTAAATTTTTTCAAGAAAGAGAAAAAAGTTCCACTTCAGTTTTTAATTTTCTAAAGGATTAGAAAAAAATTAAAGTTCTGCTCTAACTTTTTCCGCAGAAGATAAAAATGATTATGCTTCTATTCTGAATTTTTCTTAAAGAAGCGAAAAAGTTCCACTTTAATTCTTAGTGCTCAAAGAAGTAAAGAAAATAAAAAAAAGTTACAGTTCCATTCTAATTTTTTCCAAAGAAGGGAAAAAAGTTCCTCTTCAATTATGAATTTTCTCAAAGAAGAGAAAAAATTCAAGTTTTGTTCTGAACTTTTCCATAGAAGATTGAAAAAGTTACACTTCGATTCTGAATTTTTCCCCAGAAGAGAAAAAGTTTCACTTTAACCCTGAGTTTTTTCAAACAAGTGAAAAAAGTTCAAGTTCTCTTCTGAATTTTATCAAAGAAGAGAAGAATTTACAGTTTAATTCTAAATTTTTTCAAGGAAGAGAAAAAAGTTCCACTTCAGTTCTTAATTTTCTCAACGATTAGAAAAAAATTTTAAGTTCTGCTCTAACTTTTTCCGCAGAAGATAAAAAAAAATTATGCTTCGATTCTGAATTTTCCCTAAAGAAGAAAAAAAGTTCGACTTTAATTCTGAGTTTGCTCAAAGAAGTGAAGAAAAAAAAAAGTTACAGTTCCATTCTAGTTTTTTTTCCAAAGAAGAGAAAAAAGTTCCTCTTCAGTTCTGAATTTTCTTAAAGAAGAGAAAAAATTCAAGTTTTGTTCTGAACTTTTCCGTAGAAGATAGAAAAAGTTATACTTTGATTCTGAATTTTTCCCCCAGAAGAGAAAAAGTTTCACTTTAACCCTGAGTTTTTTCAAACAAGTGAAAAAAGTTCAAGTTCTCTCCTGAATTTTATCAAAGAAGAGAAAAATTTACATTTTAATTCTAAATTTTTTCAAGAAAGAGAAAAAAGTTCCACTTCAGTTCTTAATTTTCTCAAAGATTATAAAAAGAATTAAAGTTCTGCTCTAACTTTTTCCGCAGAAGATAAGAAAAATCATACTTCGATTCTGAATTTTCCCTTAAGAAGAAAAAAAGTTCCACTTAATTCTGAGTTTGCTCAAACAAGTGAAGAAAATAAAAAAAGTTACAGTTCCATTCTAATTTTTTCCAAAGAAGGGAAAAAAGTTCCTCTTCAGTTCTGGATTTTCTCAAAGAAGAGAAAAATTCAAGTTTTGTTCTGAAATTTTCCGTAGAAGATAGAAAAAGTTACAATTCGATTCTGAATTTTTCCCCAGAAGAGAAAAAGTTCCACTTTAACTCTGAGTTTTTTCAAACAAGTGAAAAAAGTTCAAGTTCTCTTCTGAACTTTATCAAAGAAGAGAAAAATTTACAGTTTAATCCTAAATTTTTTCAAGAAAGAGAAAAAAGTTCCACTTCAGTTCTTAATTTTCTCAATGATTAGAAAAAAATTTAAAGTTCAGCTCAAGCTTTTTCCGCAGAAGATAAAAAAAAATTATACTTCGATTCTGAATTTTTCCTAAAGAAGAGAAAAAGTTCCACTTTAATTCTGAGTTTGCTCAAACAAGTGAAGAAAATAAAAAAAGTTACAGTTCCATTCTAATTTTTTCCAAAGAAGAGAAAAAAGTTCCTCTTCAGTTCTGAATTTTCTCAAAGAAGAGAAAAAATTTCAAGTTTTGTTCTGAACTTTTCCGTAGAAGATAGAAGAAGTTATACTTCGATTCTGAATTTTTCCCCCAGAAGAGAAAAAGTTCCACTTTAACTCTGAGTTTTTTCAAACAAGCGAAAAAAGTTCAAGATCTCTTCTGAACTTTGTCAAAGAAGAGAAAAATTTACAGTTTAATTTTAACTTTTTCCAAGGAAGAGAAAAATGTTCCACTTCAGTTCTAAATTTTATCAAAGATTAGAAAAAAAATTAAAGTTCTGCTCTAACTTTTTCCACAGAAGATAAAAAAAATTATACTTCGATTCTGAATTTTTCCTAAAGAAGAGAAAAATTTCCACTTTAATTCTGAGTTTGCTCAAAGAAGTGAAGAAAATAAAAAAAGTTACAGTTCCATTCTAATTTTTTCAAAGAAGGGAAAAAAGTTCCTCTTCAGTTCTGAATTTTCTCAAAAAAGAGAAAAAATTCAAATTTTGTTCTGAACTTTTCCGTAGAAGATAGAAAAAGTTACACTTCGATTCTGAATTTGGTCCCCAGAAGCGAAAAAGTTCCACTTTACGTCTGAGTTTTTTCAAACAAGTGAAAAAAGTTCAAGTTCTCTTCTGAATTTTATCAAAGAAAAGAAAAGTTTACAGTTTAATTCTAAATTTTTCAAGGAAGAGAAAAAAGTTCCACTTCAGTTCTTAATTTTCTCGAACATTAGAAAAAAAATTACAGTTCTGCTCTAACTTTTTGCGCAGAAGATAGAAATAATTATACTTCGATTCTTAATTTTTCCTAAAGAAGAGAAAAATTTCCACTTTAATTCTGAGTTTTCTCAAAGAAGTGAAGAAAATAAAAAAGGTTACAGTTCATTCTAATTTTTCCAAAAAAGAGAAAAAAGTTCCTCTTCAGTTCTGAATTCTTTAAGCAGAACTCTATTAACATTATCAAACGCTGTTTTTAAGTCCAAAAATGCAACACATAACTTATTTTTTCCTGATCCATGCTTTTCAATTAATCCACTTAAAATAAACACTCTGTCCGTAGTACTATAACCTTTTCTAAATCGTTGTGTTCTTCATTCATAACTCCAAAACCCTCTAGCCAATCATCTAACCGGCTATCTGAAATTTTGTCGAAGATTTTGCTAAATATAGGAGCTAAGGCTATCAGCCTATAACTCTCATGATCCCTAGAACTCCCCCTTTTAAATATAGGTACCATTATTGATGTCCTCCATGTAGAAGGTCATACTCCATTACTAATAATTCTATCAAATATGTAAACTAACTGTTATATGATCTTTGGACTATTTTGAACAAAATCGCTATTTCAAAATTCGATAAGATGCATTTGTGGAATAATGAGCACTATAGGGAGGGGTGTTCTATTTGCCTTCTGATTACTTTTGACCTTTAAAAAGAGCAACAGAACTTTCACATTCTAATCAAACGAACTTAAACCAGTCTCAAAAGATTCAATTTTTTCTGTTGACATTTCTATTTGTGTTCGAAGTTCAACAAATTACTGAAATTATTAAGATTTACGTACTTTT
>JAPEVW010000177.1:57500-260000 GCA_027921565.1 Artemia sinica
GGAAACTTATTGCACGTTTCAACAGGAGCATTGCAAACAGTTTTCCTGGAACATAGAGTAGGGTGATACGACGGTAGTTGCTGCAATCCGTCTTGTTGCCCTTGCACTTAAACACTGGCACGATGATTCCTTTCTTCCAGTCTGACGGTGTAACTTCAATGCGCCAGATGACACTGAACACCATCTCCAGCCAAAGTGTCATTGCTGGGCCACCCGTAGTAGGTAGCTCTGGAGCGATGCCAGCTGCCTTTATTGTATTTTAGTTTCCTCATTGCCAATTTAGTCTCTCAGGAGAAAATTCGGCGTCGTCGCGGGCAGTGGTAGCTTCTACAGCAGCGGCAACAAGCCCTGGGTCAATGCAGTCGGATGGATTTGACATTTAGCAGCTTATTAAAGTGTTTCTCCAAGAGACCAACACATTGAGACTGATCGTATACAGTTTCTCCATTCGCTGCTTTCAGGCTTGTGGACGTCATGGCATGTTGGCCAGTCAGATCGTGCAGGATCTTGAATGTTGCGCCTCTGTCTTTGTTTTGGCAGCTTGCTCGAGCTCAGCGGCTTTACCCGCAATGAAGTCTTTCTTGTCCTTGTGAAGCAAGGAGTTGCGTTGTTTGATTAGTCTGTCTGTAGAGTGTCATATCTCCTCGTAATCTCGCTCGCCGTCTCTGCTCAATTATTTCAAACATCTGGTAGCTAATCCACTCTTTCTTCTTTCGCGGCTTCGATCCCACCACTTCGGTAGCTGCTTTGAGAACATTGTCTTTGAAATTGGTCCATGCTGACTCACTTTCTGAACACAACTGGAGAGCCTAAAAGCGATTAGAAACTTCAACCATATACCGCTGGTGAACCGAGGGATGTTGTTTCAGTCGACAGGTGTCTATGTTCTTGGTGGATGAAGAGTTACTCTTATTAGCCCTAAGCCTGAGTTTTATGCTTTCAGAGACGAGACGATGGTCGGCATTACCGAGCTTGGCACCTCTGTATTAGCGGTAGTTCTGGACAGACGAAGGCCAGCGTCGTCGAACAATGATGTAATCAAGCATTTTTTGCCCTGCCAGCATTGCCGTACTAAGTGTACTTCACAATGTCTTTTCTCGCAAACCAGGTATTTGTGACTGATAGAGCGTGGGTGATGCAGCAATTAAGCAGCCGCTGACCATTATCATTCAGAGCGTCAACTGTCACAGGTCCAACAGCAGCATCGTACAGACCAGAGCTGTTAGCTACACCTGCGTTAAAATCTCCTGGGACGAGGTAGTCTTGTGGAGGTACGGAGGAAAGCTCGGAAGACGGTACCGCATAGAAGTCGGCCTTATCTTCATCTTTGGCCTCGTTTGTCGGTGCATAGCAGGGAAGAACAGTTATCTTCCCGTTCTTGCCGTCAATTCTCGCTCTCAGTAGACATGGTGAGATAGGGTAAACAACAATAGGGTTTTCCGAGCGCAATTGTGGAGAACAAGGCCGATTCCCCCTCTTCTTTGGGGTCCACCAGACCAGAGCAGTGTCCACCCTTCTCCAATATCTTTTTCACCGCTTCCCGTAAGGTGAGTTTCTGTTATTCCTGCGATCGTCACTTTGTATCTTCTTAGTACATTTGCTAAAAGAAGCTTGGAACCAGGCTGGTCCAGTGTCAGGACATTCCAGGTGGCGACATTAATGCCACCTTGGTCAACGATGTTCAAAGGGGTACGTCCTTGGGCAGGCATGGGTCCAATTGGGATAGTAGATGGGGCATCCGAGGCTGTATATCCAGTTGCTTTCGTAGCAAGTAATTTCAGAAGGAGGGTTGCTAGCCCAACCGTCCGTCCATAGGTGCATTTAGTTCCCTGTGGCTAGCCGGATATCCAGAGGTACGTGAAGTCTTCTCTGCACGCGCCATGAATGCATGGGAGCAGCGTACCCTTAAACGTATCGAATAACTTTTCATAATTTTTCTGCCGTCAGGTGTGTCAAAAATCAATAAAAAGTGCACTATTTATACATAAGTTTTGAACCTCTCACCCATGAGGATGGCTCTAAAAAAATGATCGATGAAGCATTTTGGTTTTGTTGATTCGATATTGGTTACCTATAAATAGAATATCTAGAGCAGTAGAGCATCAGCTCCTACTATTCAGCATTCACATGAGGAGTTTCGATAGTACTCCTTGAATCACAGCAATCGCTTTATGCCAGTGATTCCCAACTGATTTTGGGCGATTCTCCACCTAAGCTTTTCTAAATCCTGATGCCCCCTCGTGATAAATAAATTTTGTTATTCAAAATTTTACGTGTATTCACCTGAAGGAAGCTTAAAAGGTCATGAACTTGATATCTGTTTTGGGGTCGTCCTGTATGCATTTTCCCGACTAATAAAAAGTATTCTCTGAATACAACACCTTTCCTGCAATGTACAGCGGCATTGTGATACTATCATGTACCTTTTTTGCTCTTTAAGTACATTTGAATGCGACGTCATTCACGTGAAAATAATTCTTTTTTTCAAAAATAAAGATCTAAAATATACACACAAGGCTCTAAAATATGCAAAACCTGCCCATGACTCACCCAAATATGGCCATGTCCCACCAGTGGGGCCTGCACCCCCCGTTGCTAATCACAGCTTTATACGGAACATGGCACCGGATTGCAGATGTAGGTGTTCAGCTAAGTTATCTCACAGTGAAGGCAAATTACATAATATCCCTACTTTACCTTGACTCCTCTCTCCTATTGACGATCAACTTGAAGCCTCTGACGATCAACTCTAAGCCTCTGACGCTCCTCCCCAAAAAAGGGACCGGACATGCAGATTGTTTTGACTCCCAATCACTCGGGGAAAATTCTCCGCTGCCATCATTACACTTTATCTCAAATGCAACTATTCGGTTATACGGAATGTATACAGTTTCTTTTAATTAAGTTAAACATTTTCTCATCCTGCCCTGTAAGTTTCAACTTAATAGACTTAGCCGCTTCTTAGATATCACAGATACGCCTTTTGGCAACCTTAGATGCGCATTGTGTATTTGGTTTAGTTTAACATCCCCAACATGCCCTGATATTTCCAACATAATACCCTTAGCTGTTACTGGGATATTGTACAGAAACCCTTTTGACAATCTGGATAAACAGTCTTTAGATTTAGTTTCATATCCCCTCCAACTTTTTCTGAAAATTTCAACTTAATACCCAGTCTGCTGCTGAGACACTGCATCTTCACCATTTTGATAACCTGGATGTGCTTAAACTCTTTTGATTTTATTGAACAGTTGTAGTAGTAGCAGTAACAGTAGTAGTTGTAGAATGTAGAGTGACCGTAGCAGTCGCAGTCAGAGTCACAATTGCAGCAGTAGTATTAGTCACAATCATAGCCAAAAATAGTCACTGTCACAAGTAATCACAGTCACAAGTAGTTGCAGTCGCAATCACAATTACTTTAAGTTACAAGTAGTCATTTTCACTGTCGCAAGTAGTCGCACACAAAATCGCAAAAGCAAGTAGTCCAAGTGGAAAGTAGTCGCAGTCACACGAAGTCGCAGAAAGAGTAACATGTAGTCGTGTTCGAATTCGCAAGTTGTAACAGTCGCAAATATTCAAAGTAACAGTCACGCAAGTAGCTGCAGCTGCAGCAATCCGCAGGTAGTCAGAGTCACAGTAGCAATTAGCCCCAGGCGCAAGTGGTTGCAGTCACAAGTGGTCGTGTTCACAGTCACAAGAAGTCAAATCACAAGTAGTAAGAGTCACAGTCACGAAATCCACAAGTAGTTGCAGCCGTTATCACAAATAGTCACAATCGCAATCACAAGTAGTCGCAGTCGCAAGTTATTGCCAAGGCAGTCACAAGTACTCACAGTCAAAAGTAGTCGCGATCACCAGTAGCCGCAGTTACAGTTTAAGTCACAGGTAGTCGCCAGGGTGTCACAATCATAAGTAGTTGTAGTCACAATCGCAGGCTGTTGCCGTCGCAGGTAGTCGCAAGTAAAACTTAGTCGCAGTCACAAATAGTTGCAGGTACAGGTTGTCGCAGTTACAAATAGTGGTAGTGGAAGTCGTAAGTTGTAATCTTGGACACGAAAATTAAAATTATGACTATACAACATGAAAAAATTTGCTCTTTAGCAACGTGAAGTTTTGCATTAAGACTTTTGAGTTGTTTCGTCAAAATAAGTGTTTTAGGTAAAACACTCTTATTTTATTTCTTTGCCATCAACTAACCCCCGATGCATTTCGGGTCTGACGTATTCCACACCGGAGAATTCCCCTCCTGAAAAATTTTAATTCAAAAATATTTGACAGATTAGGTTAGGATTATTAACTTACCAGTTGGGTCTTGCTGTGCGAAAAGTATTCGAAAGATTAAGAGGGCCTTGGTGTGCCCATCTTAAAAATTATTCAAGGTGATGATTGAATCCATTGGAATATTACGTGGGAGGAAGCATTGAACGATCCCCACGAGACCACTCCTAATTAATTCTCAAAACATGTTTGACCACATTATACCTTGCCAACTTAATTCCTAGTGCTGTACGCAAATAGCATGGCGAGGTACTAAGGAACGTACTGTACGCAAATAGCATGGTAATTCCTAGGGGCGTACGTAAATCCATATTTAGCATACTACTCATAGTCTAGTGGTTTGGATAGCTGACTCTCACCCAGTTGGTTCGAGTTCAATTCCCGGAATGGAGAATATAAGGATTCCCTTGTTACTTCAGTTATTAGGGGCTACAGTTCGTGCATTAATGTAATCATTGATTAATCTTTAACATGAAATTGGCAGTTTTTCGTAAAAAATTGAATCTATTTTAAAAATAATTTCTTTTAATTAAAAAAGGCTTTTAACCCTATTAATTTCCTTTAAAATGAGCCATTGAACAACTCTCTACGATGTTCCAGTGCTAAGCTATATGTGGAAAAGAAAACAACAAAAAAGAAGCCGTTTAGGCAGCCACTTTTCTTTATTTTCAAGCCAAAATACTTCCCCTGCTGTTCAAACCAAGGGACAGAAAGTTTCTACATAGACATTTCAGACAAGACGGTTCTAATGGTGTACTTTTTGCTTTGATCTGACATTTTTTTTTTTTTGGAATCATGGGTTTTAATATTTCTTAACATCGGTCATGATTGTCTCTTACTAGGTAGCTACTGCTGCAACCCTGATTCAGGTACTATGGAATATAGATCGTTCTTTAATGGAAATTACTATACAGTTCATTACCACGAACTGTTTGATACACAAAGTGCAGTTTTTTTGTCAAAATTGATTCTATTTTGTAAACTATTTTATTTTAACTACAAAAGGAACTAGATGTAGCAATTTCCTTTAAAATGAACCATTATATAACTCTCTATGACTTGTAAGTGCCCTGATAGCTGAGGAGAAAAAAAAGGTAAGAAAAAACTTGCCTTGTATTGAGAGTATCGTGGTTTCAGCCACTATTCTTGATTTTCAGCCAATTTATTTTCCTGTTGTTCCCGCCAAGTGATGGTAAGATTAATATAGAGAGGTTTTGGAGAAGGCGGTTCTAATAGTGTACTTCTTGTTTAGCCTGACTCCATTTTAAAGATTTATTATGAATACTTTAGTCTTTACTATGGGGCGTGGTCGTCTCTTGCTAGGTTACTAGCTACTGCTTTAACCTTGATTTTGCTATGGGCTTCAGGTTCATTCTTTACTGTAAGAAATCCCTACTTTGATTTTTGTATGCAGGACGATAATAATAACATTTTCTACTACAGAGCTATAGAAAAATGTAGTTTTTCATAGAAAAAAGGATTTTGTTTTTAAAATTATTTTTGTTAATTAAATAAAATATTTAAACATATCAATTTCCTTTCAAATGAGACATTAAAACATCTCTACGATATTTCCCAGTGCTGAGCTAGCTGAGACGAAAAAAAAAAGGAAAATCAAACCTGCTGTCGATACAGAATATCGTGGTTTCAGCCACTTTTCTTGATTTTCAAACCAATATATTTTCCTTGTTTTTCAAGCCAAGGGACAGTTAGTTTCCTATATATGGGTATTTGACAATACGGCTCTAATTCTAATAGTGTACTTTGTCTTTGATCTGATTCTAGTTTTGGAGTTACGGACTATTTTCTTTTTTACTATGGGGTGTGATCCTCTCTTACTAGGCTGCTAGCTACCGATGACAATATTGGAAAAATTTTCCTTAAGGTAGTTACTTTCCCTTAGCCTCAAACATAGATTTAAAATTTGTAACTATTTCTTCTTCTCCAATACAGGCAAAAATTGAGCCTAATTCAACTATTAGCGACTTGAATGTGGGTCTTTTCTTAGGGTCAACATTTAAACAGTTTGTTGCTACATTATATAGATTTTTCAAATTTCATCATTTCGGGACACTACTCTCAAGCTTTTCAGTATCAATACATTTTTTGGGGGTATAGAATACCTTAAGGTTTTCAAGTGTCTTATGACAAAACTAACTCTATAAGAATAACTCCAAAGGAATAAAACATCACTAGATTCATCATATTCCTCACCAGCAGTAATTTCTGGCGCTGTCCTAGGAAAGTCTCTCACTATTCCAAATTTCGCTTTTTTTCTTCTATTGGGCATAACACAAGCTAATCGCAAATTAGACACCACTGCGACTTCATTAGCTTTCAGAAGAACATTGGCGCTACTAAGATTCCTGAGAATAATATTCGCTTCATGTAAACAGGACATTCCTGAGGCTATATCTCTTGCAATCGCTACACGTTTTGAAAGGGACAACTGCTCATTACTTTCAAGCCTTTTTTCCACCGTTCCAGGGCAGTATTCAAATACATGCTGCTCTCCCTGTCCTATTGAGCTCAAGGATGTTGATCCTAATAATCACAATATTTTGACGTATTTATCATTAGACCTTCTCAACAACTCAACTTCCTTCTCAAAAGCTTCCCTATCATGACCACGGAAGACTTTAATAGCAACGTCTTTTCCCTTATAAGAAGCCTTGTATACGCTTACATAAACGCCTGAACTGATTCTCACAACATTTGAAAAATCAGTTTCAATAAGCATGTTACTGTTATGCGAACTCATTATATTTAAACTTACAATGACGAGTTAAAGCCACGCGTCAAGTAGCAGGAACCTAACAAAAAACAAAATTAATTTTAGAATTTTTAGGTGTTTTTCTAGTTTGAAATAAAAAATAGAAACTATTGCTCGGACACCATAAAGATTTTTGCAGTTTACATAATGGACTAAAAGCTAAAATAAAATAAAAAATTGAATTTCTTTTCTACAGAAATATAGCAAAAAAGATAGTCACTTAGAAGTTGAGCAAAAAAAAGTTTAGTTCCACAAGACAATTATAACTTTGAAGTGAGATATAAAATCAAACTCGTTGATAAGTTTGAACTAAAAACAAAACTAATTTGAAGATTTTTAGGTATTTTTCTTGCTGAAACTAAAAAATAATATTATTGCTCAAACACATGAATATTTTTGCAGTTTATAAGCTTAGCAATCCTGAACTGAAAGCTAAAATAAATAAAAAATGAATCTCTCTTCTACGAAAATACAGCACAAAAGATACGCCCTTTAGAAGTTGATCCAAAAAAAGTTTGATTCCAGGACACATTTACATCTTTGAAGTAAGAGATGAAATAAAACTTTTGCTAACTAAATCGATCAAAAAGTCACCCTAACCTAAAAATTTGAAGGTATTTTCATAGTTTTAATAAAAAAATTAATATTATTGCTTGGACACCATAAATATTTTTGGAGTTTACGTAATAACCTTAGCGATTCAGGGATTAAAACCTAAAATAAAATAAAAAATTGAATTTCTTTGCTACGGAAATATAGCACAAGACATACACAGTTTAGAAGTTGAGCCAAAAAAGTTTGGTTCCAGGAGACAAAAAGAAAAGAAGAAAAAGACCGTATATTACGAGTAGGCTATCGTGGTTTCAGCCACTACTTTTGATTTTCAAGCCAATATATTTCCCTTGTTATTCAATCAAAGGGACGGTAATTTCCAATATAGGGGTTTTGGACAAGGCGGCTTTAATAGTGTACTTTGTTTTTTATCTTATTGTAGTTTTAGGATTTATAGACTATTTAATTTTTTACTATGGGAGTTGATCGTCTTTATCTAGGCTGCTGGCTTACTGCTGCCACCCGGATAATACCACTGAAACCCAGATTACAAACAGGAAAAAGCCTATGTCTTTTTCTTAGTTGGAAGAGTAAGAGACGATATTCAATGTGCTTTTTATTGTGATTATAATAACTTTATATTTGTTCTTTATTGCAACCTAACAAAAATAAAACTAATTTAAAATTTTTCAGGTATTCTTCCAGTTTAATTACAAGATTAAAATTATTGCTCAGATACCATAAATATTTTTGCAGTCTATAACTTTATCGGTCCTGAGCTAAAACGAAAATAAAATAAAAATTGATTTTTCTATTTTTTACGTAACGTCACTCATGTACGTCATATATGGTTATTAGTAAACAGTCGATGTTAGTACGTCACGTCACTTATTACTTTATATATGGTTACGATTGCTTAAGAAATCAATTATTTTTGAAAAAAAACTGCAATATGAAAAGACATCTAAAATGCAGTGCTTTTGTAAAAAGTGATTTTATGTTTATTTTTTTATTAAAAGGCACTAGAAATTTTAATTTATGTTCAAATAAGCTGTCTCGTAAATTTCTGGGACCTCTGGGTTGATACGATCACCCATGGGGAAAAAGGCAAACAAATAAACACGCATCCGTGATCTTTCTTCTGGCAAAAAATATAAATTCCACATTTTGAAGATAGAGAGCATAAAACCTCTACAGTAGGTTTCTCTGATACGCTGGATCTGATGGTATGATTTTCATTAAGATTCTACGGCTTTTAGGCGTGTTTTTTTTTCTTTTGAAAATAAGGCACCTTTTCTCAGGATCCTAACTTTTGATGGATGTGAGGAAACTTGATGAAATGTATATATTGAAAATCAGAATAAAAATCCGATTCTTTTTATGTATCTATTAATGTTAAAATTCCGTTTTTGGATTTTGGGTTACTATTGAGACGAGTCGCTTTACTATAAGTCCGTTACCACAAACTGTTTGAAACATCGGACGTGATCGTCTCTTACTAGGTTGCTAGCTAGTACTGCAACCTGGATATTTGCAACCCCATTTTATAATGAACTATATCCATCCAACATGTATGTCTTATATCATTGTGTCAAAATATAACCGCTTGCTAATATTGCATTCACTAATTACTTCATATATGGTTACTACCTATGATTATGACAAGATATCATATTGTTAATTTTACAACTTTAATTAATGATCTCTTCGGAGGCGTGGGTTCAAATCTTACCGCTAGTATACGATTATGTTTGAAAGACTGCAGTGTTGAAAAGACATCAAAAATGCAGTTTTTGGTGGAAAAATTTATCCTGTTTTAAAATAATTTATTTTAGTTACTATAGATTTTTAACCCAATTAATTTCCTTTAAAATGAGCTATTGAACAACCCTCTACGATGTTCCAGTGCCAAGCTATCTCTGGATACAAAGAGAAAAAAAAACTATCCTGTTTAGGCAGAATGTTGTAGTAGCTGCCACTTTTCTTGATTTTCAAGCCAATATATTTCCCTTGCTGTTCAAGCGAAATAACATAAAGTTTACTATACAGGGGTTTCGGACAAGGCGGTTCTAATGGTGTACTTTTTGTTTTGATCTGACTCCTTTGTTAGGAACTTTGGGTTTTTATATTTGCTAGCTACCGCTGCGACCCGGAACAAACAGGAAAAAGCCTACGGTTGTTTTTCTTTGAAACAGTAAGAGACGACGCTCAAACAATCAAGTAGCTAGCTAACTCCAATGTATGCAATGATTGGTTATTCCAATAATCGTCTTTTAATGTAAAAATATATTGGCCTTAAATATAACTGTACTAGCCTACACTATAGTTAAGTGGCTTATAAAATTTAGTAGAGGCAAGAGTTCGTTCTTTATTATAAACAACTCTCTACGATGTTCCAGTGCCAAGCTATCTGTGGAATTACTTACCTATACTATAATTAGGTGGCGTATAGAATTTAGTATAGACAAGAGGTCGTTCCTTATTATAATTTTCAAAACTCAATTCACAAGCTTTCCTTTGTTCTGAATTCACAGCCCTTCCATGACCTGGATCATGTATTACTGCCTTATACCTTTTCTTGAAGGTTCAATTTCAAAATTACACAAGTCCGGTTCGTCTGGTAAGTCGTCTGAGTAACACTCAGGTTTGACAGGTACTGACGCAATGAAAGTTTCTAAGCTCAAGTCACATATTTTCCTTTGTTTTGGATTCAGTGTCTTACTAGGACCTTGATGAATAATTTCTTCAAATCGCCTTTTTCTTGGTGGTTCAATTTTAGATGCAAGTGTTCAACAATCGGGTGGAAATGCATCCACCATTGACAGGTAACAACATGCTTGAATTTTCAAAGTTCAAGTCTCGAGAATTTCTTTTTTTGTATTCACAGCTTTGCTTGCTGGGTTATCTATTTTTCAAAAGGCTCCATTTTTGGCGGCTTTAGTTTTGACCGGATGTCGTTCTTTATTGTAATACCGCTGCAAACCCGTATAAATTACAAACAGGAAAAAGCCTACGGCTTTTTCTTCTTTGGAATAGTAAGAGACGATCCTCACATAATCAGACAGCTAACTAGGTTTATAATTTGTTCTTTAACATAAACTTCACTAATCGGATATTTTAATATATCCTATGTGGTCTAGAGGTTGGAATAGCTCTCACCCAGTTGGCTTGAGTTCAATTTCCGTATGGGAAATTTTTAACTTATGATGATTTCTAAGGAATATAATTAGAATTTCTTAATATAATAAAAATAATTTGTTTTTGTTACAAAAGGTTTTAACCCCATTAATTTCCTTTAAAATGATCCATTGAACAACTCAACGATGTTCCAGTGCAAAGCTATCTGTTGAATTACTAACCTGTACTATAATTAAGTGGCGTATAAAATTTAGTATAGGCAAGAAGTCGTTCTTAATTATAAAAACCCTGATAACAAACAGGAAAATATTACAAACAGGAAAAAGCCTTCGGCTTTTTCTTCTTTGAAATAGTAAGAGACGAACCTCGAACGATCAAGTAGCTAACTAACTCCAATGCATGCAATAAGATTTTATTCCAATGTATATTTATTTATGAGAGGCAGCCTGGCCGAGTGGTCCAAGGCACTGGTGTTAGCCACCAGTCTCTTCGGAGGCGTGGGTTCAAATCTTACCGCTGGTATACGATTATGTTTGAAAGAGTGGAGTGTGAAAAGACATCGAAAATGCAGTTTTTGGTGGAAAAATTTATTCTCTTTTAGAAATAATTTATTTTAGTTACAAAAGGTTTTTAACCCAATTAATTTCCTTTAAAATGAGCTATTGAACAACCCTCTACGATGTTCCAGTGCCAAGCTATCTGTGGAAAAGAAAAAGAAAAAAAAAAAGAAAAAAATATCCCGTTTGGGGAGAATAACGTGGTAAAAGTCTATTTTCTTGATTTTCAAGCCAATATATTTCCCTTGCTGTTCAAGCCAAGGGACAGAAAGTTTCCTATACAGGGGTTTTGGACAAGGCGGTTCTAATGGTGTACTTTTTGTTTTGATCTGACTCCTTTGTTAGGAACTATGGGTTTTTATATTTCTTACACATTGGACGTGATCGTCTCTTACTAGGTTGCTAGCTACCGCTGCAACCCGGATATAGTGTTGAATTACTAACCTAAACTATAATTAAAGTTGCGTATAAAATTAAGTATAGCCAAGAAGTCGTTCTTTATTATATTATTCCAATGATCGTCTTTAATGTAACCGGAAAAAAACCTTTTTGACAAATACCATTTATGATGACCTATATCGGTCCTTTATAAAACATCAATAGAACCATATCATTACTATATCATTTACTATAATTAAGTTGAGTGTGTAATCTGTTGAATTACTAACCTATACTATAATTAAGTGGCGTATAAAATTTAGTATAGGCAAGAGGTCGTTCTTTATTATAATTTGCTTTTAAAATGAGCCATTAAACAGGGTTCATAATTTGTTCTTTAACATAAAAGTCATTAATCGGATATTTAATAAATATTATATGGTCTAGAGGTTGGGATAGCTCTCATCCAGTTGGCTTGAGTTCAAATTTTGTGTGGGAAATTTTAACTTATGATGATTTCTTAAGGAACATAATTAAAATTTCTTAATATAATAAAAATAATTTATTTTAATTACAAGAAGTTTTTAACTCCATTAATTTTCTTTAAAATGAGCCATTGAACAACTCTGTAACGATGTTCCAGTGCCAAGCTATCTGTGGAATTACTAACCTATACTATAATTAAGTGGCGTATAAAATTTAGTATAGACAAGAGGTCGTTCTTTATTATACGTAAAAAAACTGATTCTATTTTAAAGATAATTCGTTTTAATTACAAAAAATTTTCAACCTCATTAATTTCCCTTTAAAATGAGCCATTGAACAACTATCTACGATGTTCCAGTGCCAAGCTATCTGTGGAATTACTAACCTATACTATAATTAAGTGGCGTATAAAATTTAGTATAGGCAAGAGGTCGTTTCTTTATTATAAATTCCAGTACCAAGCTATTTGTGGAATTACTAACCTATACTATAATTAAGTGGCGTATAAAATTTAGCATAGGCAAGTGGTCGTTCTTTATTATAACTTTTCTTGATTTTTTAGTACTGATTTTTTAACTTGCGTGTAGCTTGCTTTGATCTAACCATTATGTATTCATGAATGAGACCATTTACAGTTTTGACGATTCTTATATAGTAATTATGACGTCACTGCATCAAAAATACAGTTTTTATTGGAAAAATTTATTCTCTTTTAGAAATAATTTATTTTAGTTACAAAAGGTTTTTAACCCAATTAATTTCCTTTAAAATGAGCTATTGAACAACCCTCTACGATGTTCCAGTGCCAAGCTATCTCTGGAAAAGAAAGAAAAAAAAAAGAAAAAAATATCCCGTTTGGGGAGAATAACGTGGTAAAAGTCAATTTGCTTGATTTCAAGCCAATATATTTCCTTGCTGTTCAAGCCAAAGGGCGGTAAGTTTCCTTTATAGAGGTTTCGGACAAGGCGGTTCTAATGGTGTACTTTTTGTTTTGATCTGACTCCTTTTTTAGGAACTATGGGTTTTTATATTTCTTAACATTGGACGTGATCGTCTCTTACTAGGTTGCTAGCTACCGCTGCAACCCGGATTGATCTAACCATTATGTATTCATGATGAGACCATTTACAGTTTTGACGTTTCTTATATAATAATTATGACGTCACTGCATCAAAAATGCAGTTTTTGGTGGAAAAATTTATTCTCTTTTAGAAATAATTTATTTTAGTTACAAAAGGTTTTTAACCCAATTAATTTCCTTTAAAATGAGCTATTGAACAACCCTCTACGATGTTCCAGTGCCAAGCTATCTCTGGAAACAAAAAAAAAAAAAGAAAAAATATCCCGTTTGGGGAGAATAACGTGGTAAAAGTCTATTTTCTTGATTTTCAAGCCAATATATTTTCTTTGTTATTCAAGCCAAAGGGCGGTAAGTTTCCTTATGGAGGATTTGGACAAGGCGGTTCTAATGGTGTACTTTTTGTTTTGATCTGACTCTTTTTTTAGGAGCTACGGGTTTTTATATTTCTTAACATTGGACGTGATCGTCTCTTACTAGGTTGCTAGCTACCGCTGCAACCCGGATATATTTCTTAACATTGGACGTGATCGTCTCTTACTAGGTTGCTAGCTACCGCTGCAACCCGGAAAAAGAAAAAAAAAATATCCCGTTTAGGCAGAATGTTGTAGTAGCTGCCACTTTTCTTGATTTTCAAGCCAATATATTTCCCTTGCTGTTCAAGCCAAGGGACAGAAAGTTTCCTATAGAGGGGTTTCGGACAAGACGGTTCTAATGGTGTACTTTTTGTTTTGATCTGACTCCTTTGTTAGGAACTATGGGTTTTTATATTTCTTAACATTGGACGTGATCGTCTCTTACTAGGTTGCTAGCTACCGCTGCAACCCGGATAACTTTATGTAAATTTTATGCTATATCATTACAAACAGGAAAAAGCCTACGGCTTTTTCTTCTTTGAAATAGTAAAAGACGAACCTCAAGTAACTACCCCTGGAACCACCATTTATCAGTTACTATGGATGAGAGATCGTTCTTTACTGTACTCTAAATTTCGATAACTATATTTTTCTATTCGAAGATGACTTCGTGCACTATTAACTTCAAGTATCCAGTTATTAAATTTAAATTCGAAAGCTCTTTTTAGACGGTTATAATAAGAATCGATGCAGAGTTTTACAACTGTGTTGCTTCCATTTTTAAGTAAATATAAAAGCAGTTTCGTCGCCTTTAAAACATGAGGATAGCATTGTCGGTCTTCGATTCTGTTCATAACCAGATAACAAACAGGAAAAAGCTTATGGCTTTTTCTTATTTTGAATAGTAAGAGACGAACTCTAGAGAGTCAGGCAGCTAACTTGGTCTAATATGTGGTATGGTTCGTTCTTTACTAGGTTTCAGCTATCTGTACAGCCATGATACCGATGAAAATTACACAATTCCTATTTATATTTCAGTTAACATGGGCTAGATGTTGTTCTTTATTATATTCTTGATTTTCAAGCCAATATATTTCCCTTGCTGTTCAAGCCAAGAGACAGAAAGTTTCCTATACAGGGGTTTCGGACAAGGCGGTTCTAATGGTGTACTTTTTGTTTTGATCTGACTCCTTTGTTAGGAACCATGGGTTTTTATATTTCTTAACATTGGACGTGATCGTCTCTTACTAGGTTGCTAGCTACCGCTGCAACCCGGATAACTTTATGTAAATTTTATGCTATATCATTACAAACAGGAAAAAGCCTACGGCTTTTTCTTCTTTGAAATAGTAAGAGACGAACCTCAAGTAACTACCCCTGGAACCACCATTTATCAGTTACTATGGATGAGAGATCGTTCTTTACTGTAAATAGGTTGCTACCATTAAACCGGATAGTAAGGTTGCTAGCTACCGCTGCAACCTAGATATTCTTATTTCTGCTACTATGGGCTAAGGTTCGTTCTTTCATGTAAAAAACTAGCAAAAAATTTTTTAAGCCTGATGAAGATTTAACTAATGTGTCAAAAGTAAGGTTGCAAGTCGACGATTTGTTTTGGCCTTATTATAATTGGTATGGTGAAATAATAATATGCATATGGCTCTTAAATCATACTTCTTTATGGTTCCATATGGTCTAGTGGCTAGGATAGTTAACTTTCACTTAACAGGCTCGGGTTCGATTCCCGGTGTGGGAAAATTTTTAACTCTATAATCTTCGATTATTTGAACCTTTTATAATCTATAATGATGTATAATATAAATACTGTAATCTTAAACTATAGTGAAGTTGGCGTATGCAAGTTAGTATAGGGAAGAGTTCGATCTTTATTATAAATCTTACCGCTGGTATACGATTATGTTTGAAAGACTGCAGTGTGAAAAGACATGGAAAATGCAGTTTTTGGTGGAAAAATTTATTCTCTTTTAGAAATAATTTATTTTAGTTACAAAAGGTTTTAACCCAATTAATTTCCTTTAAAATGAGCTATTGAACAACCCTCTACGATGTTCCAGTGCCAAGCTATCTCTGGAAACAAAGAAAAAAAAAAAAAGAAAAAAATATCCCGTTTAGGAAGAATGTTGTAGTAGCTGCCACTTTTCTTGATTTTCAAGCCAATATATTTCCCTTTCTGTTCAAGCCAAGGGACAGAAAGTTTCCTATACAGGGGTTTCGGACAAGGCGGTTCTAATGGTGTACTTTTTGTTTGATCTGACTCCTTTTTTAGGAAACTATGGGTTTTTATATTTCTTAACATTGGACGTGATCGTCTCTTACTAGGTTGCTAGCTACCGCTGCAACCCGGATTGCTAGCTACCGCTGCAACCCGGATAATGACAAAATTTAATTAGAGTTCGTTCTTTATTGTTATGTTAGCATTGGACGTGATCGTCTCTTATTGTGATATTCATGAATGAGACCATTTACAGTTTTTGACGTTTCTTATATAGTAATTATGACGTCACTGCATCAAAAATACAGTTTTTATTGGAAAAATTTATTCTCTTTTAGAAATAATTTATTTTAGTTACAAAAGGTTTTTAACCCAATTAATTTCCTTTAAAATGAGCTATTGAACAACCCTCTACGATGTTCCAGTGCCAAGCTATCTCTGGATACAAAAAAGAAAAAAAAAAAGAAAAAAATATCTCGTTTGGGGAGAATAACGTGGTTAAAGTCAATTTTCTCGATTTTCAAGCCAATATATTTCCCTTGCTGTTCAAGCCAAGGACAGAAAGTTTCCTATAACAGGGGTTTCGGACAAGGCGGTTCTAATGGTGTACTTTGTTGTTTGATCTGACTCCTGCTTTAGGAGCTATGGGTTTTATATTTTTAACATTGGACGTGATCGTCTCTTACTAGGTTGCTAGCTACCGCTGCAACCCGGATCTTACTAGGTTGCTAGCTACCGCTGCAACCCGGATTTTATTTCAAAACGTCATGGCGCAATGGTATTATTTCATGACGTCTTCAGAAACAACAATATAATTTCGTGTTTTTCTATTCACGTCATAGCTCTAATATAAAACTATGATGAAATTCATTATTTATCTAGTAGAGTTTCAGACAAGGTAGTTCTAATGAATGTACTTTTGTTTTGATCTGACTCTATTTTTAGGAGTTTTGGGTTTTTATATTTATTTCTTAGCATTGGACTGATCGTCTCTTACTAGGTTGCTAGCTACTGCTGCAACCCAAATTCACATATATATATATTTATGAGAGGCAGCCTGGCCGAGTGGTCCAAGCCCTGGTGTTAGCCACCAGTCTCTTCGGAGGCGTGGGTTTCAAATCTTACCGCTGGTATACGATTATGTTTGAAAGACTGCAGTGTGAAAAGACATCAAAATGCAGTTTTGGTAGAATAATTTATTCTCTTTTAGAAATAATTTATTTCAAGTACTATAGATTTTTAACTCAATTAATTTCCTTTAAAATGAGCTATTGAACGACTCTCTACGATGTTCCAGTGCCAAGCTATCTCTGGAAACAAAAAAAAAACAAATATATCCTGTTTAGGCAGAATGTTGTAGTAGCTGCCACTTTTCTTGATTTTCAAGCCAATATATTTCCCTTGCTGTTCTCAAGCCAAGGGACAGAAAGTTTACTATACAGGGGTTTCGGATAAGGCGGTTCTAATGGTGTACTTTTGTTTTGATCTGACTCATCTTTTAGGAGCTATGGGTTTTTATATTTCTTAACATTGGACGTGATCGTCTCTTACTAGGTTGCTAGCTACCGCTGCAACCGGATATAGGCAACAGTTTGTTTCTTATAATACTAACTATTATTTAATCCTTCGGTTACTATGGGGTAAAAATTCATCCTTTAATGTAACAAGGTATGGACCGGCAACTGTAGAACAGTTTACAGATGTAATGGGAAATCTTATAAATCACTGTGAATATATGGAGGCATAATTGTCCTTTACTTAGTTTTAGCTTAAATTCGATGATCGAGCCTTTATGTGAATTATTAACCCCATTAATTTTCTTTAAAATGAGCCATTGAACAAGTCTCTACGATATCCCAGTGCCAAGCCATTTGTGGAAATACTAACCTATACTATAATTAAGTGGCGTATAAAATTTAGTATAGGCAAGAGGTCGTTCTTTATTATAAAAAATACAAGATTAAAATTATTGCTCAAATACCATAAATATACAAACAGGAAAAATCCTACGGTTTTTTCTTATTTGGAATAGTATGAGACGAACCTCGAACAATCAGGCAGCTGACTAAGTCCAATATATTCAATGGTTTGGTATCCTAATGATCGTCTTTAATATAATAACTAAAATAAATTATTTCTAAAAGAGAATAAATTTTTCCACTAAAAACTGCATTTTTGATGTCTTTTCATACTGCAGTCTTTTCAAAGATATGGGATTTTTGTACATAAATCATAATCGTATATCAGCGGTAAGATTTAAACCCACGCCCCCGAAAAGACTGGTGGCTAACACCAGCGCCTTGGACCACTCGGCCACGCTGCCTCTTATAATTTACATAAAGGACCGATATAGTTCATCATAAATGGTATTTGTCAATTGCAAAATTTTATATAATTATCCATTACAAGTCAGTATAGGCAAGAGTTCGTTCTTTATTATAACTAAAAACGATTTATTTTAATTAGAAGAAGTTTTAACACCATGAATTTACTTTAAAATGAGCCATTGAACAATTCTCTACGATGTTCCAGTACCAATCTATCTGTTGAATTACTAACCTATACTACAAATAAGTGGCGTATAAAATTTAGTATAGGCAAGAGGTCGTTCTTTATTATAATATTGAACAACCCTCTACGATGTTCCAGTGCCAAGCTATCTGTGGAAAAGAAAAAGAAAAAAGAAAAAAATATCCCGTTTGTGGAGAATAACGTGGTAAAAGTCTATTTCTTGATTTTCAAGCCAATATATTTTCTTGTTATTCAAGCCAAAGGGCGGTAAGTTTCCTTTATAGAGGATTCGGACAAGTTGGTTCTAATGGTGTACTTTTTGTTTTGATCTGACTCTTTTTTTAGGAGTTGGGGGGTTTTATATTTCTTAACATTGGAGGTGATCGTCTCTTACTAGGTTGCTAGCTACCGCTGCAACCCGGATTATATTTCTTAGCATTGGACTGATCGTCTCTTACTAGGTTTGCTTGCTACTGCTGCAACCCAGATTCACATATATATTATTTATGAGAGGCAGCCTGGCCGAGTGGTCCTAAGACACTGGTGGTAGCCACCAGTCTCTTCGGAGGCGTGGGTTCAAATCTTACCGCTGGTATAATGTTTGAAATACTGCAGTGTGAAAAGACATCAAAAATACAGTTTTTGGTGGAAAAATTTATTCTCTTTTAGAAATAATTTATTTTAGTTACTATAGATTTTTAACCCAATTAATGTCCTTTAAAATGAGCCATTGAACAACTCTCTACGATGTTCCAGTGCCAAGCTATCTGTGGAAAAGAAAGAAAAAAAGAAAAAAAGAAAGAAAAAAATATCCCGTTTAGGCAGAATGTTGTAGTAGCTGCCACTTTTCTTGATTTTCAAGCCAATATATTCCCCTTGCTGTCCAAGCCAAGGGACAGAAAGTTTCCTATACAGGGGTTTTGGACAAGGCGGTTCTAATGGTGTACTTTTGTTTTGATCTGACTCCTCTGTTAGGAACTATGGGTTTTTATATTTCTTAACATTGGACGTGATCGTCTCTTACTAGGTTGCAAGCTACCGCTGCAACCCGGATACGCTGTAAGATTTAAGCCTGATAACAAACAGAAAAATATTACAAACAGGAAAAAGCCTACGGCTTTTTCTTCTTTGAAATAGTAAGAGACGAACCTCAAATGATCAAGTAGCTAACTAAGTCCAATGCATGCAATATATTTTTATTCCAATGATCGTCTTTTAATGTAACATATCAGTTACTATGGGAGAGAGATCGTTCTTTACTGTAATTATACTGGAAACAAAGAAAAGAGAAAAAATATCCGTTAAGGCGGAATGTTGTAGTAGCTGCCACTTTTCTTGATTTTTTAGTACTGAGTTTTTAACTTGCGTGTAGCTTGCTTTGATCTAACCATTATGTATTCATGAATGAGACCATTTACAGTTTTGACGTTTCTTATATAATAATTATGACGTCACTGCATCAAAAATGCAGTTTTTGGTGGAAAAATTTATTCTCTTTTAGAAATAATTTATTTTAGTTACTATAGATTTTAACCCAATTAATTTCCTTTAAAATGCGCTATTGAACAACCCTTTACGATTTTCCAGTGCCAAGCTATCTGTGGAAAAGAAAAAAGAAACAAAAAGAAAAAATATCCCGTTTGGGGAGAATAACGTGGTAAAAGTCTATTTTCTTGATTTTCAAATCAATATATTTTCTTTGTTATTCAAGCCAAAGGGCGGTAAGTTTCCTTTATAGAGGATTTGGACAAGGCGGTTCTAATGGTGTACTTTTTGTTTTGATCTGACTCTTTTTTTAGGAGCTACGGGTTTTTATATTTCTTAACATTGGAGGTGATCGTCTCTTACTAGGTTGCTAGCTACCGCTGCAACCCGGAAAATTTTTAACTCTATAATCTTCAAAACATTTGAACCTTTTATAATTTATAATGATGCATAATATAAATACTGTAATCTTAACTATAGTGAAGTTGCGTATGCAAGTTAGTATAGGGAAGAGTTCGATCTTTATTATAATATCCAACCATGAAAGAGCTTCACCTGCAAAGATTGAACACAGTGAACTCAGGAGTAATTTCAAACTCAAAAACACCGGAAAACTTCACATATCATTAATATCATGACTTATATATTATTTATGTATTACAAGTCTCTGATAGTACAGTGGTCACTATCGCTGTTTGTCATGCGGAAGACCTGGGTTCGATTCCCCGTCAGAAATTTTTTTTAATATATTGAATTTAAAGTAGTATCTCTTAAATTTACAATTTAAAAAAGAAACTCAGTTTTCCTACCTCTTAGCTAAATATAATAACTTTAATATAAATTAATAAAGGCAAGAGGTCGTTCTTTATTATAATTATTTTCCAGTTACATTGGCTAGATGTCGTTCTTTATTATAATTCAAGCCAATATATTTCCCATTTTCGTAAAAACCAATTCTATTTTAAAGATAATTTGTTTTAGTTACAAAAAATTTTCAACCTCATTAATTTCCTTTAAAATGAGCCTTGAACAACTCTCTACGATGTTCCAGTGCCAAGCTATCTGTGTAATTACTAACCTATAATATAATTAAGTGGCGTATAAAATTTAGTATAGGCAAGAGGTCGTAATTTTTGAGAAATACCATTTATGATGAACTATATCGGTCCTTTATAAAACATCAATACAACCATATCACTACTATATCATTTACTATAATTAAGTTGAGTGTGTAATTTAGTATAGGCAAGAGTTCGTTCTTTATTATAATTCTCTTTTAGAAATAATTTATTTTAGTTACTATAGATTTTTTAACCCAATTAATTTCATTTAAAATGAGCCATTGAACAACTATCTACGATTTTCCAGTGCCAAGCTATCTCTGGAAACAAAGAAAAAAAAATATCCCATTTAGCAGAATGTTGTAGTAGCTGCCACTTTTCTTGATTTCAAGCCAATATATTTCCCTTGCTGTTCAAGCCAAGGGACAGAAAGTTTACTATACAGGGGTTTCGGACAAGGCGGTTCTAATGGTGTACTTTTTGTTTTGATCTAACTCCTTTGTTAGGAACTATGGGTTTTTATATTTCTTAACATTGGACGTGATCGTCTCTTACTAGGTTGCTAGCTACCGCTGCAACCCGGAAAACATGTACAAAGATGTATTAACCAATTTAATATCATGACTTATATATTATTTATATATTTTAAGTCTCTGATAGTACAGTGGTCACTATCGCTGTTAGTCATGCGGAAGACCTGGGTTTGATTCCCCGTCAGAAATTTTTTTTTAATATATTGAATTTAAAGTAGTATCTCTTAAATTTACAATTTAAAAAAGTAACTCAGTTTCCCTACCTCTTAGCAATATATAATAACTTTAATATAAATTAATAAAGGCAAGAGGTCGTTCTTTATTATAAAATTATTTTCCAGTTAACATTGGCTAGATGTCGTTTCTTTATTATACAACTCTCTACGATTTTCCAGTGCCATGCTATCTTTTGAATTACTAACCTATACTATAATTAAGTGGCGTATAAAATTTAGTATAAGGCAACGAGGTCGTTCTTTATTATATGTCTTTTAATTATTATAACTAACTAAGTCCAATGTATGCAATGGTTTGTTATTGTAATGATCTTCTTTTAATGTAATTTCGTAAGAAAATGATTCTATTTAAAAATAATTTGTTTTATAACTACAAAAAGTTTTAAAACCCATTAATTTGCTTTAAAATGAGCCATTAAACAACTTTCTACGATGTTCCAGTGCCAAGCTATCTGTGGAATTACTAACCTATACTATAATTAAGTGACGTATAAAATTTAGTATAGGCAAGAGGTCGTTTCTTTATTATAAAAATAATTTATAATGATGTATAATATAAATAATGTAATCTTCACTATAGTGAAGTTGCCTATGCAAGTTAGTATAGGGAAGAGTTCGATCTTTATTATATTATATAGTAATTATGACGTCACTGCATCAAAAATACAGTTTTTATTGGAAAAATTTATTCTCTTTTAGAAATAATTTATTTTAGTTACAAAAGGTTTTTAACCCCAATTAATTTCCTTTAAAATGAGCTATTGAACAACCCTCTACGATGTTCCAGTGCCAAGCTATCTCTGGATACAAAAAAGAAAAAAAAAAGAAAAAAATATCTCGTTTGGGGAGAATAACGTGGTAAAAGTCAATTTGCTTGATTTTCAAGCCAATATATTTCCCTTGCTGTTCAAGCCAAGGGACAGAAAGTTTCCTATACAGGGGTTTCGGACAAGGCGATTCTAATGGTGTACTTTTTGTTTTGATCTGACTCCTGCTTTAGGAGCTATGGGTTTTTATATTTCTTAACATTGGACGTGATCGTCTCTTACTAGGTTGCTAGCTACCGCTGCAACCCGGATTCAAGCCAATATGTTTCCCATTTTCGTAAAAAAATGATTCTATTTTAAAGATAATTCGTTTTAATTACAAAAAATTTTTAACCTCATTAATTTCCTTTAAAATGAGCCATTGAACAACTCTCTACGATGTTCCAGTGCCAAGCTATCTGTTGAATTACTAACCTATACTATAATTAAGTGGCGTATAAAATTTAGTATAGGCAAGAGGTCGTTCTTTATTATACTTCATTATAAAACTCAAACAATCAAGTAGCTAACTAAGTCCAATGTATGGAATGGTTTGTTATTTCAGTTATCGTCTTTTAATGTAAATTTTAATGTATTATTACAAACAGGAAAAAGCCTACGGCTTTTTCTTCTTTTAAATAGTAAGAGACGAAACTCAAACAATCAAGTAGCTAACTAAGTCCAATGTATGGAATGGTTTGTTATTTCAGTGATCGTCTTTTAGTGTAAATGACTCTTTTCTCAGGAGTTAGGGGTTTTTATATTTTTTAACATTGGACGTGATCGTCTGTTACTAGGTTGCTAGCTACCGCTGCAACCCGGATTATTATTCTAATGATCGTCATTTAATGTAAAATGGATTATTTCAGTTAGCATGGTCATGTCGTTCTTTACTGTAATTAGTATAGGCAAGAGGTCGTTCTTTATTGTAATCCTTAAAATGAGCCATTGAAAAACTCTCTACGATGTTCCAGGGCCAAGCTATCTGTTGAATTACTAACCTATACTATAATTAAGTGGCGTATAAAATTTAGTATAGGCAAGAGGTCGTTCTTTATTATAATTATATTTCTTAACATTGGACGTGATCGTCTCTTACTAGGTTGCTAGCTACCGCTGCAACCCGGATTCCCTTGCTGTTAAAGCCAAGGGACAGAAAGTTTCCTATACAGGGGTTTCGGACAAGGCGGTTCTAATGGTGTACTTTTTGTTTTGATCTGACTCCTTTTTTAGGAACTATGGGTTTTTATATTTCTTAACATTGGACGTGATCGTCTCTTACTAGGTTGCTAGCTACCGCTGCAACCCAGATTTATTCTTTACTAGGTTTCAGCCATCTCTACAGCCATGATACTGATGGAAATTACAGAATCCTTATTTATGTTTCAATTAACATAGGCTAGGTGTCGTTCTTTATTGTAAATTGATCTGACTCTTCTTTTAAGAACTATGGGTTTTTATATTTCTTAAACATTGGACGTGATCGTCTCTTACTAGGTTGCTAGCTACCGCTGCAACCCGGAACCAGTGCCAAGCTATCTGTGGAAAAGAAAAAAAGAAAAGAGAAAAAAATATCCCGTTTGGGGAGAATAACGTGGTTAAAGTAAATTTTCTTGATTTTCAAGCCATATATTTCCCTTACTGTTCAAGCCAAGGGACAGAAAGTTTCCTATACAGGGGTTTCGGACAAGGCGGTTCTAATGGTGTACTTTTTGTTTTGATCTGACTCCTTTGTTAGGAATTATGGGTTTTTATATTTCTTAACATTGGACGTGATCGTCTCTTACTAGGTTGCTAGCTATCGCTGCAACCCGGAAAAAAACACATTGTGTCCACATCGTTCTTTACTCAGGCAGTGCTAGCGCGCTGCCTATGATAATAAACTGATTACACACAAGGAAAAAGCCTACGGCTTTTTTCTTCTTTTAAATAGTAAGAGACGAGTCTCAAATAATCAAGTAGCTAGCTAATTCCAAAGGTATTCAATTTTTGTTATTCCAATGATCGTTTTTTATTGTAACTAGGTTTCAGCCATCTCTACAGCCATGATACTATTGGAAATTACATAATCCCTATTTATGTTTTAGTTAACATGGGCAATTGTATTTCTTATATAGTAATTATGACGTCACTGGCAATCAAAATACAGTTTTTATTGGAAAATTTATTCTCTTTTAGAAATAATTTATTTTAGTTACAAAAGGTTTTTAACCCAATTAATTTCCTTTAAAATGAGCTATTGAACAACCCTCTACGATGTTCCAGTGCCAAGCTATCTCTGGATACAAAAAAGAAAAAAAAAAGAAAAAAATATCTCGTTTGGGGAGAATAACGTGGTAAAAGTCAATTTGCTTGATTTTCAAGCCAATATATTTCCCTTGCTGTTCAAGCCAAGGGACAGAAAGTTTCCTATACAGGGGTTTCGGACAAGGCGATTCTAATGGTGTACTTTTTGTTTTGATCTGACTCCTGCTTTAGGAGCTATGGGTTTTTATATTTCTTAACATTGGACGTGATCGTCTCTTACTAGGTTGCTAGCTACCGCTGCAACCCGGATCATAGTCCAAGTGGTAAGCACGATCAGCTTTTAACTGAAAGGTTGGTGGTTCAAAGCCATCTGGGATCATTTCTTTTATTTGTAATTCAGCTATCAGTAAAACCATATCATTACTATATCATTAACCAATATAGGCTTATTTAGTATTGGCAATAATAACTAGAAAAATTCCTGAAAACTTAAAAATTAGTTTTGGTTTTGTTAGGTTCTAGCAATTTGACGCGTGATTTTATGGGTAGCGTAGACCAAATAAAACTGAATTCATGGATTTATACTAGCAAAACATTTTTTTAGTCTGATGAAGATTTCACTGATGTGTCAAAAGTAAGGTTGCAAGTCGCCGATTTTGTTTTGGCCTTATTATAATTGGTATAATGAAATAATAATATGCATATGGTTCTTAAATCATACAGTTTTACAGTCCCATATGGTCTAGTGGATAGAATAGCTGGCTTTATCTAGGAGGCCCGGGTTCGAATCCCGGTATGGCAAAATTTTTAACTCTATAATCTTCGAACATTAGAAGCTCTAAACCTTTTATAATTTATAATGAACCACATCGATCCTTTATGTAAGTTTTTCTTAAAAAACTAATTATATTTTAAACATAATTTATTTTAATTACAAAATGTTTTTAACGCCATTGATAATTATGACGTCACTGCATCAAAAATACAGTTTTTATTGGAAAAATTTATTCTCTTTTAGAAATAATTTATTTTAGTTACAAAAGGTTTTAACCCAATTAATTTCCTTTAAAATGAGCTATTGAACAACCCTCTACGATGTTCCAGTGCCAAGCTATCTCTGGAAAAGAAAGAAAAAAAAAAGAAAAAAATATCCCTTTTGACGAGAATAACGTGGTAAAAGTCAATTTGCTTGATTTTCAAGCCAATATATTTCCCTTACTGTTCAAGCCAAGGGACAGAAAGTTTCCTATACAGGGGTTTCGGACAAGGCGATTCTAATGGTGTACTTTTTGTTTTGATCTGACTCCTTTGTTAGGAACTATGGGTTTTTATATTTCTTAACATTGGACGTGATCGTCTCTTACTAGGTTGCTAGCTACCGCTGCAACCCGGATTATTTTCGAAGAGAAATTATTTTTTTAACCTTTGTCCTAACGCTTTCTAATCATAATGCAAAAATGATTTTATATGCATTAATGGATTCCTTTTCGCTATCTTTTTCAAGTGAAGGAGCTGAGAAAAACGCAGTCCATGTTATTGATCTTGCAGCCCGTTCTATCGCTTTCTCTACTACAACTTCAGCTGTTGTAAATGTATTTCCAGTTTTTGGAAGCCTTTATGTATATACCGTTGATGATCGAATCCTGGAGTTGAGAGAGAAGGACCTTCAAACCAAACTCGATACTCTCTTCAAGAAGAATCTGTATGATGTTGCCATCAGGTAGACTCGATTGACTATTGACTATCCAGAATGAGTTTTGTCAGACGCCTTTATGTTGATATAAATAACGATAGAAACAAAGAAATGGGCACAAACTCTTAATAAAAACAGTGGAAGTAAAATAGTACAGATACAAATATTTGGAATTTACACCCTTAATAGTTTTTCAATGGAAAAACAGAAAGAAGAAGATGTGATAAAAAACGACATTTTAAGCATAAAAAACGGCAAAACTAGAGAAGACTAAAATTTTGACTAAATTTTGACTAGTACTTTCGCAAGCATTGCTGAAATATTTACAGTATCGTTTAGAATCACGACAAAATATTTCACTAATTCAAATGGTAACCTTACCAAACTTCGCCTTGAGTTTTTTTTCTAGTCGATATTTCAGTATTGCCGAAAGTTATGGTTATCACTTTCTATATACTTGCTAATTTTTGCTTAATAATTATTTATTATTCTGAACTCCTTGGTTGGGTGTTTTTTTTTTAATATCTTTTTATTTCCTTAACCAGTATTTCGGCTTTTTCATAAAGTTGGGCTGAAAAATCTTTATTTGAAATTAGGACGTTGGCATGTGTTTTATAATTTTGCGAAGAATTAAAATATTAGCGCAGTCTCTTATTTCTAAATACCCTTTTCGTTTTGAAATACCTGTAAATATCTGAAAGATAGGATAAATGGATTTGTTATAAAATATGTTTATAGTAGAATATCTAAGACCGAGGGTGTTTATTAAGGTTGAAAAGTCGAACCAAGACTAGAATGTTGGAAGCTATAGTGATGACAGTAGTCAAGTCTGGGTCTGAAATGTTGCTGCTCCAAAAGACAGAGGAGGATTTATTAGGGGTTTTCCAAAGGAATCGTCTCAGACGATCAGAGTATTTTAAACAGGAAGGTATACAAAAAATTTGTTTTTATACCACTATCTAGGCCTATAACGAGAGAAAGGTTGATATGGCTAGGACACGTTTCTGCAGAAGAAAGACTGATTGCCAAAGATTATCCTTTTTTGGCTAACCATCTAGAGCCAAGCGAAAAGTAGGTCGTCCCCGAAATGGATGGCACGAGGTCGTAAGGAAGGATTTAAGGGAAATTGGAACTTCTGGGGAGGGTTTAAAGAGGGAGGCTTCAAATAAATTTGGATGGAGGAGGAGTGTGCCTAGCTGTGTTAGCCTTAGGCAGCTTGGGTGTGCACTGAGCTATTAGTAGTAGTAGTAGTATAAAAATATAGCTCTATTTTTTCTTCGAAACATTTGATTTTCCATATTTTTGTTACCATATTCTGCTGTTTTTCTATTAATTTCTCTTTTCAAGTTTCAGCATTTTTTGGTTCTGACAGGTACCCTTTAGATGGGTGAGCGAAATAGTTTGAACTACATATACTTAAAGTCCAAACCTGTTTTCAGGGCTCCATAAGTAAGGACTCCATAAAAGAGTTCATGTAGACTAAATAAGTTTGAGGTTTCTAGCTGGTCTGTTATCTTATGAATGTTCAAGAATATTTGTTTGTTCACATCAAGCACGTACAAAGGAATTCCTAAAAATTTACAGTAAATGTCATTTATCATTATTAAGTTTCTCAAGCACTAAATGCAGGAAAATGGACCAATCAGTAGAACCAGATATGCAATAAATAGGGTTACTAGTCGTCAAGTGACACGTTACAACTTGTTGAAACACGTCGTCCGTCTTTGAGCTGTATTTTGGCAATTAAAATGATACCTTTTTTTTTATTAATTTTTGAAAAATTCTTCAATCCTTTGGATTTCCTTCACTTTTTCGCATAGTCTGTAAGATCTTTAAATATAAATCGATCTTCAAAACTATTGGAAAGGTTTATAATTTAACCGTCATTTAGGTTTTCAAAGCATTTTGAAATAGAGCATTGCAAAGCCGTATCTATTTTCATTACTATTTGCAATTCTTTTTTGTTTCATTTCAGTATTGCCAAGGCGCACCAGTATGATGCTGATAACTTGGCTGAGCTGTTTCGCCAGTACGGTGACCATTTATATGATAAAGGCGATCACTCCATTGCTATGGAACAATATATTAAGACCATTGGACGAATTGAACCTTCTTACGTTATCAGAAAGGTTGGTAATTGCCAAAATGCTTGAGGCATGGGGGGGGGGGTACCAACTTGGTCATTTTGCTCTTTTTTGCTAATAGTTTACATATTTTTTCAAAGAAGTCGGAAAATTGCAATATTTTAAATTCATTAGAAAATATTGTTTTTAACATTTTATGTTTTTGTTAAAGTTCAGTGTTATACCCAATTTTTGCGGCATGAAATGACATAAAGTGACGATTTTCCCCATAACAAGTTACAAACTTTTCCCTAAGTATAGTTGCACATCCCTCGACTGCTATAAATCAGAGGCAACGCTATAGCGTTGTCTATAGTAACGCTATAGGGAAAGTTCTGGTTAACTTTTAAAGAGTCAAAAGTGATCGAAGTCAACCAGCCTCCACACACACACCCTCTTTTCCCTAAATTAATTAAAAAAACTTTTTCCACAAATAAGTTTTTCAAAGAAAAGTAAAGAACTCCGTTAAACAAAAAATGAGCAAAAATAAAATCATATAATCTACCAAGCGTGAAACTACCACAAATCAGCATCGATAAATAAATGAAACCCAAAACGAACAGAAATTACAATAAATAACCGAGTCAAACTCAAAACCAGCAGAAATTAACATAAGTTGGGCTCAAAATCCCTATGCCTTCCCAAGGCCAGAACAAAATTTGCACTTTACTGAAAAAAATATAAATGTTTTTACTTTTATAACTTTAATAAGTCAAATAATATTAACATTTTGATTACTAAATATCAGTATATGTATATTAAACAGACAATTCACATTCATTTGTATCCAATCACTTTCAACTGATAAAAATGGCATTACCCCTTTCAATTTCCAATCAAATGAGCCCTTTTGAAGTTTCTACGACAACACTTTCAATAAAAATCTTATATGCCCCCAGGGCATAACTTACAACCCTTGCCCTGAGGGCTGGGAGGGGGGGGTGTCACTCTCAAAGACCTAATTTCCAGAACTTTCTACTACGTTGATCAAAATGGCTATCTGAAAATTTTGATTGGATGTGTTTGGAGGAATGCTGGGCGTGAGAGGGGGGTTAGTTACCCTCCAATCACTTTCGACTATTATGAAGGGCACTAGCCCTCTCAATTTCCAATTGAATGAGCCCCTTTTGAAGTTACAACTTACAACCCTTGCACTGAGGGCTCTGAGGGGGTTATCATCCTTAAACACCTAATTTCAAAATCTTTCAACTACGTTGAACAAAATGGATATCTCAAAATTTTGATTGGATGTGTTTGGGAAAATGGTGGGCGTGAGAGGGGCGTTAGTCGCTCTCCAATCACTTTCAACTATTAAAAAAGGCACTAGCCCTTTCAATTTCCAATTGAATGAGCCCTTTTGAAGTTTCTACGACAACGCTTTCAATAAAACCTTGTATCCCCCCAGGACATAACTTACAACCCTTGTCCTGAGGGCTGTGGGTGGGGGGGGAGGGGTTGTCATCCTTAAAGACCTTATTTCCAAAACTTTCAACTAAGTTGAATAAAATGTGCTATCTAAAAATTTTGATTGGATGTGTTTGGGGAAAAGGTGGGCATGAGAGGGGGGTTAGTTGCCCTCAAATCACTTTCGACTATTAAAAAGGGCACTAGCCCTTTGAATTTACAATCGAATGAACCCTTTTTCAAGTTTTTACGACAAAGATTTCAATAAAAACCTTATTAGCCCCCAGGGCATAACTTATAACCCTCGCCCTGAAGACTGTGGGAGAGTGTCCTGCTCAAAGGTATAATTTCCTGAACTTTGAACTGCGTGGGACAAACGGCTATCTCAAATTTTTGATTGAATGTGTTTAGGGAAATGGTGGGCGTGGAAGTGGTGTTAGTTGCCTTCCAATCACTTTCGACTATTAAAAAGGGCACTAGCCATTTCAATTTCCAATCGAATGAGCCCTTTTTGAAGTTTTTACGACAACGCGTTCTATAAAAACCTTATGTGCCCCCAGGGCATAACTTACAACCCTTGCCCTGAGGGCTGTGGGGGGGGGGGGGTGTCATCCTCAAAGACCTAATTTCCAGAACTTTAAACTACGTTGAATAAAATGGCTATCTCAAAATTCTCATTAGATGTGTTTGGGGAAAAGGTGGGCGTGAGAGGGGGGTTAGTTGCCTTCCAATCACTTTCGACTATTAAAAAGGGCACTAGCCCTTCGAATTTCCAATCGAATGAGCCTTTTTTGAAGTTTCTACGACAACGCCTTCTATAAAAACCTTATATGCCCCCAGGGCATAACTTACAACCCTTGCCCTGAGGGCTGTGGGGGAGTGTTCTCCTCCTCAGAAACATAATTTCTATCTGGGAATCAACTACTCTGAACAAAATGGCTATCTCAAAATTTTGATTGGATGTGTTTCGGGAAATGGTGGACGTGGAAAGGGTGTTAGTCGCCTTCCAATCACTTTCGACTATTAAAAAGGGCACAAGCCACTCCAATTTCCAATTGAATGAGCCCTGTTCGAAGTTTCTACGACAACTTTTTTCGATACAAAGCGCCCTGCTCTAAAGGAAATAATTAATAAATAATACATTGTGCCAACATCGTTCTTATATGCCCCCAGAGCATAACTTAAAACCCTTGCCCTGAGGGTTGTGGGGGAGCATCCTCCTCAAAAACATATTTTCTATCTGGAAATCAACTACGCTAAACAAAATGACTATCTCAAAATTTTGATTGGATGTATTTGGGGGAATGATGGGCGAGGGGGGGGGGGGGTATTTGCCCTCCAATCACTTTCGACTATTGAAAAGGGCATTTAGTTAAAAATAGTTCAAAGATCATATAATAAAAATTCCGGTGTCGACACAACCGACCAGGGCCCGAGGGTAGGCGTTGCAAGTTATGCCCTGGGGGCATATATGGGTCTTATGGAAGGGATGCTCGTATTAACTTCAAAAAGGGATCATTTGATTGGAAATTGAAAGTTCTAGTTCACTTTTTAAGAGTCAAAAGAGATTGGAGGGCACCTAGCCCCCCCTCCATGGCCTTTTTTCCTCAAACCCATCCGATAAGAACTTTGAGATAGTTTTTTTTTTTAAATTGTTCAATGACCATATAACGAAAACTCAGGGGTCAACACAGCCCCCCCAGGCCCGAGGGCAGGTGTTGTAAGCTATGCCCTGGGTATTTTATGGTTCTTATTGAAGGGATGCTCGTAAAAAATTCAGAGATGGCTCATTTGATTGGAAATTGAAAGTTCTAGTTAAGTTTTTTTTTAGAGTCAAAAGAGATTGAAGGGCAACTAGTCCCCCCCCTCACGCCCCTTTTTCCCCAAATGCATCTAATAAAAATTTTGAGATGGCCATTAAGTTAAAAATTTCTCAAAAGTCAGATAACAAAAACTCAGGTGTCGTCACAACTTCGCAGGGCCCGGGGGCAGGCGTTATAAGTTATGCCCTGGGGCATATATTGTTCGTATGAAAGGGATGCTTGTATAAACTTCAGAGAGGGCTCATTTGACTGGATATTGAAAGTTCGAGCTCACTTTTAATAGTCAAAAGAGATCCGAGGGCAGCTAGCCCCCCCCCACGCCTTCTTTTTCAAAACCCATCTGATGAAAATTTTGAGATAGACATCTTGTTAAAAATAGTTCAAAGGTCGAATAAGAAAAAATCCGGTGTCAATAGAACCGCCCAGGGCACAGGGGAATGCGTTCTAAGTTATGCCCTAAGGGCATGTATGGTTCTTATGAAACGGATGCTCGTATAAACTTCATAGAGGGCTCATTTGATTGGAAATTGAAAGTTCTAGTTCACTTTTTAAGAGTCAAGAGAGTTAAACTAGCCCCCCCACGCTCTTTTTTCCCCAAATCGGTCCGCTACAAATTTTGAGATAGTCAGTGTTTTGGAAATTGTCCAAAAATTAGATAGCTAAAACGCCCCCACGAGCCCGGGGGATAGGCGTTGTAAGTGTTGTCCTGGGGGCGTATATGGTTCTTATGAAAGGGATAAGTTCTAGTTCAATTTTTAAGAGTCAAAAGATATCCGAGGGCAACTAGCCCCCCCCCCTCCCACACACCCTTTTTACCCAAGCCCATCCGATAAAATTTTCATAATAGCCATTTCATTAAAAATAGTTCAAAGGTCAGATAAGAAAAAATTCTGTGTCGACGGAACCCACCAGGGCCCGGAGGCAGGCGTTATGAGTAATGCTCTAGGGGCATATATAGTTCTTATGGAAGGGATGCTCGTATAAACTTTGGAGAGGGCTCATTCGATTTGAAATTGAAAGTTCTTGTTCACCTTTTAAGAGTCAAAAGAGATCGGAGGGCAACTAGCCCCCCTCCTCCACGCATTAAATGCATCAGATAAAAATTTTGAGATAGACATTTTGTTAAAAATAGTTGAAAGTTCTGATAACAAAAAACTCCGGTGTCGACACAGCCCCCCAGGGCCCGGGGGTAGGCGTTGTAAGTTATGCCCTGGGGGCATATATTGTTATTATGGAAGGGGATGCTCGTATAAAATTCCCAGAGGGATCATTTGATTGGAAATTGAAAGTTGTAATTCACTTTTTGAGAGTCAAAAGTGATTGGAGGGCAGCTAGCCTCCCCCACACTCCATTTATTTTTTTTCCCAGAGGCACTTCATATAGAAGGGGTCGTCATATCAACTTCAAACCCAATTTTTTACTTTGATATTGTAACTTTGATACCAGTTTTGATACTTTGATGAATATTTGATTTTTGTTTAAGTTTGATTTTGAAATAAGGAATTTTTAAAAACTTGAAATTTTTTGCAATAAAAAACGAACAAAAATTAATAAAAAAAAAAAATTCCGAAAAATAATTTTTTCAAAGAAAATTAAAGGCCATTTTAAACTTAAGCTCAGCAGATACAAATACCTTTTAAAATTCAAACTCAAAACGACCAGAAATTACTATTAGAGAATAAATGAAACCCAAAACGAACAGAAATTTAATAAACAATCATAGCAAAAACATACAACAAGTAAAAATATAAATGAACCAATAGATCTTAAAGCGAGTAATGCTTAGATTGAATTTGAAAATCAAGCTTGAAACGAAAAAAAAAATATTTTCCTATTGAAGTATAAATGAAACTCTTCAATGCAAACAATCATACAATAGATATTAATGTAAATTGATAAAAAATCTTAAAACGAGGGAAACTTAAATTGAATATGCAAAACAAGCTTGAAACAAACAAAAATCACTACAAACAAGAGTTATGGTATGACCTTCTTCTCTCCCTGTAAAAGTCTAAAACCTACTGCGTCATTGGCGCTTTTCGGAATGTTTTTTTTTTATTAATCATTAGGAAAGGGGCAAGTTTTGATTCTGGGTGTATTTGAAAAGGCGAAGGGTATTAAGATAAAACTTTGGAGAATGTTGAAGGGTATCTTAAACTAAATCAAAAGGCACTATGTACATCCAGTTTATCAAAAAAGGGATCTGAAATATCTTAAGTCCCCTTCCCATGCCCTATGTAGATGCCCTCTCTCCGAAAACATTCAATCAAAATTTTGGAATAGCCATCTTGTTCAGAATAGTCTGAAGGCCAAATGATTATGCGAATGGGAATGACATGATCCTCCACAGCTTTGGATAGGAAAGCCGAACACAATAAAACATACTATGGGTATGCTGGTTGTCAAAAGGGCGTATCAGAGATATCTAAGGAACGGCTAAGGCTATTAAGTTGAATTTTACAGAATATGACAACTCCTTCGATACGTAGCTCCCTGGTATGGAAAAACCAAAAACAAAAGAATAAGTAATACATTGCGCCAACATCGTTCTTTACTTAGGCAGCGCGATTGCGCTGTCTATGATGGATCCTATCAAAATTTTGAAATAGCCATTTTGTTCAAAATAGTCCATAGCAATATCTAAGGAAAGGCTGAGGATATTAGGTGGAAACTTTCAAGGTATGTTAAGGAGATATTTATGAGAGATTGGAGGGCAACCAGCCCCCGTCCTTGTCGCTCTTTTTATGTGCCCCTTCTCCTCAAAAAAGGTCAAAATTTTGTAACTACCATTTTATCCAAGCTAGTCAAAAGGTGTAATAGCTATGTCTCCAGGGATGCCATATTCCCCACAGCCTCGGACAAAAAATGTAAATTATGCAGTTTATAAATTGTTCACATGCAGGATTTATCATTAGGAAAGGGGCAAGTTTTGATTCTGGGTGTATTTGAAAAGGCGAAGGGTATTAAGATGAAACTTTGGAGAATGTTGAAGGGTATCTTAAACTAAATCAAAAGGCACTATGTACATCCAGTTTATCAAAAAGGGAATCTAAAATATCTTAAGCCCCCGTCCCATGCCCTATTTAGATGTCCTCTCTCCGAAAACATTCAATCAAAATTTTGAAATAGCGATCTTGTTCAAAATAGTCTGAAGGCCAAATGATTATGCGAATGGGAATGACGTGACCCTCTACAGCTTTGGAGAGGAAAGCCGAACACAATCAAAACATAATATGTGCATGCTGGTTGTCAAAAAGGCGTATCAGAAATATCTAAGGAACGGCTAAGGTTATTAAGTTGAAACTTACAGAATATTTTGATAGGAATGTTGAAAAGTGATTGGAGGACTACAAGCCCCCTTTGCCCTTTTTATGCCCCCTCCCCTCAACACTGATGAAAATTTTGAAAAAGTGAATTTGTTCAATTTAGGCAAAAGGTCTAGTAACTATGCCCTTGGGGATACAATGCCCCCCAAAGTCCCTAGGGCAAGGATTGTAAATAATACAGTTTACACTTTTTTAATTGCAAGACTTGTCGTTAGGAAAAGGGGAAATGTTTAATTCTGATTGTGTTTGAAAAGATTATGTGTATTAAGCGAAACTTTGGGGAATGTTGAGGGGCATGTTTAACTAAATCAAAAGATACTATGTGCATCCAGTTTTTCAAAAAGGTTGTATTTGAAATATCTCGAGTACGACTGAAGATATTATGATTAAACTTCCAATGCATGTTGAGGAGGATGTTGAAAACTTGTGTAAGGGCGACCAGCCCCCCACCCGTGCCACTTTTAGCTGTAATGTCCCCAAACATATGTGATCAAAATTTTGGCATTTGTCCTCTAGTTTAAAATAGTTGGAAAGTCAAATTACTATGCTTCCGGGAATGATAAAACTCTCCACAGCCCCAGGGGCAAGTTTTGTCCGTTACATTAGTTGACCTTTGTTTATATACAAGGGGACAAGTTTATCCTGAGTTTCCAAAAAGGCTAAGGGTTATTAAGGTAAATCCTTTAGGAAATGTTGAGGGGGATGTCAAACAAAGTCAAATCATACTATATGCAGGAGGGCTGTCAAAGGGACACAATAGCAATATCTAAGGAATGGCGAAAAAGGAACGGAGAGCAACCGACCCCCCTCCTCTTGCCCTTTCAGATGCTTCCCTTTACCTTGACAGAAACATTAGAAAGAAATTCTGTTCAATATAGTCATAAGGTCTAGTAGCTTTGTCCACGTGGATGCCATGCCCCCACAGCCCCCGGGCCAAGGATTGTAAATTATCCAATTTGTCCATTTTCAACATGCAGGATGTATCATTGGGAAAGGGGGGAATTTTTATCCTTGGTGCGTCCGAAAAGACTAAGAGTATTGAGGTGAAAGGCATATCTGCAATATCTCAGAAACGGGTAAGAGTATTAACTTGAGACTTTCAGGGCCACTACTACTACTACTGTGGCTGCAAATGCGACTGGTTGTGACTGCAACAGTGACTACTTCCGACTGCAACAACTTGCGACTGTGACTTGACTAATTGCAACTGGTACTACATTTGCTTGTGACTACCTTCAGAAAATGTTAGGGGATGTTGAACTAAATCAAAACACACTGCACAAGCTGTGTGAAAAGGGCGCAACAGCCATATCTCAGAAACGGCTGAGGGCATTAAGTTGAAACTTAGAGGGTAGTTTTAACAATGCTTGAACCTTTAGGGAATGCTTAGGGGGATTGGAAACTGAATCAAAAGGCACTATGAGCATATGAGCATCCAGGTTATCAACAGAGTATATCTGTAATACCTTAGGGGTGGCTAAAGGTGAGAATAGTAAATTAAAAGGTACCATGTTTATCTCGGTTGTCAGAAGGGTATATCTGAAATGTCAAAGGAATGGTTAGTGAAATTTATTTGAAACTTTCAGGGAATGTTTAGGGGCATTGAAATAGATCAAACACCACTAATTAGAACTACTAAAGAAGAATTAGATGTTTTAATTCTTACGCCAGAAACATGAAAACCGGAGAAAAATTCATTATATTAACCAAAACCAAAACTTTGGCAATCAAAAAGGAACAGAAATTAATTAAAAATACTTTCCGAAAAAGAAGTTTGCAAAGGGATCAAAATTTACAATTAAAGACTAAATGAAATCCAAAACGAACAGGAATTAAAATAAACGATCATAGAAAACATAGAAATAGCAGGCACTAATATAGATGAATAAATAAGTCTTAAAGAGAAGAAATCAAATTGAATGTTCAAGTCAAACTTAAAACGAACAAAAATTACTACAAACAGACTTTTGGCTACTGCCCTTTTCCCCCTTCACTAAACCGTTAAAGGCTTGTTGTGTCATCTGCACTTTACTGAAAACGAAATATATTACAAATAATTTCTTTTATATTTGCAACGTTAAAAAATAAAAATAAAATTGCACTGAAATAAAATTTTCAGTTGCTGAGTTTCCAAGAATTAAAATCATTGTATATCAAATATTCAGTTTATTTTCGTTAGTTCTTTCCAGTGTTCTTGATTATTATAGTGGTTTTATATTTGTTTTTCTCTTATGTTCTGAAAAATAAAAGTGTAGTGTTCAAGACACATTTAGTTTACAATAAAACACAAATGACGTAAGAAGCCTTAAACTTTAACGGTTTGGGATGGGGGAGAAGGTTGGTTATTTTCATTTTATAGCAAATATTCAGTTTATTTTTATTAGATTTTCCAGTCGCCTTGATTATTATAGTGATTTTATTTTTTATTTTTCGAAGATATTATGAAAAACAGAAGTATAGTGTTCAAGATACATATAGTTGTCAATAAAACGTAAATGACTTAACAAGCATTAGATTTTACCGGCTAGGGAAGGGGGAAAGGGCAGCAGCCAAACTCCTGTTTGTGGTAATTTTTATTCGTTTTAAGCTCGACTTGAACATTCAATTGGATTTTTACTCGTTTTAAGATTTATTTACTCATCTATATTAGTACCTGCTATCTCTACGTTTTCTACGATTGTTTATTTTAATTCTGTTCGTTTTGGAGTTCATTTATTCTTTAATAATAATTTTTGGTCGTTTTGAGTTTGAATTATTATAGGAAAAGTCTTAAGTTTAATATGACTCTTTATTTTTCTTTGAAAACTTCTTTTTCGGAAAGTTTTTGTAATTAATAACTGGATAAAATGGGGTTGCAGGGTCGACAGCCGTGGTTGGCGGAGGCTGGAAGATCCTGAAAATTGGACGATTCCGTTTGTTGTTATTTCAAAATAAAATTTTACAATCAAGACCAATCGAGATAATAGTTACCATTCCCGAATCAGCTACCAATGGCAATTTTTTTTCACTAGACAGTTTGTATTAAAACGCATTTTCTTATTCTTGGTTACTATGGGCCGTGGTTCGTTCTTTAACAGGTTGCAGATACCGCTGCAACTATGCTAAAAAAAAAAATGAGATATGGTTGGACTGATTTATTTCCAGTTAATTAAAGAACGATGCGAATTGATTGTAGAATCATAATTTGGTTGTTGTTAGCGAACCACTGTGGACCAGTGTAATAGATCCTTGTCATACAAACGCAAAGTAGCTTTTAGAATCCGGATGGCATTTATTCATATTTGTATCTTACTTTTTTCAACATTCACCTTACATAAACTGATTTTAAAGGTTATAAAAGGTGGCAATAAAGGCATTTATGGTAAACTTATATGTTCAATATTTGGAAAGTATGAATTTGGTCAAATATGAAAAAAGTTATTCTAAGCTATTAAACGGTACTCGAATTCTACAATCTACTTTAGTTTGCATGACAAAGGAATATTATTCTAAAAAGACCTCAATTAATCTAAATTAAGAAATTAAATAAAAACTGAATGTCAGTGTGATTAAATAGGCGTCATGTTATGTCTTAATCCAAAACAGCTGATCGAAAACAAAAAAAAAAAGATGGAAAAAGTAGCACTAAAATTAAATATGTAATTCTCTCGGAGACTATTGCCTGAGTGTACATTTCTTATTAGTGAGCTGAAGTTGACGATCTTTGTAGTTCGAATAACCTGTTTCTACGGACTTTTTTCGTAAGGCACATACGCCTGTGGCAGGGTGGGATGGGTTGTAATTCCTTAATGAGAAAAAAATAAGCTGAATTGCCCACATGAAAAAAGGAGATATTTCGTAGAAAAATGTCGAATGTAGTTAACGAAGGTGTGAGATATAGTTCAGATACTTTCTCTGCCCAACAAAAATTTCATTAATTGTGAGCCTCTTTTATAGTCTTGTCATGCACAAACTTCTTCATAATTAAAAGTTGAATTGTTGTTTTTTTTTTTTTCAAATAATTACCTGTAACATATTATATCATTAATATATTTGAAGTTTTTTTTATTATTATTTTTGATGAATGGTTAAATAATTAGTTACTGTCTGCTACTATGATTTTTTTTTTTAGTATCTTGATTCACCAAGAATATTGAATCTCACTCAGTACCTTGAGCTGTTGCACAGAGAAAGACTGGCGACCAAGGATCACACGACGCTTCTCATTAATTGCTATGCCAAATTAAGAGATACTGAAAAACTCAGTAGTTTTCTATGTGTAAGTCTTTTTATTACAGTTTGTTACCACGAACTTTTTAATTGTTTTTACAATCAAATATCTTTGAAAAGACTGCAGTATGAAAAGACGGTCAAAAATGCAGTTTTTTTTTTTGTAAAAAGTGATTCTATTTTTAAATTTTTTGTTTTTAGATTAAAAAAGGCATTATAATTTTAATTATCCGTTTAGGTGAGCCCTCTCGCGACATTCTAGGACCATTGGGTCGATACGATCACCCTTTGTAAAAAAAGGATCAGATAAACACACATCCGTGATCTTTCTTCTGGGAAAAATACCAAATTCCACATTTTTGCAGATAGGAGCTTTAAACCTCTACAATATGGTTCTCTAATACGCTGAAACTGATGGTTTGATTTTCATTAAGATTGTATGACTTTTGAAGGGTGTTTTCCCCTTTTTTTGAAAATAGGGCAAATTTTCCCAGGCTTGTGATGAGTAGGACTAAACTTGATGATACTTAAATATTTAAAATCAGCATAAAAATACAATTCTTTTGATGTATCTATTGATATTACAATTCCGTTTTTTAGAGTTTCGGTTGCTATTGAGACGAGTCGCTCTTACTATACAGTTCGTTACCACGAACTGTTTGACCAAGCTCGATCTTTACTATGAGTTCGGTCTGTACTGTTAGGTTTCTAGCTACTGCTGCAGCCCGAATACTGTGAAATTACAAACAGAAAAATTGGCACAGTAAGAGACGACCTGGCTAGAACCTACGATTATGACGTCATTGAACAGGATTGGCTATCAAAATGCAGTTTTTAGCGGTAAAATTGATTTTTTTTTTAATAATTTGTTTTTATTACAAACGCTTTTTAACCCCAATAGTTTTCTTTAACACAAGCCATTGAATAACTCTCTACGATGTTCCAGTGCCAAGCTATCTGTTGAAAACATAAAATAAAAAAGATGCCGTCTATGCAAAATATCGTCAAATAAAGATGCTGTTTATCAGGCAGCTAAGTTAGTCCAATATATGCAATGGTACCGCTGCATAATTTTCCTTTACTATGTTTCAGCTTTATCCGATGATCAAGCCTTTATGTAAATACATAATTAGCTTTATCGGATAAGATAAGGTGGCCGAATGGTTAAGGCGTTGGACTACTAATCCAATGGGTTCTGCACATGTGGGTTCGAATCCCACCCTTGTCGATTTTGTCTATACTCAGACTTTTTACGAAAAGCTGCTATTCCTTCAGAAATTTCTGAACACATGCGTGAATTAAGATCACAATGGGGCTACACAGGAGCTGAAACGTAGTATCCTCAAAAACAGATGAAACATTCACAAGCCAAAACTATATAATCGGCACTATACAATAAGACGAGGCGGCCGAGGGGCAAAGACGTTGGACTGCTAATCCAAGGAGGCCTTTTTATTATAATATTTAGTTTAATATTTAGCTAATTATATATAATTAGCTATATCGAAGAAGACGAGGTGGCCGAATGGTTAAGGCGTTGGACTGCTAATCTAATGTGTTCTGCACATGTGGGTTCGAATCCCACCCTTGTCGATTTTGTCTATACTCATATTTTTTATGAAAAGCTGCTACTCCTTCAGAAATTTCTGAACGCTTGCGTATACAGGCGCATGTATAGCCCATACAGGAACTGAAACGTAGCATTCTCAAGACAGATGAAACATTCATAAGCAAAAACTATATAATTAGCTTGGTTAAGGCGTTGGTTTGCTAATCCAATGTGTTGTGCACTTTTGGGTTCGAATCCCACCCTTGTCGATTTTGTCTATGCTCAGACTTTTTACGAAAAGCTGCTATTCCTTCAGAAATTTCTGAACACATGCGTGAACTAAGATCACAATGGGGCTACACAGGAGCTGAAACGTAGTATCCTCAAAAACAGATGAAACATTCACAAGACAAAACTATATAATCGGCACTATACAGTAAGACGAGGCGGCCGAGGCGCAAAGACGTTGGACTGCTAATCCAAGGAGACCTTTTTATTATAATATTTAGTTTAATATTTAGCTAATTATATATAATTAGCTTTATCGAAGAAGACGAGGTGGCCGAAGGTTAAGGCGTTGGACTGCTAATCTAATGTGTTCTGCACATGTGGGTTCGAATCCCACCCTTGTCGATTTTGTCTATACTCATATTTTTTATGAAAAGCTGCTACTCCTTCAGAAATTTCTGAACGCTTGCGTATACAGGCGCATGTATAGCCCTTACAGGAACTGAAACGTAGCATTCTCAAAACAGATGAAACATTCATAAGCAAAAACTATATATTTAGCTTGGTTAAGGCGTTGGTTTGCTAATCCAATGTGTTGTGCACTTTTGGGTTCGAATCCCACCCTTGTCGATTTTGTCTATACTCAGACTTTTTACGAAAAGCTGCTATTCCTTCAGAAATTTCTGAACAAATGCGTGAATTAAGATCACAGTGGGGCTACACAGGAGCTGAAACGTAGTATCCTCAAAATAGATGAAACACTCAGATTTTTACAAATTTATACTCAGATTTTTTACAAAAAGCTGCTATTCCTTCAGGAATTACTGAACGCATGCGTGAATGAAGATCACAAAACAGAAAAAAGCCATTGGCTTTTTTAATTGGAATAGTAAGAGACGACTAGGCTACATCTTACGATTGTAAAAGTCAAGGGAAGGTAAGTTTCCTATATAGGGGGTTCCAGACAAGGCGGTTCTAACAGTGTGCTTCGTTTTTTATCTGATTCTAGTTTTAGGAGTTATGGGCTATTTTATTTTTTACTATGGGGCGAGATCGTCTCTGACTGGGTTGCTAGCTACCACTGCAACCCGGATTGCTAGCTACCGCTGCAACCTAGATTTGTGCATAATCCTCATCAAAACAAGGGCCTGTAGTGGTTATCCTTTATGTAACAATACCATTGGCTATAGTTCCTTCATTACTATAAAAATCACAAACAGGAAAAAGCCTATGGCTTTTTCTTATTTCGAATAATAAGAGACAAATTTCAGAGAATCAGAAAGCTAACTAAATCCGATACGTGCCATGTCTTTTTCTTTACTAGGTTTCAGCCATCCCCAAAGCCTTGATACCGATGAAACTTATGTAATTCCTTTTTAGATCTACTAGACTGATCCTTTATATAATCTCTTACTAGGTTGCTAGCTACCGCTGCAACCCGGAAAACAACTTTTCAAAAGATGCTTCTCTAGTACTATCTTGTCAAAAGATAAGTGTATGTTGCATCATCATGCATATAATGTCGTCCTTTAATTTAACTATATTGTAATACTAGGCTGCTAGCTACCGCTGCAACCTGGATATGGGACGTGATCGTCTCTTATTAGGTTGCTTGCTACCGCTGCAACCCGGATACAAGCTTACATTACAGTTAAGTTGCCTATACAAGTTACTATAGGCAAGAGTTCGTTCTTTATTATACTACCCCTGCAACCCGGATTAATTTCCTTTAAAATGAGCCATTGAACAACTCTCTACGATGTTCCAGTGCCAAGCTATCTGTGGAAAAGAAAGAAGAAAGAAAAAAAATATGCCGTTTAGGCAGAATGTTGTAGTAGCCGCCACTTTTCTTGATTTTCAAGCCAACATATTTCCCTTGCTGTTCAAGCCAAATGACGGAAATTTTCCTCTACAGGGGTTTCGGACAAGGCAGTTCTAATGGTGTACTTTTTGTTCTGATCTGACTCTTTTTTTAGGAGCTGTGGGTTTTTAAGGTTGCTAGCAACCGCTGCAACCCGCATCCTTCAAAATGAGCCATTAAACATTTCTCTATGATACTTTTATAGTCCGCTAGCCCTTGTGAAAAAAATATAACCGCGTATGACGTAATATATACCAAAGACCTTTTTTTCTTTTCCCTGTTGCATCAGTTACTATGAAATAGACTTCGGTCCTTACTATAAAAATATTTAAAAATGGAGCTTGTTTTTGTTACCTACTAGCTAAAATAATGAATATAATATGAACGAACCACAAGGTTCAGTTCCTTTGGGCTTGAGTTCATTCTTTACTATAAAATCTTACCACTGGTATACGATTATGATTTATGTACAAAAATCAAATATCTTTGAAAAGACTGCAGTATGAAAAGACATCAAAAATGCAGTTTTTAGCGGAAAAATTTATTCTCTTTTAGAAATAATTTATTTTAGTTACAAAAGATTTTTAACCCAATTAATTTCTTTTAAAATGAGCCACTGAACAACTCTCTACGATGTTCCAGTGCCAAGCTATCTGTGGAAGAGAAGAAAGAAGAAAAAAATATGCCGTTTGTGGAGAATAACGTGGTTAAAGTCAATTTTCTTGATTTTCAAGCCAATATATTTTCTTTGTTATTCAAGCCAAAGGACGGTAAGTTTCCTATATAAGGGTTTCGGACAAGGCGGTTCTAGTGGTGTACTTTTTGCTTTGATCTGACTCTTTTTTTAGGAGTTAGGGGTTTTTATATTTCTTAACATTGGACGTGATCGTCTCTTACTAGGTTGCTAGCTACCGCTGCAACCCGGATTTATATGCAGCAGTTTCCTTTAAAATGAGCCATTACACTCATTATTATGACCACAAACTGTTTGATTTAATACTTAAGTTACTATGGGTTACAGTTCGTTCCTTATTGTAACAATGATAGTCTTTTAATATCTTTTCAACACATTGTAAACAGTAACCTTTGATTACTGTAAACATCATCTATTTAATGGTTCCTTATAACACTCCAGTTACTATGGACTGAAGATCGTTCTTTAATGTAAATTAAAATGTGTTAGCACTAATAATGCTCTGGCCTTTAGAAGGCCAGATCCTGTTCATTATAATTTCTGTTCGTTTAGCATTTCCTTTAATCATTGACATCAATTTCTGTTCGCTTTAAGTCCGAATTATAATGTGACTTGCTTTCTGCTCGTCTTTGATTTATTTTAGCTATTTAATTTTCTTTGAAAAACCTTTGACTCGAAAAAGTTTTATTTTAGTTTATTTCTGTAATTTTTGAATTGACATAGTTTTTTATTGGTTAATATGTTTACAAAGCTTTTTTTCTGTTTTTTTTTTTGCTCAAGAGTTAAGATTGTCGGTTGCTATTTAAATTTTGGACAAAAATTTAGCAAAACGTTCTAATAACAGTTTGAATATAGAATTTTAGATGGGTAGGGAGGGAATGTTATTCAAATGGATTAATAATCTGCATAATGTTTGGCCTTTTATAGGGGCTAAGCCTTCCCGACTCCAAGTTGTCGTAGAAACTTCGGATGGCGATTCATTCCTTTGGAAATTGAAAGTTTAGTGCTCTTTTTAAGTCAGAAGAGTCGTAGCTCTTTATTGAAAACAATTTTCATTTCGCGCAGTGTGTTTGCACTTTACTGGATTCACTAGTATTTTGTTGGGTTATCTATCAATGGGACATTATTTGAATCTTTTCTCTTGGAAAGTCATAGGTTTTCAACCATATGATTCCAGTGGTTGCGCTTTCATTTCGATTAACCTCCATTTTTGCTGGTTTTCACCTTTTTTTCAGTATACCTACGAATTTGTGTCCGAAAATTTATTTATTGGTACTGTTACGATGAACCATAGCCATCATCCCCGGAATTACCTTTTTTCTTTAACCCCACTTTTAGACTTTCGGCTACTATGAGCTGTAGATCTCTCACTACTAGGTTGCAGCTATTGCTGCAACCATGACTTAACCAATTAATATTTAAGTTTCTATTTGAGACAATGTACTAGAGTTTTAAATATTGCCTCCTTTAACCTTAAAGCCTGTAGCTTCTTGCTTAAATTTTATTATTAACGCGAAAAAGATTCCAAAAAATGCTCTCGTTTACGCGTTTAAATCTTAGAAACAAAAGGTAATAATAAATTAAACAGAAGGAGGTCTTTGAGGTTTCTTCAAAAAGGCAGAATAATAATTTAAAATTACTAGCGACTCCGACTTTGTAGCGTAAGCCCAGCAGAATTAAAAGGTGAACTTTTGTGGGTATCCAGTAGCCCAGAGCCAAAAATATAACATGAAAAGCCGCATACCAAGCAATAGCCCTTCTGCCAACATAGAGTGACACCTTTAAACAACCTTAGGATTTTATTGGATGACGTTAGATGCCGGTAATTTATATTGTCTTAGAGAGTAGCATTAGCTGCTACAGATAAGTTTTCCATACTATCCAACAACCAAGAGAAGTACAGATAAAAACAGGAATTCTATGTAGAACTGACTAAAACGTTTTAAACATCAACGAGCATATTTCTTAATATTGTCTTAACTTCGGGAACTCATTGACAATCTTGTATTCAACGTAATATCTTATTAATATTTGTACTCAATGAAACTGCAGACAAATGTTCTGCGCTTCTAGTATCTAAAGAACCAGCCCGCCAAAAAACTTTAGCCGCTTCAAATTAAGAAACTACGTAGTTCTTATTGATTCATCGGAAATGTATAGCTAAAAGCAATTAATATAGGCCTTCGAAAGATGTTGATGGGGGCATAAACTTTTGATATATCTTCGATTTATCAATTTTATGAATTGCAAATATTGTGTGAATAAAGATAGTTACAAGTTACGAAGTACCAAGTGCTTCAAAATAAAAACATTTCGTGCCGCCCCTGCCAGGATGTTAGGGCTATGCATACCCGATAACCACAATTTTTCTTTTCGTTGTTTCAAAATTATGAATTTTTTTTAAGGAATTGTCGCATTTTCGCCAGCGTTGTCGCGCTGAAACGTTAAAATAAATCGACAAAACTATTTATCTAAATTTGCAACGTTTTTCTTTTGTAAAAATTCAAACACTAACAACCTGTTAATTCCCAAAGACAACTGCACCTTCAAAGGAAAGCTAGTTCCTTCTTGGGCTCTTTGGTGCATTGTGTTTTAGCTTATATTTTGGTTAATTTTCACTCAAGCTTTTTTTTTTAATCTGGAGCCTGCAACGACAAAAGAACTTTAACTACATATGGATGTCTTTTTCATTATAAACTGGGTTTTCACCCTTTCCTTATCATTAAAGATACATGTGGTTGCGCAAGTTTCCAAATAATCAGTTCAAAAAATCAGATTTTATTTTCACTATCCTTGGTATTTTATAGGCAGAAGTCCTTTCGCCACGATATTTGACCGATTAGTCCAATTCGAAATTTTGAATCTATTTTAAATTTCAGTTAACATGGGCTAGGTGTCGTTCTTTTTTGTAACCCGGATTAACAAACCAGATTATGTAAACCCTGATAACAAACAGGAAAAGCCTACGTCTTTTTCTTCTTTGGAGTAGTAAGAGACGACTCTCAAGGAATAAGGGAGCTAACTAAGTCCAATGTATGCAATGGTTTGTTCTTCTAATGATCGTCTTTTAAAATAAAATTACAAAATGTTTTTAAGCCCATTAATTTCCTTTAAAATAAGCCTTTGAACAACTCTCTACGATGTACCAGTGCCAAGCTATCTGTTGAATTACTAACATATACTATAATCAAGTGGCATATAAAATTTAATATAGGCAAGAGGTCGTTCTTTATTATAATTCAAATCTTACTGCTAATATACGATTATGTTTGAAAGACTAGAGTATGAAAAGACATCAAAAATGCAGTTTTTGGTGGAAAAATTTTTTCTCTCTTAAAAGTAATTTATTTTAGTTACTATAGATTTGTAACTTAATCAATTTCCTTTTAAATGAGCTATTGAACAACTTTCTACGATGTTCCAGTGCCAAGCTATCTCTGGAAAACAAGAAAAAAAGAGAAAGAAAAAAATATGCCGTTTGTGGAGAATAACGTGGTTATAAAGTCAATTTTCTTGATTTTCAAGCCAATATATTTCCCTTGCTGTTTAAGCCAAGGGACAGAAATTTTACTATACAGGTGTTTCGGACAAGGTGTTTCTAATGGTGTACTTTTTGTTTTTATCTGACTCCTTTTTTAGGAGCTATAGGTTTTTATATTTCTTAACATTGGACGTGATCGTCTCTTACTAGGTTGCTAGCTACCGCTGCAACCCGGATGATACCACCGATACTTACAAAATTCCAATTTACAGTGTCGATCCCTTATGTATGATCTGCTAATGATCGTTTTTTTAATATAACTTCAGTTACTATGGACTAAAGTTCGTTCTTTAATGTATTTTGTGAAGTACAAAGGGTTTCTATATACAGCAGTTTCCTTTAAAATGACCCATTACTCAGCTCTTTATTATAACCACGAACTGTTTGATTTAATACTTAAGTTATCATGGGTTCAGTTTGTTCCTTATTGTAATCTTTATATCAATCATTTCAGTTACTATAGGCTAGGCCTCATTCTTTATTATAAATTTTCTTCACTCGAATTTTTTTTTTATTTACAATGGGCAACACTTCGTTCTTTAATATAACTAAATCAAATGTATGTATAGGGTTTTTATTCTAATGACCGTCTTTTAGTGGAAAATTTTAATATATTGACCTTAAATATAATAACTGTACTAGCCTATACTATAGTTAAGTGGCCTATAAAATTTAGTATAGGAAAGAGGTCGTTCTTTATTATAACGTCTTTTAATATAAATTTAGGCAGAATGTTGTAGTAGCTGCCACTTTTCTTGATTTTCAAGCCCCCATTAATTTCCTTCAAAATGAGCCATTGAACAACTCTCTAAAATGTTCCAGTGCCATGGTATCTGTTGAATTACTAACCTATACTATAATTAAGTGGCGTATAAAATTTAGTATAGGTAAGAGGTCGTTCTTTATTATAAACTACTGCTGCAACCCGGATTCACATATATATTATTTATGAGAGGCAACCTGGCCGAGTGGTCCAAGGCACTGGTGTTAGCCACCAGTCTCTTCGGAGGCGTGGGTTCAAATCTTACCGCTGGTAAACGATTATGTTTGAAAGACTGCAGTGTGAAAAGACTGCAAACTGCATCGAAAATGCAGTTTTTGGTGAATAAATTTATTCTCTTTTAGAAATAATTTATTTTAGTTATTATAGATTTTTAACCCAATTAATTTCCTTTAAAATGAGCTATTGAACAACCCTCTACGATGTTCCAGTGCCAAGCTATCTCTGGAAACAAAGAAAAAAAAAAGAAAAAAATATCCGTTTAGGAAGAATGTTGTAGTAGCTGCCACTTTTCTTGATTTTCAAGCCAATATATTTCCCTTTCTGTTCAAGCCAAGGGACAGAAATTTTCTTATACAGGGGTTTCGGACAAGGCGGTTCTAATGGTGTACTTTTTGTTTTGATCTGACTCCTTTTTTAGGAACTATGGGTTTTTATATTTCTTAACATTGGACGTGATCGTCTCTTACTAGGTTGCTAGCTACCGCTGCAACCCGGATTTTATATTTCTTAACATTGGACGTGATCGTCTCTTACTAGGTTGCTAGCTACCGCTGCAACCCGGATTCCTTTTATAACTTCAGTTATTATGGGCTACAGTTAATTCCTTAATGCAATTTCCTTGGCCAGAGGCGAACGGTACAGTTAGGATTTTTTCAGTTTTAACTTATCTAAAACTGGTTTATTATAACTTATTTTTAAGCCTCTATAGCTCAGTGAAAGAGCACTGATCTTGTAATCCAGGGTTCCTGAATTCAATTCTCAGTGGAGGTAATTTTCAATTGTAATTCATGCTTTAATATAATTTGTTGTTTACTATAATCCTTACTATAAACTACCACTGCAACTTGGATCTTCACTAGAAAACTTATCATTTACTTTAGGCAGAAGTTCGTTCTTAAATATATCTTGAATCACTGTCAGATGGCAATTTTATCTTATAGAATTCGAAACATATTTTCCAATTTTTGATTACTATGGGTTGCAGTTCGCCTTTTAATAGGTTGCAGCAAGGCCGCAAAGCTTTAGTTTGTCCTTTAGTATAAATTTATGTACCAGATTACAAACAGGAAAAAACCTATGGCTTTTTCTTGTTAGAAATAGTAAGAGACGATCTCCAGAGAATGAGGCATCAAACTAAGCCCAATATGTGCCATGATTTGTTCTATACTAGGTTTCAGCCATTTCTACAGCTATGATATCGATGAAACCTACGTAGTCGCCATTTATAATTAACCAAACCGATTTCTAATGTAATTTTTTTAGTTTATTAACGAATTTATTATCATGTTTTACACGTAACTTGTATTTTACAAGTCTCTGATGGTACAGTGTAAGCATACACACTTGTTAGGCGGGAGAACGGGGTTCGATTCCCCGTAGGGGATAACTTTTAAATTATTGAATTTAAAGCAATGTCTTTTAAATTTTAAATTTGAAAAGAAACTTGTTTAGTTACCCCCTAGCTAAAATAATGGAGATTATATGAATGAACCACAGGGTTCAGTTCCTTTGGACTTGAGCCCATTCTTTACTACACATCTTTATATAAAATATTTAAGTTGCTATTGGCTAATGTCTGTTCTTTATTATAAATTTTTCTAATTGATTACAAACAGGAAAAAGCCTACAGCTTTTTCTTCTTTGAAATAGTAAGAGTCTAGCCTTAAGCAATCAAATAGCTAACTAAATCAAATGTATGTAATGGGTTTTTATTCCAATGGTCGTCTTTTAATGGAAAATTTTAATATATTGGCCTTAAATATAACTGTACTAGCCTACACTATAGTTAAGTGGCCTATAAAATTTAGTAGAGGCAAGTGGTCGTTCTTTATTATAATACCGCTGTAACTCGGATTTCAATTTTGTCTCAAAATGTATAATATTTCCTAATACATAGAAGTTGGTAGCACAGTAAGTAGAGCGTAGGTATCTTAATCCTGAGGTCGTGAGTTCCAAGCCTCATCCGGGATAACTTTTAAAATTAATTTTACTAATTTTTTGTCTCCTCATGGGTTTTACGGTACGTTCTTTACTTTAAAACCATATCGATCCTTTATGTATTACAAACAGAAAATATAAGAATATATATTGGCATGAAAATCAAGAAAATTGACTTAAACCAAGTTATTCTCCACAAACGGGATATCTTTTTCTTTCCGCTTGATATCGATCCTTTATGTATTACAAACAGGATTATTTCTGTTTCTAATTATTCCAAGATTTTTCCAGGATAATAGACGATAATTCCAATGATCGTCTTTCAATGTAATAAGTTGCTAGAGTTCGTTCTTTACTATAATAGGTTTCAGCCATCTCTACAGCCATGATACTGATATAAATCATATAATCCCTATTTATTTCAGATCAAAACAAAAATTACACCATTAGAACCACCTTGTCCAAACCCCTATTAAGGAAACTTATCACTCTTTGGCTTGAATAACAAAGAAAATATATTGGCTTGAAAATCAAGAAAATTGACTTTAACCAAGTTATTCTCCACAAACGGGATATCTTTTTCTTTCCGCTTGATATCGATCCTTTATGTATTACAAACAGGATTATTTCTGTTTGTAATTATTCCAAGATTTTTCCAGGATAATAGACGATAATTCCAATGATCGTCTTTCAATGTAATAAGTTGCTAGAGTTCGTTCGTTACTATAATAGGTTTCAGCCATCTCTAAAGCCATGATACTGATATAAATCATATAATCCCTATTTATGTCAGATCAAAACAAAAATTACACCATTAGAACCACCTTGTCCAAAACCCCTATTAAGGAAACTTATCACTCTTTGGCTTGAATAACAAAGAAAATATATTGGCTTGAAAATCAAGAAAATTGACTTTAACCAAGTTATTCTCCACAAACGGGATATCTTTTTCTTTCCGCTTGATATCGATCCTTTATGTATTACAAACAGGATTATTTCTGTTTGTAATTATTCCAAGATTTTCCAGGATAATAGACGATAATTCCAATGATCGTCTTTCAATGTAATAAGTTGCTAGAGTTCGTTCTTTACTATAATAGGTTTCAGCCATCTCTACAGCCATGATACTGATATAAATCATATAATCCCTATTTATGTTTCAGTCAACATGGGCTAGGTGTCGTTCTTTATTGTAAGCAACCGGGATACTTGAGTTACTATGGACTACAGTTTGTTCCTTAATATAATGATAGTTCTCTAGCCCTTGTGAAAAAATGAAACCTCGTACGACGTCATATATACCACAGACCTCTTTTCTTTTCCATGTTGCATCAGTTACTATGAGATAGACTTCGTTCCTTACTGTAATATAATGCATCAAAAATACAGTTTTTATTGGAAAAATTTATTCTCTTTTAGAAATAATTTATTTTAGTTACAAAAGGTTTTTAACCCAATTAATTTACTTTAAAATGAGCTATTGAACAACCCTCTACGATGTTCCAGTGCCACGCTATCTCTGGAAACAAAGAAAAAAAAAAGAAAAAAATATCCCGTTTGGGGAGGAATAACGTGGTAAAAGTCTATTTTCTTGATTTTCAAGCCAATATATTTTCTTTGTTATTCAAGCCAAAGGGCGGTAAGTTTCCTTTATGGAGGATTTGGACAAGGCGGTTCTAATGGTGTACTTTTTGTTTTGATCTGACTCCTCTGTTAGGAACTACGGGTTTTTATATTTCTTAACATTGGACGTGATCGTCTCTTACTAGGTTGCTAGCTACCGCTGCAACCCGGATTACCAATCCATACCTTGGAAGCTTTTCATTAAACTGACAACATTTCTTTTGGATATTACTATGAAGCTTTGCCAAAGCATTTCTAGCCGACTTTTCAACAGCATCCGCTCTTTCACAGAGAATTTTAATCTGTAATTTTGAATACTTTTCGTGATCCCGATAAAACATGCGTAAAATGTTTCTCAATTTACAAAAATCGGCCTGCATTTTTGCCATCTTCTTGTATTTCTGAATGTAATTTTTTCCTTTGTTCTTATGCGTTCTTCGGTAAAACCTCGCAGAGAATTTAATTTTTTCATTATAGCTTTTGTCACCCCAGTATCTACCCATTATTCTGGTAGCAACTTTTTTCTCATGTTTGTTTCGGTAATCTATATCGTTATCATTCCGTTCCTTGCTCTTTTCTTTGGCTGTCTCAATTTTCACATGTCTATAAACTACATCATTATAATAACGCTGTTTGTCACTATCAATTTTCGTATCTCGATACGCCTGGTCGGTTGAATACCTTTGCTTTTCTCTTTTCAAGATGCTATCTCTGTTTTTTTGGTAGTACTCTTTTTTTAACTGGCGTGTAGCTTGCTTGATTGAAACCATTATGTAACCATTACTTGAATTTTTATATCCCGTATCAAGTATCAAGAACCTAACAAAAAATTAAACTAATTTTCAAATTTTCAGGTATTTTTCTAGTCTAAACTAAAAGATTAAAACTATTGTTCAGAACACCATAAATATTTTTGCAGTTTATAACTTTAGCGATTCTGCACTAAAAACGAAAATAAAATAAAAATTAATTTTTTCAATTTTTACGTCACGTCGCTCATTAAGTCATAAACCTATTGTGTACTATTATTAGTACACAATAGGTTTTCGATATTACGTCCTGTCACTTATTACGTCATATATGGTTATTAGTAGATAATCGGTAAAATATTCGTTCTTTATTATAAAAAAAAACTGATTTCAAACAGGAAAAAGCCTACGGCCTTTTCTTCTTTGAAATAGTAAGAGACAAACCTCAAACAATGAAGTAGCTAACTAAGTCCAATGGTTGGTATGCAATGGTTTGTTATTCCAATGATCGTCTTTTAGTGTATTATTTAAAAATTGGGGACTTGAAAGCCTGAATGGTGCAGAGGATAGCGTGCTGGGTTTCTAATCCTAAGGCTGCAGATTCAAATCCTGCCAGAGGCAATTTTACACATTTATCTATTTAAAGTCTAAACAAAACTTCTATAAATTAGCACTAGATTAGATTTTTTTTTACTAACATCATTCCTTTATGTAATCTTAAAATAAATTACTATAACTACCGCTTGGACCCGGGTTATAAATTACAAACAGGAAAAAGCCTACGGCTTTTTCTTCTTTGGAATAGTAAGAGACGATCTTTAAATAATCAGACAGCTAACTAGGTTGATAATTTGTTCTTTAACATAAACTTCATTAATAGGATATTTTAATATATCCTATACGGTCTAGAGGTTGGGATAGCTCTCACCAAGTTGGCTTGAGTTCAATGTCCGTTTGAGAAATTTTTTCTTATGATGATTTCTTAAGGAACATAATTAAAATCTCTTAATGTAATAAAAACAATTTGTTTTAATTACAGAAAGTTTTTGACCCCAATAGTTTCCTTTAAAATGAGTCATTGAACAACTCTCTACGATGTTCCAGTGCGAAGCTATCTGTTGAATTACTAACCTATACTATAATTAAGTGGCGTAAAAAATTTAGTTTAGGTAAGAGGTCGTTCTTCATTATAAATTTCAGACAAGGTAATTCTAATGATGTACTTTTGTTTTGATCTGACTCTATTTTTAGGAGTTTTGTTATATTTCTTAGCATTGGACTGATCGTCTCTTACTAGGTTGCTAGCTACTGCTTCAACCCAAATTCACATATATATTTAGTTATGAGAGGCAGCCTGGCCGAGTGGTCCAAGGCACTGGTGTTAGCCACCAGTCTCTTCGGAGGCCTGGGTTCAAATCTTACCGCTGGTATACGATAATGTTTGAAAGACTGGAGTGTGAAAAGACATCGAAAATGCAGTTTTTGGTGGAAAAATTTATTCTCTTTTAGAAATGATTTATTTTAGTTACAAAATGTTTTTAACCCAATTAATTTCCTTTAAAATGAGCTATTGAACAACCCTCTACGATGTTCCAGTGCCAAGCTATCTGTGGAAAAGAAAAAAAGAAAAAAAGAAAAAAATATCTCGTTTAGGCAGAATGTTGTAGTAGCTGCCACTTTTCTTGATTTTCAAGCCAATATATTTCCCTTGCTGTTCAAGCCAAGGGACAGAAAGTTTCCTATCCAGGGGTTTCGGACAAGGCGGTTCTAATTGTGTACTTTTTGTTTTGATCTGACTCCTCTGTTAGGAACTACGGGTTTTTATATTTCTTAACATTGGACGTGATCGTCTCTTACTAGGTTGCTAGCTACCGCTGCAACCCGGATCGTGCTTAATATAATAAGTTTAATATAAATTAATATAGGCAAGAGGTTGTTCTTTGTTATAAAAACTCCCTACGATGTTCCAGTGTGTAGCTATCTGTGGAATTACTAACCTATACTATAATTAAGTGGTGCATAAAAATTAGTATAGGCAACACAAGCTGCAAAGAACGCATAAGGGCAAAATTAAAAATTATATTCAGAAGTCCAAAAACATGGCAACAATGCTGGCTGATCTTAGTAAATTTAGAAAAATTTTACGAATTTTTTACCGGGATTACGAAAAATATTCAAAATTAAAGATTAAAAATTATCTCTGAAAGAATGGATTTTGTTGAAAAGTCAGCTAGAGATGCTTTCGCAAAACTTCATAGTAATATCCAAAAGAAATGTTGCATGTTTAGTGAAAAGCTTCCAAGGTATGAACCGGCAACTGTGGAACAGTTTATAGATGTAATGGGAAATTTTATAGATCACTGTGAATATATGGAGGCATAATTGTTCTTTACTTAGTTTCAGCTTTAATTCGATGATCCAGACTTTATGTACTAACTACATCCAAAGACTATGACGTCATTGTTTAATATTGTATATAAAAAATTAAGTTTTTCGTACAAAAAATTATTAATTAAAAAAAAAATTAAGTACAAATAGCGCTAGATCTAGAGATTTCCTTTAAAATGAGCCATTGAACAACTCTCTACGATGTTCCAGTGCCAAGCTATCTGTGGAAAAGAAAGAAAAAAATATCCCGTTTGTGGAGAATAACGTGGTAAAAGTCAATTTGCTTGATTTTCAAGCCAATATTTTTTCTTTGTTATTCAAGCCAAAGGGCGGTAAGTTTCCTTTATAGAGATTTCGGACAAGGCGGTTCGAATGGTGTACTTTTTGTTTTGATCTGACTCTTTTTTAGGAGTTGGGGGGTTTTATATTTCTTTACATTGGAGGTGATCGTCTCTTACTAGGTTGCTAGCTACCGCTGCAACCCGGATCAGTTACCACTTGGGTTTTCTTTTATGCTATATCATTACAAACAGGAAAAAGCCTACGGCTTTTTCTTCTTTTAAATAGTAAGAGACGAACCTCAAGTGTACTACCCCTGGAACCACCATTTATCAGTTACTATGGATGAGAGATCGTTCTTTACTGTAGCAACCCGGATAACCTATACTATAATTAAGTGGCGTATAATATTTAGCATAGGTAAGAGGTCGATCTTTATTATAAATCAATCTTTAAAATGAAATTATCATCTTATTTTAGTTTCTATGGGTTGTTAGTTTGTTCTTTACTGTAATGGTTTGTTCTTTACTAGGTTTCAGCCATCTCTACAGCCATGACACTGATGGAAATAAAATAATCCCTATTTATGTTTCAGTTAACACGGGCTAGGTATCGTTCTTTATTGTAATTTTGTTAGTTTGAATATGAAAATATTAAAATTATTGCTCAGATATCATAAATATTTTTGCAGTTTACATAATAACTTTAGCGATTCTAAGCTGAAAAATAAAATATATTAAAAAATGGAATTTTTTGGTCTGAAACTACATAGTCAATCCCACATCAGGTAGTTAGAACCTAACCAAAAATAAAACTAATTTTAACATTTTATGGTATTTTCTAGCTTGTATTGAAATATTCAAACTATTGCTCGGATACCATGGATATTTTTGCAGTTTACACAAGCTGCAAAGAACGCACAGGCTGATCTTTGTAAATTGAGAAAAAAATTACGAATGTTTTTACCGGGATTACGAAAAATATTCAAAATTAATGATTAAAATTATCTCTGAAAGAATAGATTTTGTTGAAAAGTCAGCTAGAGATGCTTTCGAAAAACTTCATAGTAATATCCAAAAGAAATGTTGCATGTTTAGTGAAAAGCTTCCAAGGTATGGACCGGCAACTGTGGAACAGTTTACAGATGTAATGGGAAATCTTATACATCACTGTGAATATATGGAGGCATAATTGTCCTTTACTTAGTTTCAGCTTAAATTCGATGATCGAGCCTTTATGTAAAAACTAACTCAGTCCAATATATGCAATGGTGTGCTTTTCTAATGATCGTCCTTTAATATAAACTATGGACTAAAGTTCGTTCTTTAATGTAATTTTATATTTCTTAACATTGGACGTGATCGTCTCTAACTAGGTTGCTAGCTACCACTGCAACCCGGATTATTCCAATGATCGTCTTTTAATGTAACTTTATGTAAGCTGTCCTTACCTATACTATATAAGTGGCCTATGAAATTTAGTATAGGCAAGAGGTCGTTCTTTATTATAAAATGATCTGACTCTTTTTTTAGGAGTTAGGGGTTTTTATATTTCTTAACATTGGACGTGATCGTCTCTTACTAGGTTGCTAGCTACCGCTGCAACCCGGATAAAGTCTAAATAAAACTTCTATTAATTTTAATATTTCTGCTACTATGGGCTAAGGTTTGTTCTTTCATGTAAAACTAGCAAAAATTTTTTTAAGCCTGATGAAGATTTAACTAATGTGTCAAAAGTAAGGTTGCAAGTCGACGATTTTGTTTTGGCCTTATTATAATTGGTATGGTGAAATAATAATATTCACATGGCTCTTAAATCATACTTCTTTATGGTCCCATATGGTCTAGTGGCTAGGATAGATAAGTTTCACTTAACAGGCTCGGGTTCGATTCCCGGCGTGGGAAAATTTTTAACTCTATAATCTTCGAACATTTGAACCTTTTATAATTTATAATGATGTATAATATAAATACTGTAATCTTAACTATAGTGAAGTTGCCTATGCAAGTTAGTATAGGGAAGAGTTCGATCTTTATTAAATAAGTCCAATGTATTGAATGGTTTGTTATTTCAGTGATCGTTTTTTAATGTAAAAATAAAAATACTGTAATCTTAACTATAGTGAAGTTGCGTATGCAAGTTAGTATAGGAAAAAGTTCGATCTTTATTATAAAACTAAAAGAACTGTTTAAAACACAGTTAGAAATGCTTTTTTCTTGAGTCGGTGTTCCAGGAATTTGTTCTAAATCATTAGTCTTACAAACACATTTACTAATAACCCTAACAGGCTCGTTTTCGCCATAATTGAAAAACATTGCTTTTCCTTCGCTGTTGATAGGTATGCTTGTATATATGTTTTTATTGCTGCTACATAAACTGCAATTGCTCCTTCCAAAATTAATATACGAATTTTCAAAGAAGTACGCCTCCGTATATTCACTGTGTTGTCGAACATTTTCCATTGCATCTGTAAACTGTTCCGCAGTTGCCAATCCATACCTTGGAAGCTTTTCATTAAACTGACAACATTTCTTTTGGATATTACTATGAAGCTTTGCCAAGGAATTTCTAGCCGACTTTTCAACAGCATCCGCTCTTTCAAAGAGAATTTTAATCTGTAATTTTGAATACTTTTCGTGATCCTGGTAAAACATGCGTAAAATGTTTCTCAATTTACGAAGATCAGCCTGCATTTTTGCCATCTTCTTATATTTCTGAATGTAATTTTTCCCTTTGTCCTTATGCGTTCTTCGGTACAACCTCGCAGAGAATTTAATTTTTTCATTATAGCTTTTGTCACCCCAGTATCTACCCATTATTCTGGTAGCAACTTTTTTCTTATGTTTGTTTCGGTAATCTTCATCATTACCATACCGTTCCTTGATCTTTTGTTTGGCTGTCTCAATTTTTGCATGTCTATAATCTTCATCATTGTGATAACACATCTTGCTGTTTTCTTTTGCTCTCTCAATTATTACTTCTCGATACGCCTGGTCGGTTGAATACCTTTGTTTTGCTCTCTCAATTATTACTTCTCGATATGCCTGGTCGGTTGAATACCTTTGTTTTTTTCTTTTCAAGATACTATCTCTGTTGTTTGTGTAGTACTGTTTTTTCAATATCCGTGCAGCTTGCTTGATTGAAACCATTATGTAATTATGAATGTGAACTTTTACAGTTCTGAAGCTTCTTATATAGTAATTATGACGTCACAAGGTAATGATTTTATTGACGTCATAGCGCAATGATATTATTTCATGACGTCTTCAGAAACAACAATATAATTTCGTGTTTGTCTATTCACATCATAGCTCTAACAAAATTTAATTAGAGTTCGTTCTTTATTGTTATGTTTGGACGTGATCGTCTCTTATTGTGATATTCATGAATGAGACCATTTACAGTTTTGACGTTTCTTATATAGTAATTATGACGTCACTGCATCAAAAATACAGTTTTTATTGGAAAAATTTATTCTCTTTTAGAAATAATTTATTTTAGTTACAAAAGGTTTTTAACCCAATTAATTTCCTTTAAAATGAGCTATTGAACAACCCTCTACGATGTTCCAGTGCCAAGCTATCTCTGGATACAAAAAAAGAAAAAAAAAATATCCCGTTTGGGGAGAATAACGTGGTAAAAGTCAATTTGCTTGATTTTCAAGCCAATATATTTCCCTTTCTGTTCAAGCCAAGGGACAGAAAGTTTCCTATACAGGGGTTTCGGACAAGGCGGTTCTAATGGTGTACTTTTTGTTTTGATCTGACTCCTCTGTTAGGAACTATGGGTTTTTATATTTCTTAACATTGGACGTGATCGTCTCTTACTAGGTTGCTAGCTACCGCTGCAACCCGGATATTGTGATATTCATGAATGATACCATTTACAGTTTTGACGTTTCTTATATAGTAATTATGACGTCACTGCATCAAAAATACAGTTTTTATTGGAAAAATTTATTCTCTTTTAGAAATAATTTATTTTAGTTACAAAAGGTTTTTAACCCAATTAATTTCCTTTAAAATGAGCTATTGAACAACCCTCTACGATGTTCCAGTGCCAAGCTATCTCTGGATACAAAGAAAAAAAAAAAGAAAAAAATATCTCGTTTGGGGAGAATAACGTGGTAAAAGTCAATTTGCTTGATTTTCAAGCCAATATATTTCCCTTGCTGTTCAAGCCAAGGGACAGAAAGTTTCCTATACAGGGGTTTCGGACAAGGCGATTCTAATGGTGTACTTTTTGTTTTGATCTGACTCCTGCTTTAGGAGCTATGGGTTTTTATATTTCTTAACATTGGACGTGATCGTCTCTTACTAGGTTGCTAGCTACCGCTGCAACCCGGATACTATAGAATTCATTACCATGACCTGTTTGATTGCTTCAAAATTCAAATATCTTTGAAAAGACTGCAGTATGAAAATACATCAAAATACAATTTTTTTTGACAAAATTGATTCTACTTTACAACGTATTTCTAAGGGCACTAAATGTTGCAATTTCCTTTAAAATGAGCTATTATACAGCTGTCTATGATTTTCCAGTGCCCAGCAAGCTGAGGAGGAAAATCAAGTGGAAAGAAAAAAATATCCCGTTTGTGGATAATAACGTGGTAAAAGTCAATTTTCTTGAGATTCAAGCCAATATATTTTCTTTGTTATTCAAGCCAAAGGGCGGTAAGTTTCCTTTATAGAGGTTTCGGACAAGGCGGTTCTAATGGTGTACTTTTTGTTTTGATTTGACTCTTTTTTTAGGAGTTGGGGGGTTTTATATTTCTTAACATTGGAGGTGATCGTCTCTTACTAGGTTGCTAGCTACCGCTGCGACCCGGACTAGCTACCGTTGCAACCCGGATATTTTCAACCCCATTAATTTCCTTTAAAATGAGCCATTGAACAACTCCCTAAGATGTTCCAGTGTGTAGCTATCTGTGGAATTACTAACCTATACTATAATTAAGTAGTCCATAAAAATGAGTATAGGCAAGAGGTCGTTCTTACTTGTCGATACACCTGGACGGTTGAATACCTTTGCTTTTGGTTTTCTTATATTTGATGCAGTAATCTTCATGATTGTGATAACTCTCTTTGATCTTTTGTTTGGCTGTCTCAATTTTCGCATGTCTATAAACTACATCATTTTGATAACACATCTTGCTGTTTTGTTTTGCTCTCTCAATTTTTACTTCTCGATACGCCTGGTCGGTTGAATACCTTTGCTTTTCTCTTTTCAAGATACTATCTCTGTTGTTTGTGTAGTACTGTTTTTTTAACTTGCGTGCAGCTTGCTTTGATCTAACCATTATCTAATTATGAATGAGAACATTTACAGTTCTGACGCTTCTTATATAGTAATTATGACGTCACGACGTAATGATTTTATTTCGTGATGACGTCATGGCGCAATGATATTATTTCATGACGTCTTCAGAAACCACAACATAATTTCGTGTTTTTCTATTCACGTCATAGCTCTAATATAAAGCTATGACGACATTCATCATTTATCTAGTAGGGTTTCAGACAAGGTAATTCTAATGATGTACTTTTGTTTTGATCTGACTCTATTTTTAGGAGTTTTGGGTTTTTATATTTCTTAGCATGGGACTGATCGTCTCTTACTAGGCTGCTAGCTACTGCTGCAACCCAAATTATAAGAGGCAGCCTTGCCGAGTGGTCCAAGACACTGGTGTTAGCCACCAGTCTCTTCGGAGGCGTGGGTTCAAATCTTACCGCTGGTATACGATTATGTTTGAAATACTGCAGTGTGAAAAGACATCAAAAATGCAGTTTTTGGTGGAAAAATTTATTCTCTTTTACAAATAATTTATTTTAGTTACTATAGATTTTTAACCCAATTAATTTCCTTTAAAATGAGCTATTGAACAACTCTCTACGATGTTCCAGTGCCAAGCTATCTGTGGAAAAGAAAGAAAAAAGAAAAAAAAAGAGAAAAAAATATCCCGTTTAGGCAGAATGTTGTAGTAGCTGCCACTTTTCTTGATTTTCAAGCCAATATATTTCCCTTGCTGTTCAAGCCAAGGGACAGAAAGTTTCCTATACAGGGGTTTCGGACAAGGCGGTTCTAATGGTGTACTTTTTGTTTTGATCTGACTCCTCTGTTAGGAACTATGGGTTTTTATATTTCTTAACATTGGACGTGATCGTCTCTTACTAGGTTGCTAGCTACCGCTGCAACCCGGATGTGATAACGCTCCTTGATCTTTTGTCTAGCCTGCTCAATTCTTGCTTCTCTGTAATCTTTATCATTATCATACCGTTCCTTGCTCTTTTGTCTGGCCTGCTCAACTGTTTTTTTTTATTTACAAACGGGTTACAATAAATAAATAAACAAACATCTCATTTAAAAAAAACCAAACCAATGCATTACTGCATGCCGGACAAAACCCGAAAAAAAAAGAAAAACACTTTAAAAAATATATATAATATTTTCTATTAATATCATTTATTTCCTCGGACCCTAATATAACCCAAAAAGGGTCCAACCCAAAAACAAATAAATATCTTCTCTTGCCTCCCTCTCCCACCCCTCCAACAAAAAAGTGGGAACTTGAGAATCATCCACGCAAACAACGCAACACAACTCACAACATTCACAAAAAGAGAGGAGAAAAAAAATAAATAAAAAAAGGGAAATAAATCACTCATCCATTCAAAACTCAAACAATCATCTCACCAACAACATTCAACCAATCATTCTCTACACACAACCACGAAAATCTTCCATATTGATAAAAACAGCTTACTCTGAGGGAAAATTGAAAATCATCCAGATCTGTCTTATTTTTTACCTCCTCGGGAAGTTTGTTCCAGACAGCAGGGCCATAAAAACGGATAGAAAATGTAGACCTTGTTGTTACAGGGAACGGGGTTCGTATTAAATGGACATTTCTTGTCTCATACCTGTGTTTAGCTTCGGTAAATGCAATCGAGAAACATGCAGGTAGCAGGTTATTGAAACTTTTAAACATGAATAATGCCGTGTAAAACTTAACTAGGCCAAAAAGTGGCATAATCTTAATACCGTCGTATTGCCTTCGAACCGATTCAGAACCTCGCATTCCAGATAAAACACGAACAGCAATATTTTGTAGAACCTTCAGTGGCAGTAGATAAGTAATAAATGTCGCTGACCAAACACTTACACAATATAACAAATACGGATGAACCAGCGAGAAATACAGCATTCTTAAAATTTTATGAGGGAAAAAATGTTTCAGTTTCCGCAGCATTCCAACATTCCTGGCAATTTTTGTACACAGTGATTCAATATGAGGTTTAAACATAAGACACTCGTCAACTTGGACACCAAGATATTGAACATAACTATGTCTCTGGAGATATCCACTTTCTAGTTGAATACCATGGATCCAAGGATAATAATTAGTACTTCTTCCATATAGAATAAATTTACTTTTACTATGATTCAAACATAATTTATTTACACGCATCCATCTTTCAATACAACTCATTCCTGTATTTAAAAGCAGAAATAAATCTGCCTCTGTCACAGCTGCCACAGAAAACTGTGTGTCATCAGCGAAGCTAGGCAATATCATCTTTGACCTTCTAGCTGCAGGTCCCACATGACTAAATCCGGGTTGCAGCGGTAGCTAGCAATCCGGGTTGCAGCGGTAGCTAGCAACCTAGTAAGAGACGATCAACTCCAATGTAAAGAAATATAAAAACCCCCAACTCCTAAAAAAAGAGTCAGATCAAAACAAAAGTATACCATTAGAACCGCCTTGTCCGAAACCTCTACAAAAGAAACTTACCGCCCTTTGGCTTGAATAACAAAGAAAATATATTGGCATGAAAATCAAGCAAATTGACTTTTACCACGTTATTCTCCACAAACGGGATATTTTTTTCTTTCCGCTTGATTTTTCTTCTCAGCTAGCTGGGCACTGGAAAATCATAGAGAGCTGTATAATAGCTCATTTTAAAGGAAATTGCAACATCTAGTCACTTTTGTAATTAAAAATAAAATACTTTTTAAAGTAGAATCAATTTTGTCAACAAAATTGCATGTTTGATGTATTTTCATGCTGCAGTCTTTTCAAAGATATTTGAATTTTGAAGCAATCAAACAGTTCATGGTAATGAACTCTATAGTAATAATAGCTACTTGTCTCAATAGTAACCGAAACTCCTGGAACCAAAATTTTCTTTTTTGGCTTAATCTCTAAAATTATTATCTAAACTGCAAAAATATCTATGATGCCTAATCAGTAATAGTAATTTCTTAATTTAAGCAGCAAAAATACATGAAAATTTTATAATTAGTTTTACTTTTTGTCTCCTGGAACCAAAATTTTTTTCATCTCAGTTCAAAGTTATTATTGTATCCTGGAACCAAACTTTTTTTGGTTTGTAACCCGTAAAGTACGTATCTCCATATTATTGTCTTATAATTGCAATTATTTTAGTTTTCAGTCCAGAATCGCTAAACTTATTATGTAAACTGCAAAAATATTATGGTGTCTAACCAATAATACTAATTTTGTAATTCAAACAAGATAAATACCTGAAAATTTAAAAATTAGTTTTTTTTTTATGCTAGGTTTTAGATACTCGACACGGGGTATTGTGTACTTAATTATTTTAAACATTGAAAAAATATGGTCTCACGCGAGTGGAAAAAAAAGAAAGAATAACCAAAAAAACTATCAAAATAGAGTAATCCAAATTTCTACTAATAGAAAACTTTACTACACAAAAAATAAAGCTAACATCCTGAAATATAGGAAAAGTTTATTTAAAAGAGATAAAAATGCCACCGAACGCAATAAAGCTCAAGAACGCGTAAGGATTGATACTAAGAGGTCTTGTGATCCAGAATTTAAGAAAATGAAATATGAGAGAGCAAAACAGAGGTATGTTACGGATCAGGGGTATCGAGAAGGGAAAATTGAGACAGCCAAACAAAAGAGCAAGGAATGGTATGATAACGATATAGATTACCGAAACAAACATAAGAAAAAATTTGCTACCAGAATAATGGGTTGATACTGGGGTGACATCCGGGTTGCAGCGGTAGCTAGCAACCTAGTAAGAGACGATCACATCCAATGTTAAGAAATATAAAAACCCCTAACTCCTAAGAAAAGAGTCAGATCAAAACAAAAATTACACCATTAGACCCACCTTGTCTGAAACTTCCCTATAGTTAACTTTCTGTCCCTTTGCTTCCATAACAAAGAAAATATATTGGCTTGAAAATCAAGAAAAATGGCAGCTACTACAACATTCTACCTAAACGGGATATTTTTTTCTTTCCGCTTGATTTTTCTCCTCAACTAGCTGGGCACTGGAAAATCATAGAGAGCTGTATAATAGCTCATTTTAAAGCAAATTGCAACATCTAGTCACTTTTGTAATTAAACATTAAACACTTTTTGAAGTAGAATCAATTTTTTCAAAAAAATGCATTTTTGATGTATTTTCATACTGCAGTCTTTTCAAAGATATTTGAATTTTGAAGCAATCAAACAGTTCATGGTAATGAAATCTATAGTAATAATAGCTACTTGTCTCAATAGTAACCGACACTCTAAAGAACAAAATTTTGATTGTCTCAATAGTAACCGAAACTCTAAAGAACGAAATTTTGGTACCAATAGATACATCAAAGCAAACAGTTCGTGATAACGAACTATATGTTGTATAGTAAAAGCGACTCGTCTCAATAGTAAAACTTGCTACATCTAGTTCCTTCTGTAATTAAAGATAAAATATTTTTTAATAGTTCCGGTTTGCAGCAGTAGCTAAGAACCTAATTAAAAGAGATCATTCGAAGAACATACCATTGTATATATTAAACTTAGTTAGCTGCTCGATTCCTTGAAGAAAAAAATCTTATTTGTCAACTTAAACTAGAATAATTTCTGAAAATTAAAAAAAATATAATTTTATTTAGCTGCAAAGTGCAAAAATATTTACGGTGTCTGAACAATAATTTCCATTTTTTAATTCAAACCATTACAGTAAAGACCGATCTGTAGCCAGTACAAGTAACAAGTAACAATGGGTTTATTTAAAAAAAATATATACATCATCGATTCCCTGAAGCAATGCTTGTGCGGGAGAAAACCCTCCTAATAAATAAAAAAAAACAAGAAACAAAAAAAAGAGAGAAAAAAAAGAAATAGAAAAAAAAACAAAAAAAACAACATAATTAGAGCTCAACTTACCGGACCCGAAAACCAACGAACCTCCAAACAACACCCAACAAAAATATAATAATTATAATCATATTCAGCTGCAACTAAACCCTCCTCAAAACAAAACTTAAGTGGCGTGGAATAATCCATTCAAAATATACACATCAAAACAATGGTTCTTTAGCGACTTACGAAAATCCTGCAAACCCCCAACATTCCTCAAATCCTCTGGCAAACTCTCCCAAACTAACGGAACAACATGGCGAATTGAAAACCTAGACCTAGACGTGACCATCGCTGGTCTTCGCATCAACTGAGAAGATCGTGTCAAATGATCGTGAATAGTAGACGCAAGACTAAACATTCCTGAAAAACATGATGGTAACTCCGAAGCTAAATATTTAAACATAAACAGAGCATTATAGAATACACATATTCCTGCTAACGGTAGAATTTTATACTCGCCATAAAGATGCCTCACCGATACAGATAGGTCAATTTGATTACCATAAAGAACTCTAATTGCCATATTCTGTGTTACGCAGAGCGGATGGAGGTGAGTTACGAATGTTTTCGACCAAACCATACAACAGTAAATGAGATATGGGTGAACCACAGAAAAATACAACATTCTCAGAATTTCACACGGAAAAAGATACCTAAGTTTACGCATAATACCAATATTACGAGACAATTTGCTGTTAACAGATGCAATATGGTCTTTAAAACTAAGGCTTTCATCAATTATAACACCAAGGTATCTAGTACTAGTAGATCTTACAATAGTATGGTGCCCTACTTCTATACTATTAATCCATGGATAATGTCCAGTAATTCTACCATAAATCAAAAAATTCGACTTATTGTGATTCAGTTTCAATTTATTTACTCGCATCCACTTTTCAATCGAAGAAATACCTTGTTTCAATATAGTCATCAACTCATTTTCAGTTCTAGCAGCTACAGTGAAATGGGCATCATCAGCAAAACATGGTAGAATTCCTTTAGTACCGTAAGTATCAAGGTCTAAAGAACAAGACACATTACTTGAAGCTCTACAAAGGTCATTAATATAAACCAAAAACAACAAAGGGCCCAAAACGGAACCCTGGGGTACTCCAATCGAAATATATTCAATTTTAGATGTAACTCCATCCATCACGACACACTGAGTCCTTCCTCTAAGAAAACTAACTATGACATTTAAAAAATCACCACGTATACCACTACTATATAGCTTTTGAACTAGTATATCATGATCAACAGAGTCAAATGCTTTAGTAATATCCAAAAATATCGAAGCTATCTTCAGACCCTTGTCTAAAGCATCATTAATAAAAGTTGTTAAAAACAAAACTCCATGCTCTGTAGAATGATGACTCCTAAACCCGAACTGACTAGAACTAAAAAATTGTCTTTTCTCGAAAAAACTTACCATCCTACTATGAATCAACTTTTCAAACACTCTAGAAATAAATGGCAGTAAAGAAATCGGTCTATAATCACTAAAACAATTCTTATCCCCTCCTTTAAATATCGGGATAACATTCGCGCACTTTAGACAATCGGGAAATATTCCAGCTTTTAAACAATTATTTATCAGTCCTAAAAAATGACTAGATATAACAGGTAATATCGACTTCAAAACCTTCAACGAAATAAAATCACCTCCTGATGCACCATTTTTCATATTATTTATAACATCAAATAATTCATCAATAGTTACAGATTTAAGGTACGCAGACACATCACAATCTTCAGGTAGGAACTGACGATAATCTCCATCTTGATCAAATACTGGCACCAATGATGACACACGCTGCCCAATAGTAGCGAAGTGATTACACATCTCATCTGCAACATTATTATTCATTCCCATATTATCTGGACGGATCAAGACGCTACCAGGGTAAGTCACCGACTTAATCAATGTCCAAGTCTTACTCGGGTTACCCTCAACTTTTTTAAATTTAACCTTATAATATTCTACCTTAGCCAGTCGGAGTGCAGCATTTAACCTACTATTATAAACTCTATATATTACATTATCATGAGGATCATTGCTCCTTGTTGACAACTTATATAAAAAACGTTTTCTATTAATTGACTGTAACAAACTCTTTGTAATCCAAGGTTTATTTGGAGACACCCTTCTCTTCTGTATTCCTGACACTTCACAACATTCCAAAAACGTATCCTTAATCTTACCATACCAAAGGTCAAACTTCAAATTTAAATCTAATTCTTCTTGTAAAAATTTAAAGTCTAACTGTTCTATCCTAAGCTTAAATCTTGAAATAGTATTTGAATCAACTAATAATTTCTTAGGCTTAGGGCGAGCACCACAATTAATATTAATATTCTTAAATATACCCGGAACTAATATAGCCAAACTAAAGTGATCCGAAACATCATTTAACACAACACTCGACGAATCATGGGGCACATTCAAAAATACATTATCAATTAGAGATGAAGATGACTCCGTCACTCTAGTACAAATATTTACAGCAGGATGCATCCCATAACCTAACATTAAATTCAAAAAATTCTGGGCTTTTAAATTAGATGCTAACAATTTCAAATCAATGTTAAAATCTCCACACACAAAACACGGCATGTTCTTACGAGTTAGAAGGTCCATTTGTTGCTCTAATAATTCTAAAAAACAATCTACACTAGCTGAAGGGGGGCGGTAACAAACAGCAATAAAAAATGGGTCACCATTCTTATCAACCTCCGTAACAAAACACTCAAAAATCATCTCTTTATTAACAGACAAATCATCCCTAACCTTCACATTCAAATCAGTTCTAATATACAGGGCAAGTCCTCCATGCTGATGGTGAGTACGATTCTTAACATACATATTATAATTTGAAATATCCAATAGTCCAGAATTATTATTCATTAACCATGTTTCAGTAAGTGCAAGAATATGAAATTCAGATAGCGTACACAGCTCCGACAAATAATCCAATGTACTATTTAACCCCTGACAATTCAAATGAAAAATGCCAAGTTTATCCGGTAACTGATACATAAAGGATCGATACAGTTCATTCTAAATGCGGACTATTTAAGGTTCATCGGATATCCAGGTTGCAGCGGTAGCTAGCGTAAGAGACGATGATGATCACACTCCATAGTAAAAAATGATATAGTCCATAACTCATAAAACTTAAGCATTTCTACTCATAATAGCAAGTCGACCTTGATATTCCGCAGTTTTAATCTTTACGAACTTATCCGTAACATTAACAACAGAAAAAGATGGAATATCCGAAGCAGGAATCCCGAGGCCATCAACTAGAACACGTTTGACAGTGCTTTCAGTATCTGCACTCGGTCCAGGCTTAACATTCCAAAGCAGAACATTATTCTTCTTATCCGTATTTTGAACCAACATCGACTGGTTCTTTAACAGGGCAACTTGAGCACAAAGGTCATTTATTATGACCTCTTGCGCATGCGTCTTATCAGTAAGTTTACCCACTTCATCATCAGTTTTGATTGCATTAGCTTCAATAACCGCACACCGCGAACCAAGGTGATCGACTGATTTTTTTATAATCTCCATATCAGATTCTACGGTTTTCAGTGAGCACTTAATATCAGAAACATCTTTTTGTAATGTTTGTAACATTTCTAAAATCATGGAAATGCTACCAGCATTTGTCCTTTCGCATTCTCGCACAAGACTAACATCAAAAGTTGAGTCCATTCCTGAGACTTCATCACAAGGCCTTTTCTGGCCTGTCTTAACTGGAGTAGATTTGTAAATTTGCTTCTCTATAAAGTTAATTATTGTGATAACGCTCCTTGATCTTTTGTCTAGCCTGCTCAATTCTTGCTTCTCTGTAATCTTCATCATTATCATACCGTTCCTTGCTCTTTTGTCTAGCCTGCTCAATTGTTGCTTCTCTGTAATCTTCATCATTACCATACTGTCCCTTGATCTTTTGTTTGGCTGTCTCAATTTTTGCATGTCTATAATCTTCATCATTGTGATAACACATCTTGCTGTTTTGTTTGATTACTTCTCGATACGCCTGGTCGGTTGAATACCTTTGCTTTTCTCTTTTCAAGATACTATCTCTGTTGTTTGTGTAGTACTGGTTTTTTAACTTGCGTATAGCTTGATTTGATCTAACCATTATCTAATTATGAATGAGAACATTTACAGTTTTGACGCTTCTTATATAGTAATTTAGAAATAATTTATTTTAGTTACAAAAGGTTTTTAACCCAATTAATTTCCTTTAAAATGAGCTATTGAACAACTCTCTACGATGTTCCAGTGCCAAGCTATCTCTGGAAAAGAAAGAAAAGAGAAAAAAATATCCCGTTTGTGGAGAATAACGTGGTAAAAGTCAATTTGCTTGATTTTCAAGCCAATATATTTTCTTTGTTATTCAAGCCAAAGGGCGGTAAGTTTCCTTTATAAAGGTTTCGGACAAGGCGGTTCTAATGGTGTACTTTTTGTTTTGATCTGACTCCTCTGTTAGGAACTATGGGTTTTTATATTTCTTAACATTGGACGTGATCGTCTCTTACTAGGTTGCTAGCTACCGCTGCAACCCGGATTATGACGTCATGGCGTAATGATTTTATTTCATGACGTCAAGGCGCAATGGTATTATTTCATGACGTCTTCAGAAACAACAATATAATTTCGTGTTTTTCTTTTCACGTCTCATAGCTCTAATATAAAACTATGATGACATTCATTATTTATCTAGTAGGGTTTTAGACAAGGTAGTACTAATGATGTACTTTTGTTTTGATCTGACTCTATTTTTAGGAGTTTTGGGTTTTTATATTTCTTAGCATTGGACTGATCGTCTCTTGCTAGGTTGCTAGCTACTGCTGCAACCCAGATTCACATAATTATTATTTATGAGAGGCAGCCTGGCCGATTGGTCCAAGGCACCGGTGTTAGCCACCAGTCTCTTCGGAGGCGTGGGTTCAAATCTTACCGCTGGTATACGATTATGTTTGAAAGACTGCAGTGTGAAAAGACATCAAAAATGCAGTTTTTGGTGGAAAAATTTATTCTCATTTAGAAATAATTTATTTTAGTTACTATAGATTTTTAACCCAATTAATTTCCTTTAAAATGAGCCATTGAACAACTCTCTACGATGTTCCAGTGCCAAGCTATCTCTGGAAACAAAGAAAAAAAAATATCCCGTTTAGGCAGAATGTTGTAGTAGCTGCCACTTCTCTTGATTTTCAAGCCAATATATTTCCCTTGCTGTTCAAGCCAAGGGACAGAAAGTTTACTATACAGGGGTTTCGGACAAGGCGGTTCTAATGGTGTACTTTTGAATTTGATCTGACTCCTTTTTTAGGAACTATGGGTTTTTATATTTCTTAACATTGGACGTGATCGTCTCTTACTAGGTTGCTAGCTATCTCTGCAACCCAGATATTTCTTAACATTCAAAGTGATCGTCTCTTACTAGGTAGCTAGCTATCACTGCAACCCGGATTTGATCTGAGTTTTTCTTAGGAGTTATGGGTTTTTATATTTCTTAACATTGGACGTGATCGTCTCTTACTAGGTTGCTAGCTACCACTGCAACCCGGAAAATTTATTTTTTATTATTGAGGTTGATTGTTTCTTACTAAGTTTGCTTGCTACCGCTACAACCCGGACTACCACTACATCAAGATACTGTGAGATTACAAACAGGAAAAAGCCTATGGCTTTTCCTTAATTGGAATAGTAAGAGACAATCTGGGTAATACCTATGATAATGACGTCATTGACCAATCTGGATCATGAAATTATATCTGATGAAACTTAAATATTTTGCATTTACGATGAACCATATCGATGCTTTTATTTACTTGTAGCTACCCCTGGAGCCACCGTATATCAGTTACTATTGGTGAGAGATCGTTCTTTACTGTAACTCTTACTAGGTTGCTAGCTACCACTACAACCCGGATGTAGCTACCCCTGGAGCCACCGTCAATCAGTTACTATTGGCGAGAGATCGTTCTTTACTGTAAGTAATGATCGTCTCATACTAGGTTGCTAGCTACCGCTGCAACCCGGATTCGTTCTTTACTCTAATTTAATGTAACTAACTACCACTGCAACCCGGATAATAAACTGATTGCAAATAGGAAAAAACCTATGGCTTTTTCTTCTTTCAAATAGTAAGAGACGACCCTCAAACTATCAAGTAGCTAACTAATTCCAATGTATGTAATTGTTTGTCATTCCAATGGTCGTCTTTTAATGTAATTCTACTTAGAAAAGTATTTTATTTTTAATTACAAAAGTGACTAGATGTTGCAGTTTACTTTAAAATGAGCTATACAGCTCTCTATGATTTTCCAGTGCCCAGCTATCTGAGGAGAAAAATCAAGCGGAAAGAAAAAAATATCCCGTTTGTGGAGAATAGCGTGGTTAAAGTCAATTTTCTTGATTTTCAAGCCAATATATTTTCTTTGTTATTCAAGCCAAAGGGCGGTAAGTTTCCTTTATAGGGGTTTCGGACAAGGTGGTTCTAATGGTGTACTTTTTGTTTCGATCTGAATCTTTTTTAGGAGTTGGGGGGTTTTATATTTCTTAACATTGGAGGTGATCGTCTCTTACTAGGTTGCTAGCTACCGCTGCAACCCGGATAATGTAAAAAATTTTCAGTAATTATTCTAGTTTCAGTTAACAAATAATTTTTTTTAAACCCCCCAAAAATTACTGTATTTTAAATAATAATGGATAATTATATAAAAAAAACCTAATTGACAAAAATCATTTATGATGAACTATATCGATCGTTTATGTAATTTCTTAGAGAAGCAACTTTCAAAAGATGTTTGTTTGAAGTTATATTGTCAATAGAATATTTCAGTTGACATGGCCATGTCGTTCTTTACTGTAATATAAGTTTCCTACATAGGGTTTTCGAAAAAGACATTATAATTATAATGGTCTACTTTGTGTTTCGATCTGACTCTATTTTTACGAATTATGGGCTATTTTATTTTTTACCATGGGACATGATCGATCCTTTATGTAAATCTTACTAGGTGGCTAGATATTGCTGCAACCCTGATGTAATTGACCTATCAATAAAATCATGATATCGACGATACATGCAAAATACCAATTTACAGTATCGATCCCTTATGTGTGATATCCTAATGATCGTCTTTTAAAATAAATTCGGTTGGTATGGACAAAATTTCGTTCTTTAATGTAATTCTACTTTAAAAAGAATTTTATTTTTAATTACAAAAGTGACTAGATGTTGCAATTTCCTTTAAAATGAACTATTATACAACTCTCTATGATTTTCCAGTGCCCAGTTAGTTGAGGAGGAAAAAAAGCGGAAAGAAAAAATATCCCGTTTGTGGAGAATAACGTGGTTAAAGTAAATTTTCTTGATTTTCAAGCCAATATATTTTCTTTGTTATTCAAGCCAAAGAGTGGTAAGTTTCCTCTATAGGGGTTTAGGACAAAGCGGTTCTAATGGTGTAATTTTTGTTTTGATATGACTCTTTTCAAGGGAAGGAGGGTTTTTTATATTTCTTAACATTGGACGTGATCGTCTCTTACTAGGTTGCTAGCTACCGCTGCAACACGGATTTAAAATGGTCCATTGATCATTTCTCTACGATGTTCCAGGGCTAAGCTATTTCTGGAATATAAAGTTTAAAATACAACCTTACCACGAACTGTTTGATTGCTTCAAAAACAAAGATCAAATGTCTTTAAAAAGACAGCAGTATTGAAAGATATCAAAAATATAGTTTTTAGTGGAAAAATTTATCCTGTTTTAATTTGTTTTAGTTACAAAAGATTTTAACCCAATTAATTTCCTTTAAAATGAGCTATTGAACAACTTTCTACGATGTTCCAGTGCAAAACTATCTCTGGATAACAAGAAAGAAAAAAAATATCCCGTTTAGGCAGAATGTTGTAGTAGCTGCCACTTTTCTTGATTTTCAAGCCAATATATTTCCCTTGCTGATCAAGCCAAATGACAGAAAGTTTCCTATACAGGGGTTTCGGACAAGGCGGTTCTAATGTTGTACTTTTTGTTTTGATTTGACTTCTTTTTTAGGAACTATGGGTTTTTACATTTCTTAACATTGGACGTCATTGTCTCTTACTAGGTTGCTAGCTACCGCTGCAACCCGGATTGCTAGCTACCATTGCAACCCGGATCTTAACATAGGACGTGATCGTCTCTTACTAGGTTGCTAGCTACCGCTGCAACCCGGATAATGATGTACTTTTTGTTTTGATCTGACTCCTTTTTAGGAGTTATAAGTTTTTATATTTCTTAACAATGGGCGTGATCGTCTCTTACTAGGTTTCTAGCTACCGCTGCAACTCGTATTCCGTGTTATTAAAGCCAAGGGCCGGTAAGTTTGCTATATAGAGGTTTTTAAACAAGGCGATTCTAATTGTTTACTTCTTGTTTTGATCTTAATCTTTTTTCAGGAGTTATGGGTTACTTTAGTATTTACTATGGGGCTTGATCGTCTCTTACTAGGTTAATAGCTACCGCTGCAACCCGGATAATATTTATCATAAACAATTCAGTTAGTATAGGCTAAAGTTCTTTCTTTATTATAATCATTACAAACAGGAAAAAGCCTACGGCTTTTTCTTCTTTGAAATAGTAAGAGACGAACCTCAAGCAATCAAGTAGCCAACTAAGTCCAATATGTGCAGTGGTATGTTATTCCAATGATCGTCTTTTAATGTAAATATTCCCATTTATAATGAACTATTTCGATCATTTTTGCATAGTATTTAATTAGAAGAAATTTTAACCCCATAAATTTCCTTTAAAATGAGCCATTGAACAATTCTCTAAGATGCTCCAGTAACAATCTATCTGTTGAATTACTGACCTATACTATAAATAAGTGGCGTATAAAATTTAGCATAGGCAAGAGGTTGTTCTTTATTATAACAATGCTTTCACCAAGAGGGAGTCGGCTGATTTGCCATCTGCCTGTAGCGATGCCGCAAACCCAATGCTTTAACCAAGAGGTATGAAGGGGCTCTGAACTCTTCCGAAAATGCCCTTCATTAAACGAGCTTTACTTATAACAGCCAGAATGACGTCAGTTACAACTTGGGTTTCATTTTATTCAATCATTAAAAACAGGAAAAAGCCTACGGCTTTTTATTCTTTGAAATAGTAAGAGACGAACCTCAAGCAATCAAGTAGCTAACTAAGTCCAATGTATGCAGTGGTATGTGACTCCAAGGATCGTCTTTTAATGTATTATTTAAATATATATTATTATCAAACCTGATTACAAACAGGAAAAAGCCTACGGCTTTTTCTTCTTTGAAATAGTAAGAGACGAACCTCAAACAATCAAGTAGCTAACTAAGTCCAATGTATGCAATGGTTTGTTATTTCAATGATCGTTCTTTAATGTAACAGCAACCTGGATCAATTAAAATTAACATGGGTTAGAGGTCGTTCTTTACTATAATGACAGAAAGTTTCCTATACAGGGGTTTCGGACAAGGCGATTCTAATGGTGTACTTTTTGTTTTGATCTGACTCCTGCTTTAGGAGCTATGGGTTTTTATATTTCTTAACATTGGACGTGATCGTCTCTTACTAGGTTGCTACCTACCGCTGCAACCCGGATCAAGCCAATAAATTTCCCTTCTGTTCAAGCCAAGGAACAGAAAGTTTTCTATACAGGGGTTTCAGACAAGGCGGTTCTAATGGTGTACTTTTTGTTTTGATCTGACTCCTTTTTTAGGAACTATGGGTTTTTACATTTCTTAACATTGGACGTGATCGTCTCTTAATAGGTTGCTAGCAACCACTGCAACCCGGATTCAAGCCAAGGGACAGACAATTTCCTATATAGAGGGTTTTGAACAAGGCGGTTCTAATGGTGTACTTTTTGTTTTGATCTCTACTTTTTGAGGAGTTATGGGTTTTATATTTCTCAACACTGGACGTGATCGATTCTTACTGGGTTGCTAGCTACCGCTGCAACCTAGATAACCTATACTATAGTTAAGTGGCCTATAAAATTTAGTATAGGCAAGAGGTTGTTCTTAATTATAAAACCTGACCGAGTGGTCCAAGGCACTGGTGTTAGCCACCAGTCTCTTCGGAGGCGTGGGTTCAAATCTTACCGCTGGTATACGATTATGTTTGAAAGACTGCAGTGTGAAAAGACATCGAAAATGCAGTTTTTGGTGGAAAAATTTATTCTCTTTTAGAAATAATTTATTTTAGTTACAAAAGGTTTTTAACCCAATTAATTTCCTTTAAAATGAGCTATTGAACAACCCTCTACGATGTTCCAGTGCCAAGCTATCTCTGGATACAAAAGAAAAGAGAAAAAAATATCCCGTTTGTGGAGAATAACGTGGTAAAAGTCAATTTGCTTGATTTCAAGCCAATATATTTTCTTTGTTATTCAAGCCAAAGGGCGGTAAGTTTCCTTTATAGAGGTTTCGGACAAGGTGGTTCTAATGGTGTACTTTTTGTTTTGATCTGACTCCTCTGTTAGGAACTATGGGTTTTTATATTTCTTAACATTGGACGTGATCGTCTCTTACTAGGTTGCTAGCTACCGCTGCAACCCGGATAAAACAACTTTCTAAGATGTTCTAGTGCCAAGCTATCTGTGGAAAAGAAAGAAGAAAGAAAAAAAATATGCAGTTTAGGCAGAATGTTGAAGTAGCCGCCACTTTTCTTGATTTTCAAGCCAATATATTTCCCTTGCTGTTCACGCCGAGGGACTGAAATTTACCTATACAGGGGTTTCGGACAAGGCAGTTCAAACGGTGTACATTTTTTGATCTGATTCTTTTTTTAGGAGTTATGGGTTTTTATTTTTCTTAACATTGGACGTGATCGTCTCTTCCTAGGTTGCTAGCTACCACTGCAACCCGGATTTTCATGAACGTTATCGATCCTTTATGTAACAAACAGGAAAAATCGTACGGCTTTTTCTTTTTTTAAATAGTAAGAGACGAAACTCAAAAAATCAAGTTGCTAACTAAGTCCAATGTTTGGAATGTTATGTTATTTCAGTGATCGTCTTTTAATGTAAAACCTCAAACGATCAAGTAGCTAACTAAGTCCAATGCATGCAATAACTTTTTTCGTTCTTTACTGTAATTTAAGAACTATGGGTTTTTATATTTCTTAACATTGGACGTGATCGTCTCTTACTAGGTTGCTAGCTACCGCTGCAACCCGGATTAGTATAGGCAAGAGGTCGTTCTTTATTATAAAAAAAAAACCTGATTGACAACCCAGATTATGTAAACCCTGATTACAAACAGGAAAAGCCTACGGCTTTTTCTTCTTTGGAGTAGTAAGAGACGACTCTCAAAGAATAAGGGAGCTAACTAAGTCCAATGTATGCAATGGTTTATTCTTCTAATGATCGTCTTTTAATATAATATTTTTAACCCCATTAATTTTCTTTAAAATGAGCCATTGAACAACTCTCTACGATGTTCCAGTGCCAAGCTATCTGTGGAATTACTAACCTATACTATAATTCAGTGGCGCATACAATTTAGTATAGGCATGAGGTCGTTCTTTATTATAACTAGTGGCTAGGATAGTTAACTTTCACTTAACAGGCTCGGGTTCGATTCCCGGTGTGGGAAAATTTTTAACTCTATAATCTTCGAACATTTGAACCTTTTATAATCTATAATGATGTATAATATAAATACTGTAATCTTAACTATAGTGAAGTTGCGTATGCAAGTTAGTATAGGGAAGAGTTCGATCTTTATTATAATAAAAGGCTCGGGTTCGATTCCCGGTGTGGGAAAACTCTATAATCTTCGAACATTTGAACCTTTTATAATTTATAATGATGTATAATATAAATACTGTAATCTTAACTATAGTGAAGTTGCGTATGCAAGTTAGTATAGGGAAGAGTTCGATCTTTATTATAACCACTGCAACCCAGAAAAACTAGCAAACATTTTTTAAGTCTGATGAAGATTTAACTGATGTGTCAAAAGTAAGGTTGCAAGTCGACGATTTTGTTTTGGCCTTATTATAATTGGTATGGTGAAATAATAATATGCATATGGCTCTTAAATCATACTTCTTTATGGTCCCATATGGTGTAGTGGCTAGGATAGTTAACTTTCACTTAACAGGCCCGGGTTCGATTCCCGGTGTGGGAAAATTTTTACTGTAATCTTAACTATAGTGAAGTTGCGTATGCAAGTTAGTATAGGGAAGAGTTCGATCTTTATTATAACTTTGATCTAACCATTATGTATTCATGAATGAGAGAATTTTCAGTTTTGACTTTCCTTATATACTAATTATGACGTCACTCTATTCACGTCATAACTCTAATATAAAACTATGATGACGTTCATTATTTATCTAGTAGGGTTTCAGACAAGGTATTTCTAATGATGTACTTTTTTTTATCTGACTCTATTTTTAGGAGTTTTGGGTTTTTATATTTCTTAGCATTGGACTGATCGTCTCTTACTAGGTTGCTAGCTACTGCTGCAACCCAAATTCACATAAATATTTATTTATGAGAGGCAGCCTGGCCGAGTGGTCCAAGGCACTGGTGTTAGCCACCAGTCTCTTCAGAGGCGTGGGTTCAATTCTTACCGCTGGTATACGATTATGTTTGAAAGACTGCAGGGCTATAGCTCGTCCTTTAATGTAATTTTTTAGGATTTATGGGTTTTATATTTCTTAACATTGGACGTGATCTTCTCTTACTAGGTTGCTAGCTACCACTGCAACCTGGATCCGAAAACAAAAAGTTATGAGCTCTGTTGCATTGTAAAGTTCTCTAATACGCTGAATATGATGGCAAGATTTTCATTAAGATTCTATAGTTTTTAGTGGGTGTTTCGCTTTTTTTCAAATAATGCAAATTTTATCAGGCTTGTAACTATTGAAGAATACAATATCATTACAAATAGGAAAAATAGTAAGAGACGGTCTTCTTTGAAATAGTAAGTGACGAACCTCAAGTAACTACCCCTGGAACTACCATATAACAGTTACTATAGATGAGAGACCGTTCTTTACTGTAAACAACCCGGATAATTGACAAACACCATTTATGATGAGCTATATTCGTCCTTTATGTAACTACATCTGGAACCACTATATATCAGTTAGTATGGGAGAGAGGTCGTTCTTTACTGTAACTACTTTAAAAAGTATTTTATTTTTAATTACAAAACGCACTAGATGTAGCAATTTCCTTTAAAATAAGCTATTATACAGCTCTCTATGATTTTCCAGTGTTCAGCTAGCTGAGGAAGAAAATCAAGCGGAAAGAAAAAAATACTAGGTTGCTAGCTACCGCTGCAACCCGGATCTTACTGCCAGAATGAGAAATGGTGTCTTCTTTCCTCTCATTTGAAGCATCTTTTACTGGAATATTGTCGCCCCTTTACTGAAATCCTTACTGTATTACAAACAGGAAAAAGCCTATGGCTTTTTCTTAATTGGAATAGTAAGAGACGACCTGGCTAAAACCTTTGATTATGACATCATTGATCAATCTTTAAAATGAAATTATAATCTTATTTTAGTTTCTATGGGTTGTAAGTTTGTTCTTTACTGTAATGGTTTGTTCTTTACTAGGTTTCAGCCATCTCTACAGCCATGACACTGATGGAAATAAAATAATCCCTATTTATGCTTCAGTTAACATGGGCTAGGTGTCGTTCTTTATTGTAAAAAATTCCCATTTACAGTATCGATTCTTTATGTAATTGAACTAAAGTTCGTTCTTTAATGTAAACTTTAATTAGTCACGTCATAGTCAAAGTGGCAAGCACGATCGACCGTTAACTGAAACTTGGTGGTTCAAATTCCACCGGGGTCGTTTTCTTTTAATTAGTTATTCAGCTATCAATAAAACCATATCATTACTATATCATTAACTATTATTAATTTGAGTATCAAATCTATTATAGGCAAGAGTTCGTTCTTTATCATAAATCTCGGTTACTATCGAGACGAGTCGCTCTTACTATACAGTTCGTTACCACGAACTGTTTGACAAACAGGAAAAGTCTATGGCTTTTTCTTAGTTGGAATAGCAAGAGACGATGCTTGTGCTATCTTAACTCTTAGTTGCTATGTGCCGTAGTTTGTTCTTTCCTAGGTTTCAGCTATATCCGATGAAACTTACATAATCCCTATTTATAATGAACTGGATCGATCCTTTACGTAATAATTATTTATACAATGATTCCTTTCATTACTTCAGTTATTATGGGCTACAATTCCATCCTTGATGTAGCTACAGCTATGAAACCGATGAAACTTAAAAAATCCCTATTTATTATTAATAATTACTATGGGCTTGATTTGGTTCTTTACTATAAATTTTTATGTATCTATTGATATTAAAATTCTGTTCTTTAGAGTTTCGGTTACTATTGAGACGTTTCGGTCTTACTATATAGTTCGTTACCACGAGCTGTTTGACAAAATTCCCATTTACAGTATCGATTCTTTATGTAATTCTCCAGCCTATACACCAGAAATGCTCGGATACCATGGATATTATTGCAATTTACACAAGCTGCAAAGAACACACAGGCTGATCTTTGTAAATTGAGAAAAATTTTACGAATATTTTACCGGGATTACGAAAAATATTCAAAATTAAAGATTAAAATTATCTCTGAAAGAATAGATTTTGTTGAAAAGTCAGCTAGATATGCTTTCGCAAAACTTCATAGTAATATCCAAAAGAAATGTTGCATGTTTAGTGAAAAGCTTCCAAGGTATGGAACGGCAACTGTGGAACAGTTTACAGATGTAATGGGAAATCTTATACATCACTGTGAATATATGGAGGCATAATTGTCCTTTACTTAGTTTCAGCTTAAATTCGATGATCGAGCCTTTATGTAATTATTTACGATTACCAGGAACTGTTTGATTACCATGTCTTATATGTAATCTCATATATAACATATTTTTCATAAGTTTCCGATAGTACAAAGGTACGTATACCCGCTTGTCACGTGGGTGACCGGGGTTCAAATCCCCGTTGTGGGAAATTTTTAATATATTGACTTTAAATTAACTGTACTAGCCTATACTATAGTTAAGTGACCTATAAAACTTAGCATAGGCAAGAGGTCGTTCTTTATTATACTTTAAAATGAGCCATTGAACAACTCTCTACGATGTTCCAGTGCCATGCTATCTGTTGAAGTACTAACCTATACTATAATTAAGTGGCGTATAAAATTTAGTATAGGCAAGAGGTCGTTCTTTATTATAATATCATAAAACAATTAATTAGCTTTTTACACATATCTCATATGGTCTAGTGGTTTAGGATAGTTGGCTTTCAACCAATTGGCTTGGGTTCGAATCCCGGTGTGGGAATTATTTTTAAAACAAAATCAGGTGAAATTAATTAGCTAATTTGACAAGACATAGGTAACTAAGGGCAAGAGTTCGTTCTTTGCTATAAAACAGGCTCGGGTTCGATTCCCGGTGTGGGAAAATTTTTAACTCTATAATCTTCGAATATTTGAACCTTTTATAATTTATAATGATGTATAATATAAATACTGTAATCTTAACTATATTAACTATAGTGAAGTTGCGTATGCAAGCTAGTATAGGGAAGAGTTCGATCTTTATTATAATAATTAGAGTTCGTTCTTTATTGTAAAATTTTATTGATCTTCAAACCAATATATTTTCTTTGTTATTCAAGCCAAAGGACGGTAAGCTTGCTACGGGGCGTGATCGTCTCTTATTAGGTTGCTATCTATCGCTGCAACCCGGAGGTTGCTAGCTACCGCTGCAACCCGGACTACCCTTGGAACAACCATATATCAGTTACTATGGGCCATAGATCGTTCCTTACTGTACAACCCGGATAATTGACAAACACCATTTATGATGAGCTATATTCGTCCTTTATGTAACTAAACCTGGAACCACCATATATCAGTTAGTATGGGAGAGAGATCGTTCTTTACTGTAACTCTTACTAGGTTGCTAGCTACCGCTGTAACCCGGATTTACGTATTCCTTTCGTCCTTTGCCTAATTAATTACACAATATACTAGATGTAGCAATTTCCTTTAAAATGAGCTATTAAACATAACCTGAACCATTAATCATTAATAATAACCTGATCACAAACAGGAAAAAGCCTACGGCTTTTTCTTCTTTGAAATAGTAAGAGACGAACCTCAAACAACCAAGTGGCTAACTAATTCCAATGAATGCAATGGTGTGATATTCCAATGATAGTCTTAATATCTCTTCAACACATTGTAAACAGTAACCTTTGATTACTGTAAGTGTCATCTATATAATGGTTCCTTATAACACTTCAGTTACTATGGACTGAAGATCGTTATTTAAAGTAATCCTTTAATATAATTTTCTATTCACGTCATAGCTCTAATATAAACTACAAACTATGATTATGGCATCAATGATCAATCTTTAACATGAAATGTTCTTTACTGTAATGGTTTGTTCTTTACTTGGTTTCGGACACCTCTGCAGCCATGATACTGATGGAAATTACATAATCCCTAGTTATGTTTCAGTTATCATGGGCTAGGTGTCGTTCTTTATTGTAATTAATGTAAAAAAAATATATATATACTGTAATCTTAACTATAGTAAAGTTGCGTATGCAAGTTAGTATAGGGAAGAGTTTGATCTTTATTATACTGGAAACAAAGAAAAGAGAAAAAAATATCCCGTTAAGGCGGAATGTTGTAGTAGCTGCCACTTTTCTTGATTTTTTAGTACTGATTTTTTAACTTGCGTGTAGCTTGCTTTGATCTAACCATTATGTATTCATGAATGAGACCATTTACAGTTTTGACGTTTCTTATATAGTAATTATGACGTCACTGCATCAAAAAAACAGTTTTTATTGGAAAAATTTATTCTCTTTTAGAAATAATTTATTTTAGTTACAAAAGGTTTTTAACCCAATTAATTTCCTTTAAAATGAGCTATTGAACAACCCTCTACGATGTTCCAGTGCCAAGCTATCTCTGGAAACAAAGAAAAAAAAAGAAAAAAATATCCCGTTTGGGGAGAATAACGTGGTAAAAGTCTATTTTCTTGATTTTCAAGCCAATATATTTTCTTTGTTATTCAAGCCAAAGGGTGGTAAGTTTCCTTTATGGAGGATTTGGACAAGGCGGTTCTAATGGTGTACTTTTTGTTTTGATCTGACTCTTTTTTTAGGAGCTACGGGTTTTTATATTTCTTAACATTGGAGGTGATCGTCTCTTACTAGGTTGCTAGCTACCGCTGCAACCCGGATAATAACAAAATTTAATTAGAGTTCGTTCTTTATTGTTATGTTAGCATTGGACGTGATCGTCTCTTATTGTAATTCTAATCAAGAATGAGAGAATTTACATCTGTGTCGTTCTTAAGTAGTAATTATGACGTCACGGCGTAATGATTTTATTGACGTCAAGGCGCAATGATATTATTTCATGACGTCATCAGAAACAACAATATAATTTCGTGTTTTTCTATTCACGTCATAGCTCTAATATAAAGCTACGACATTCATTATTTATCTAGTAGGGTTTCAGACAAGGTAGTTCTAATGATGTACTTTTGTTTTGATCTTACTCTATTTTTAGGAGTTTTGTTATATTTCTTAGCATGGGACTGATCGTCTCTTACTAGGTTGCTAGCTACTGCTGCAACCCAAATTCACATATATATTTATTTATGAGAGGCAGCCTGGCCGAGTGGTCCAAGACACTGGTGTTAGCCACCAGTCTCTTCGGAGGCGTGGGTTCAAATCTTACCGCTGGTATACGATTATGTTTGAAAGACTGCAGTGTGAAAAGACATCAAAAATGCAGTTTTTGGTGGAAAAATTTATTCTCTTTTAGAAATAATTTATTTTAGTTACTATAGATTTTTAACCCAATTAATTTCCTTTAAAATGAGCTATTGAACAACCCTCTACGATGTTCCAGTGCCAAGCTATCTGTGGAAAAGAAAAAAAAGAAAAGAGAAAAAAATATCCCGTTTGGGGAGAATAACGTGGTTAAAGTCAATTTTCTTGATTTTCAAGCCAATATATTTCCCTTGCTGTTCAAGCCAAGGGACAGAAAGTTTCCTATACAGGGGTTTCGGACAAGGCGGTTCTAATGGTGTACTTTTTGTTTTGATCTGACTCCTTTTTTAGGAACTATGGGTTTTTATATTTCTTAACATTGGACGTGATCGTCTCTTACTAGGTTGCTAGCTATCGCTGCAACCCGGGAAAAAAAACACATGGTGCCCACATCGTTCTTTACTCAGGCAGTGCTAGCGCGCTGCCTATGATAATAAACTGATTACACACAGGAAAAAGCCTACGGCTTTTTCTTCTTTTAAATAGTAAGAGACGAGTCTCAAATAATCAAGTAGCTAGCTAATTCCAAAGGTATGCAATTTTTGTTATTCCAATGATCGCTTTTTATTGTAACTAGGTTTCAGCCATCTCTACAGCCATGATACTATTGGAAATTACATAATCCCTATTTATGTTTTAGTTAACATGGGCAAGGTGTCGTTCTTTATTGTATTACTAGGTTGCTAGCTACCGCTGCAACCCGGACTAGGATAGTTAACTTTCACTTAACAGGCTCGGGTTCGATTCCCGGGGTGGGAAAATTTTTAACTCTATAATCTTCGAACATTTGAACCTTTTATAATTTATAATGATGCATAATATAAATACTGTAATCTTAACTATAGTGAAGTTGCGTATGCAAGTTAGTATAGGGAAGAGTTCGATCTTTATTATACGTTTGTGGAGAATAACGTGGTAAAAGTCTATTTTCTTGATTTTCAAGCCAATATATTTTCTTTGTTATTCAAGCCAAAGGGCGGTAAGTTTTCTTTATAGAGGATTTGGACAAGGTGGTTCTAATGGTGTACTTTTTGTTTTGATCTGACTCTTTTTTTAGGAGTTGGGGGGTTTTATATTTCTTAACATTGGAGGTGATCGTCTCTTACTAGGTTGCTAGCTACCGCTGCAACCCGGATTGTATTTCTTAACATTGGACGTGGTCGTCTCTTACTAGGTTGCTAGCACCCGCTGCAACCCGGATTAAAAATTATTATCAAATCTTATATGTAACTTTTATTTTATAAGTTTTCGATAGTCTAATGGTAAGCATGCCTACTTGTTACCTGGGAGAAGGGGGTTCGATTCCCCGTCGGGGAGAACTTTTAATATGTTGAATTAATAGCACTATCTTTTCAATTTAAAATTTAAAAAAGAAACTTGTTTACTTACATTCTAGCTAAAATAATGAAGATAATATGAATGAACCACAGGGTTCAGTTTCTTTGGACTTGAGTTCGTTTTTTAACTATAAATACAAACAGGAAAAAGCCTACGGCTTTTTCTTCTTTTGAATAGTAAGAGACGAAACTCAAACAATCAAGTAGCTAACTAAGTCCAATGTATGGAATGGTTTGTTATTTCAGTGATCGTCTTTTAATGTAAATTTACTAACCTATACTATAGTTAAGTGGCCTATGTAATTTAGTATAGGCAAGAGGTCGTTCTTTATTGTAAAACTAGGTTGCTAGCTACCGCTGCAACCCAGATTCTATGCTATATGATTACAAACAGGAAAAAGCCTACGGCTTTTTCTTCTTTGAAATAGTAAGAGACGAACCTCAAACAATCAAGTAGCTAACTAAGTCCAAATTATGCAATAGTTTGTTATTCCAATGATCGTCTCTTAATATAATCTTCTTTTAAAGAAGGAAAAGCCAATCGTTTAATATTGATCCCTTACTACAGGTGGATTTGAACCCGCAAACCTCGAATCATGAGGCACACTTTCATCCATTGTGCTGTAGTAAGGTATTCATTGATTTGATTTTTCCACAAATCTGTGTATATACGGATAAATAGATTTTGATAAACGTATTCTAACGGCTATACTAACTTGACTATGCCAGTTAGTATAGCCAAGAGTTATTTTATCATTATAATGACTTCATATACACTATACCTCTTTTTCTTTTCTCTGTTGTACTATGAGATAGACTTCGTTCCTTACTGTAAATAATAACAAAATTTAATTAGAGTTCGTTCTTTATTGTTATGTTAGCATTGGACGTGATCGTCTCTTATTGTGATATTCATGAATGAGACCATTTACAGTTTTGACGTTTCTTATATAGTAATTATGACGTCACTGCATCAAAAATACAGTTTTTATTGGAAAAATTTATTCTCTTTTAGAAATAATTTATTTTAGTTACAAAAGGTTTTTAACCCAATTAATTTCCTTTAAAATGAGCTATTGAACAACCCTCTACGATGTTCCAGTGCCAAGCTATCTCTGGATACAAAAGAAAAAAAAAAGAAAAAAATATCTCGTTTGGGGAGAATAACGTGGTAAAAGTCAATTTGCTTGATTTTCAAGCCAATATATTTCCCTTGCTGTTCAAGCCAAGGGACAGAAAGTTTCCTATACAGGGGTTTCGGACAAGGCGATTCTAATGGTGTACTTTTTGTTTTGATCTGACTCCTGCTTTAGGAGCTATGGGTTTTTATATTTCTTAACATTGGACGTGATCGTCTCTTACTAGGTTGCTAGCTACCGCTGCAACCCGGATTAATTTTCTTTAAAATGAGCCATTAAACAACTCTCTACGATGTTCCATTGCCAGGCTATCTGTGGAATTACTAACCTATGCTATAATTAAGTGGCGTATAAAATTTAGTATAGGCAAAAGGTCGTTCTTTATTATAACTTTATGTACATAGGCAAGAGGTCGTTCTTTATTATAAATTTTTAACCTATACTATAAGTAAGTGGCGTATAAAATTTAGTATAGGCAAGAGGTCGTTCTTTATTACAATTTTAACTTGCGTGTAGCTTGCTTTGATCTAACCATTATCTAATTATGAATGAGAACATTTACAGTTTTGACGCTTCTTATATTGTAACGTATTGACAAGAAACCATTTATGATGAGCTATATCGGTCCTTTATGTAATGTTCCTTACTAAAAATACTTTCAACTTGAAGGGTACATTCTATAAGTTGTTCTTCTTCATTTTTGGTTAATGGAAATGCACTCCAAATATCATGTACGGGCTGGGGTGTCTTCATCTCTACTATTTCTCTTTTCAAGACGTTGTCTCTATTTTTTGTACTAACTCGCTTCTTATGACTCGTCATAATACTTTATTATGAAGTCAAAACACTTCTTATGACTCGTATCAAATATCCATAACCTAACAAAAAGTAAAACTAATTTTTAAATTTTCAGGTATTTTGTTAGTTTGAATGAAAAGATTAAAATTATTGCTCAGATATCATAAATATTTTTGCAGTTTACATAATAACCTTAGCGATTATAAACTGAAAAATAAGATATATTAAAAAATGGAATTTTTTGGTCTTAAACTACATAGTCAATCTCACATCGGGTAGTTAGAACCTAACCAAAAATAAAACTAATTTTAACATTTTAAGGTATTTTTCTAGCTTGTATTGAAATATTCAAACTATTGCTCGGATACCATGGATATTTTTGCAGTTTACACAAGCTAATAAGAATATTCATTTATATAATTTATAAAGAATATAAATTAATATAGGTAAGAGGTCGTTCTTTATTATAAATCGCTGCAACCCGGAAAAAAACACATTGTGCCCACATCGTTCTTTACTCAGGCAGTGCTAGCGCGCTGCCTATGATAATAAACTGATTACACACAGGAAAAAGCCTACGGCTTTTTCTTCTTTTAAATAGTAAGAGACGAGTCTCAAATAATCAAGTAGGTAGCTAATTCCAAAGGTATGCAATTTTTGTTATTCCAATGATCGTTTTTTATTGTAACTAGGTTTCAGCCATCTCTACAGCCATGATACTATTGGAAATTACATAATCCCTATTTATGTTTTAGTTAACATGGGCAAGGTGTCGTTCTTTATTGTATATGGACTAAGGTTCGTTCTTTCATGTAATTTCTTATATAGTAATTATGACGTCACTGCATCAAAAATACAGTTTTTATTGGAAAAATTTATTCTCTTTTAGAAATAATTTATTTTAGTTACAAAAGGTTTTTAACCCAATTAATTTCCTTTAAAATGAGCTATTGAACAACCCTCTACGATGTTCCAGTGCCAAGCTATCTCTGGAAAAGAAAAAAAAAAAAAGAAAAAAATATCCCGTTTGGGGAGAATAACGTGGTTAAAGTCAATTTTCTTGATTTTCAAGCCAATATATTTCCCTTGCTGTTCAAGCCAAGGGACAGAAAGTTTCCTATACAGGGGTTTCGGACAAGGCGGTTCTAATGGTGTACTTTTTGTTTTGATCTGACTCCTGCTTTAGGAGCTATGGGTTTTTATATTTCTTAACATTGGACGTGATCGTCTCTTACTAGGTTGCTAGCTACCGCTGCAACCCGGATGTTATTCCAATGATCTTTTTTTATTGTAACTAGGTTTCAGCCATCTCTACAGCCATGATACTATTGGAAATTACATAATCCCTATTTATGTTTTAGTTAACATGGGCAAGGTGTCGTTCTTTATTGTATATGGACTAAGGTTCGTTCTTTCATGTAAAACTAGCAAAACATTTTTTAAGCCTGATGAAGATTTAACTAATGTGTCAAAAGTAAGGTTGCAAGTCGACGATTTTGTTTTGGCCTTATTATAATTGGTATGGTGAAATAATAATACGCATATGGCTCTTAAATCATACTTCTTTATGGTTTAATATGGTCTAGTGGCTAGGATAGTTAACTTTCACTTAACAGGCTCGGGTTCGATTCCCGGGGTGGAAAATTTTTAACTCTATAATCTTCGAACATTTGAACCTTTTATAATTTATAATGATGCATAATATAAATACTGTAATCTTAACTATAGTGAAGTTGCGTATGCAAGTTAGTATAGGGAAGAGTTCGATCTTTATTAAGACATCAAAAATGCAGTTTTTGGTGGAAAAATTTATTCTCTTTTAGAAATAATTTATTTTAGTTACTATAGATTTTTAACCCAATTAATTTCCTTTAAAATGAGCTATTGAACAACCCTCTACGATGTTCCAGTGCCAAGCTATCTGTGGAAAAAAAAAAAAAATATCCCGTTTGGGGAGAATAACGTGGTTAAAGTATATTTTCTTGATTTTCAAGCCAATATATTTCCCTTGCTGTTCAAGCCAAGGGACAGAAAGTTTCCTATACAGGGGTTTCGGACAAGGCAGTTCTAATGGTGTACTTTTTGTTTTGATCTGACTCCTTTGTTAGGAACTATAGGTTTTTATATTTCTTAACATTGGACGTGATCGTCTCTTACTAGGTTGCTAGCTACCGCTGCAACCCGGAAACTTTATTATAATTACTATCTCTGTTGTTTGTGTAGTACTGTTTTTTCAACTTGCGTATAGCTTGCTTTGATCTAGCCATTATCCGGGTTGCAGCGGTAGCTAGCAACCTAGTAAGAGACGATCACGTCCAATGTTAAGAAATATAAAAACCCATAGCTCCTAAAGCAGGAGTCAGATCAAAACAAAAAGTACACCATTAGAACCGCCTTGTCCGAAACCCCTGTATAGGAAACTTTCTGTCCCTTGGCTTGAACAGCAAGGGAAATATATTGGCTTGAAAATCGAGAAAATTGACTTTAACCACGTTATTCTCCCCAAACGAGATATTTTTTTCTTTTTTTCTTTTTTGTATCCAGAGATAGCTTGGCACTGGAACATCGTAGAGGGTTGTTCAATAGCTCATTTTAAAGGAAATTAATTGGGTTAAAAATCTATAGTAACTAAAATAAATTATTTCTAAAAGAGAATAAATTTTTCCAATAAAAACTGTATTTTTAATGCAGTGACGTCATAATTACTATATAAGAAACGTCAAAACTGTAAATGGTCTCATTCATGAATACATAATGGTTAGATCAAAGCAAGCTACACACAAGTTAAAAAATCAGTACTAAAAAATCAAGAAAAGTGGCAGCTACTACAACATTCTGCCTAAACGGGGTATTTTTTTTCTCTTTTCTTTGTTTCCAGTATACTAAACGGGATTTTTCCACCAAAAACTGCATTTTGATGTCTTTTCACACTGCAGTCTTTCAAACATAATCGTATACCAGCGGTAAGAATTGAACCCACGCCTCTGAAGAGACTGGTGGCTAACACCAGTGCCTTGGACCACTCAGCCAGGCTGCCTCTCATAAATAAATATATATGTGAATTTGGGTTGCAGCAGTAGCTAGCAACCTAGTAATAGACGATCAGTCCAATGCTAAGAAATATAAAAACCCAAAACTCCTAAAAATAGAGTCAGATCAAAACAAAAGTACATCATTAGAAATACCTTGTCTGAAACCCTACTAGATAAATAATGAACGTCATCATAGTTTTATATTAGAGCTATGACGTGAATAGAGTGACGTCATAATTAGTATATAAGGAAAGAAAAAACTGAAAATTCTCTCATTCTTGATTAGAATAATGGTTAGATCAAAGCAGGCTATACGCAAGTTGAAGAAAGAGTACTACACAAACAACAGAGATAGTAACTTGAAAAGAAAAAAGCAAAGGTATTCAACCGACCAGGTGTATCGAGAAGTAATAATTGAGAGAGCAAAACAAAGGTATTCAACCGACCAGGCGTATCGAGAAGTAATCAAACAAAACAGCAAGATGTGTTATCACAATGATGAAGATTATAGACATGCAAAAATTCAGACAGCCAAACAAAAGATCAAGGAACGGTATGGTAATGATGAACATTACAGAGAAGCAAGAATTGAGCAGGCTAAACAAAAGAGCAGGGAACGGTATGATAATGATGAAGATTACCGAAACAAACATAAGAAAAAAGTTGCTACCAGAATAATGGGTAGATACTGGGGTGACAAAAGCTATAATGAAAAAATTAAATTCTCTGCGGGGTTGTACCGAAGAACGCATAAGGACAAAGGGAAAAATTACATTCAGAAATATAAGAAGATGGCAAAAATGCAGGCTGATCTTCGTAAATTGAGAAACATTTTACGCATGTTTTACCAGGATCACGAAAAGTATTCAAAATTACAGATTAAAATTCTCTTTGAAAGAGCGGATGCTGTTGAAAAGTCGGCTAGAAATTCCTTGGCAAAGCTTCATAGTAATATCCAAAAGAAATGTTGTCAGTTTAATGAAAAGCTTCCAAGGTATGGATTGGCAACTGCGGAAACAGTTTACAGATGCAATGGAAAATGTTCGACAACACAGTGAATATACGGAGGCGTACTTCTTTGAAAATTCGTATATTAATTTTGGAAGGAGCAATTGCAGTTTATGTAGCAGCAATAAAAACATATATACAAGCATACCTATCAACAGCGAAGGAAAAGCAATGTTTTTCAATTATGGCGAAAACGAGCCTGTTAGGGTTATTAGTAAATGTGTTTGTAAGACTAATGATTTAGAACAAATTCCTGGAACACCGACTCAAGAAAAAAGCATTTCTAACTGTGTTTTAAACAGTTCTTTTAGTTCTACTGAATATTTGGCAAAAAATTCTCTGTGTAGTAGAACAAACTGTCCTGAAAAGTACGAGACAACTATTGAAGAATGCTCTGAATCTAGATCTGACAAGGAAATTATGATGGCTGAAGTCACCTATAACAATCTGAGTAAACATTCAAAACCAAAAATTGGGCAGCAGGTTACTTGGCAATGTCACCCTGATATCTGCAAGCTCTATCCGACGGATATTGAATTATGTCAAATTCTTTTTGATATCCTTGAAAATAATATAGCATTAAAATTTTCAACTGACAAAGTGGTTAATTTCTACCTTGGCGGCTTGGATTATTGTGAAATCAATTACAGGGACACAAGAAAGCATGGGCATTCGTTATACTGTAGCCCAAATGAGGGATGTCAGAGCTATTTGCGTTCTCTAAGGGCACTAGCTCCACATTTTCCTGTCTTGAACTGTTTCATTAATAGCGTATATAAGGCAGTATCAAAATGTAAGATTATACAACATATTAATCTACTAAAGTCGAGGGCTCGTACAAGGAACTAAGTCATTACATAGAAGAAGTGTCAAGTAGACTCTGTCGTAATAATAGTCAAGACTTCATTTACGGTGATAGCAATATTAGAGTTTCTGTGGATGAAAATACAATAATAAAATTATTTGGTGAGAGCCTTGATAAGGTAGCGAACATTAGGGATGTATACCCCACAATGCATTGTGACAGTTGTGAGCAGATAAAGACAAAATACCAATTGAAGAGTCTAAGATCCCTTTCAAATAAGAAAGGTTTTGATGTAATGATGGCCACGATTTTAGAACACCTACAACAGGACATACCCAAAGATGACAGAGAACAACTAATTCAATGTACAGGTTGGAAAGAGGATGTCATAGATTCATTCTTTGTCTGTGATTACTGTGCTGGGAAAATGTTGAAAAGTCAGGAGAATGTCCGATCAGTATTAAATAACCTTCATATAGACTGTACACCGGAATGTATAAAGTGTTTAAATAATTTTGAAATGGCAATGATTCGATTTGTAATGCCTTGTCTTACGATCGTCAGATTAGGGCAAGTAACTGCATTGAAGAGACCTAGAGCAGAACTTGTTGACGCTCTTAAGGGGAGAATAGTATATCTACCTGTTGATGTGCAAGCAAATGCAGATATTCAGCCTGAAAAACTTCTTAACATTGATAGTTTTGTAGTCATTGTCAATGGTCAGCCTACTTACAACAAGAATGTTTGGACTGCACTAATAGATCTGAGAAAAGTCCATGAAGCACTGTTGTGGTTAAGAGAGAACAACAGTCTCTATAAAACAATACATGCATACACCCTAGAAGATTTAAAAAAAATACTTGAAGCCCGTCTTGCTGAAAAAGCGGTTGGTGTTGATAATTTACCTGAAATACCGGAAGCTGCAATCCTTCAGAAACTGACAGAAAGCGCAAAATCTACATTGGTTGAACATTTTTCTGTCCAGCCTCTCAATTCAGCGGTTCCAAAAGACTTCATTGAAGATTTTAAGCAAATGAAAGATCTTGGTACTGACCAATTTCAAATCAAGAAACTAAAAGGTGAGAGCGAAGACTTATTTCAGGAAGAACTTGATCTAAAAGTGTTTCCAAATCTTTTCCCGAAAGGCAAATATGGCTTGCGTGACAAGGCAAGACCATTTCGGATTAGGAATGCAGAATATTTTAAATCAAGGCTTCTTAGCAGACATACTAAGTTTCGTCTTGACAAACAGTTTCTTTTTCACAGCTTCCAATTGCAAGAATTCTCTTACATGTGTAATAGCGTTGGTCATATGTTGCGGACTGTGAAACCAAATCAAAATGCTCGTCAATTTATAGACAGGCTTCATTCCCGTGATGGAGAGATGGAAGCGACTTTGTTTTCTGTTCAATCAAAAATCAGAGGATCTCAGCAGTATTTTCAATCTCTTTCCTATAAAGTAAAGTCAATGATTGAGCAATTGGGTCCACCGACTTTGTTTCTGACAGTTTCATGTGCTGAGTGGTACTCTCCTGAATTTATTGACTATTTACGGACTGTCCATAAGAACTTACCTGGTGTGGCAAAAATGACCCCAGCAGAGTTGACGTGTCTAGATCCAATTGCAGTTTCCATGCACTTTGACCAAAAATGGACACCTATATTTAATGAGCTAATTTGTTCAAAGACAAATCCTTTGTTTGGTAAAATTAAGGATCATTTCTGGCGTATCGAGTATCAGAAACGAGGTGCGCCTCATGTACACTGTGTGTTGTGGATTGAAGATGCTCCTATTATTGGGAAATCAACAGCGTCTGAAGTGATTAAGTATATCAATAGTATTATAACTTGTGAAATACCAAATAGATTGACTAGTCCAACTCTTCACAAACTGGTCAAAGACCATCAAGTGCACCGCTGTAATACATACTGTCAAAGAAAGTATAAGAGAAAAAGAGGAAGATGGGTTACGTATTGTAAGTTTGGCTTTCCTCGTCCTACAAAGGAACGAACAGAATTATATGACATCCTTGACTGCTTGGCTCATGGTACAAACCGTAAAAAGCCAAGAAAAAGAATATATCATCTGCTTCGAAGAGATGACGAGCGTTATATAAATGACTATTCTCCTGCGTTACTTATTGCTAATCAAGCAAACATTGATGTTCAATATATTGGCCATTTGGGCTCTAAATTACCGTATTACATTACCGATTACATGACAAAAGCAGAGAGTGTCGAAATAGAAGCAATGTGGGAGGAAGTAAATAATGCATGCAAAAGTCTTGGTCAACGAACTATGTCCTACTTGTTGAAGTCCATAAAAACCCGTCAAGTTGGAGCAGTTGAAGCTGCTGATAGGCTTCTTGGTACTAAATTGTATAGTATTTCTAGGCAATTTAGATATATTGACCTTGCGAAAAAGAGCGAGGTGAAGAGGACACTGAGAAGGTATGAGGAGCTTGAAAAGCTTGCTAAAAACGATCCACAGAGTAGTGATTTGTACATTGCCCACTGGGTTATTGATATCTACCCTAAAAGACCGGAACATATGGAAAATATCAGTCTTTTTCAGTTATTGTCTTGGTATGAACGGGAGCGTAATGGTACTGATGATAATATGATGTTAACTGACGGGTCCTTCTACCTCAGAAAAAGGCTTTTTAAACCGTATATCATACAGCACAGAAAGGTAAACCCATTTGAAACTGACGAGAAGAAAAATGCTTATTATGGAGATCTTTTAAAATTGTTTAAACCTTGGAGAAATGAAAATGAACTAGTAGTCAGTGGAAATAGCAACTACGAAACCTACTGTGTTGAAAGTGTAAACTATCCCGACATGGTAGCTTACCATGAAAAATTTGTTGTTAAGAGGAAAAGCGATATAGAATTTGAAGAAAGGGTCCGAGAACGTGCAAAAGAAATTCTGAAGGCAGAAAATATTGATGAAAACATTGAAGATGACCCAGAAAATGCAATTCAGGGAGGAGTCATTGACAGAGCAGCAGATGCTATGGAGGATTTGTTAGACACAAACAAACAGATTTTAAATGGTGACACCGAAGAATGGTTGAAAAATGATTATGAGTCGCTCAATATTGATCAAAAGAGAGTTGTTGACAAAATTTTAGACTCAGTTACCAAGCGCAATGGTGCAACATCTTTGAAGTTGATTGTATCTGGATGTGGGGGTACAGGAAAATCTAGGGTTATCAGTGTCGTGAGAAGACTACTTTGCAACAAGTTCAAGAATGAAGATTGTCCCGTTGTAGTTATGGCACCTACTGGTATTGCTGCACATAGCATAAATGGTTTAACAATACATAGTTGTTTAAGTTTAGCTATTGATCAGGAAAACACCACAAAATACACACCTCTCTCCACTGAAAAACTTCTTACTTTGAGAAAGACACTTAAGGAGACAAGACTTTTTATTATTGATGAAATTAGTATGGTTTCGTCTCTTCTTTTAACCTACATTCATTTAAGACTATCAGAAATATTGGCAGTTGATTTGCCAATGGGTAATGCTAACTGCGTATTTTTGGGAGATTTCCTTCAATTAAGACCAGTAAGTGGTAATCCTCCTTATATGCCTCTCACACGACTAGAAGTAAAAAACAGGATCGGATCAGTTGGTACTTTTAACCTCTGGCATCTATTTGAGTATGAGGAACTAAGCATAAATGTGAGACAAAAGATGGATAAGAGTTATGCTAATACACTTGCTGAAATTAGACAAGGGTTTTGCACTGGTGAAAATTTGAATAGTCTTTACAAGAGAAAAATTGGGAACTCCTACAGAGCTTCAAATGACGAAATAATAGATGTTTACTCAAAATTGTGTGAAGAGGGAAATAGACCTGTCATTCTTATGCCCACCAATGAAAATTGTATGGTAGTTAACGATTTACTTCTTACAAAAAGCTGCTCAGACTACGTTAAACTTTCTGCAGTTGATCGACTCTCTTCAGTTGTTGACGACAAACGAATCGAACAGAAAGCAGCAAACACTGTTTTAAACTTTGGCAACGACAAAAAAAGAACAGCCGGTTCTTTCATGAGCTTGTTACTTGCAGTAGGTGCACGTGTAATGCTCCAAAGAAATATTTGTGTTGCTAAGGGGCTAGTAAATGGTCTAATCAAGAATGAGAGAATTTACAGTTTTGACTTTTCTTATATACTAATTATGACGTCACGGCGTATGACGTCATGGCGCAATGGTATTATTTCATGACGTCTTCAGAAACAACAATATAATTTCGTGTTTTTCTATTCACGTCATAGCTCTAATATAAAACTATGATGACATTCATTATTTATCTAGTAGGGTTTCAGACAAGGTAGTTCTAATGATATACTTTTGTTTTGATCTGACTCTATTTTTAGGAGTTTTGGGTTTTTATATTTCTTAGCATTGGACTGATCGTCTCTTACTAGATTGCTAGCTACTGCTGCAACCCGGATTAGGAACTATGGGTTTTTATATTTCTTAACATTGGACGTGGTCGTCTCTTACTAGGTTGCTAGCTACCGCTGCAACCCGGATTCATCATTTTGATAACACATCTTGCTGTTTTGTTTTGCTCTCTCCATTTTTACTTCTCGATACGCCTTGTCGGTTGAATACCTTTGCTTTTCTCTTTTCAAGATACTATCTCTGTTGTCTGTGTAGTACTGTTTTTTTAACTTGCGTGCAACTTGCTTTGATCTAACCATTATCTAATTAACGAATGAGACCATTTACATCTTTGTAGTTCTTAAGTAGTAATTATGACGAAGCAGCCTGGCCGAGTGGTCCAAGGCACTGGTGTTAGCCACCAGTCTCTTCGGAGGCGTGGGTTCAAATCTTACCGCTGGTATACGATTATGTTTGAAAGACTGCAGTGTGAAAAGACATCAAAAATGCAGTTTTTGGTGGAAAAATTTATTCTCTTTTAGAAATATTTCATTTTAGTTACAAAAGGTTTTTAACCCAATTAATTTCCTTTAAAATGAGCTATTGAACAACCCTCTACGATGTTCCAGTGCCAAGCTATCTCTGGAAACAAAGGAAAAAAAAGAAAAAAATATCCCGTTTAGGCAGAATGTTGTAGTAGCTGCCACTTTTCTTGATTTTCAAGCCAATACATTTCCCTTGCTGTTCAAGCTAAGGGACAGAAAGTTTACTATACAGGGGTTTCGGACAAGGCGGTTCTAATGGTGTACTTTTGAATTTGATCTGACTCCTTTTTTAGGAACTATGGGTTTTTATATTTCTTAACATTGGACGTGATCGTCTCTTATTACTAAATATATTTCCCTTGCTGTTCAAGCTAAGGGACAGAAAGTTTACTATACAGGGGTTTCGGACAAGGCGGTTCTAATGGTGTACTTTTGAATTTGATCTGACTCCTTTTTTAGGAACTATGGGTTTTTATATTTCTTAACATTGGACGTGATCGTCTCTTACTAGGTTGCTAGCTACCGCTGCAACCCAGATTACTACGTGATCGTCTCTTATTACTACTCTTTTAGAAATAATTTATTTTAGTTACTATAGATTTTTAACCCAATTAATTTCCTTTAAAATGAGCTATTGAACAACCCTCTACGATGTTCCAGTGCCAAGCTATCTCTGGATACAAAAGAAAAGAGAAAAGAGAAAAAAATATCCCGTTTGGGGAGAATAACGTGGTTAAAGTCAATTTTCTTGATTTTCAAGCCAATATATTTCCCTTGCTGTTCAAGCCAAGGGACAGAAAGTTTCCTATACAGGGTTTTCGGACAAGGCGGTTCTAATGGTGTACTTTTTGTTTTGATCTGACTCCTTTGTTAGGAACTATGGGTTTTTATATTTCTTAACATTGGACGCGATCGTCTCTTACTAGGTTGCTAGCTACCGCTGCAACCCGGATGACCTGACTCTTTTTTTAGGAGTTAGGGGTTTTTATATTTCTTAACATTGGACGTGATCGTCTCTTACTAGGTTGCTAGCTACCGCTGCGACCCGGACTAAATAAGTCTAATTATTAAGTATAGTTAAGTTGCCTATACATGTTAATATAGGCAAGAGTTCGTTCTTTATTATATTTTCTTAAATCCTGGATCACAAGACATCTTAGTAGCAATCCTTACACGTGCTCGAGCTTTATTGCGTTCGGTGGCATTTTTATCTCTTTTAAATAAACTTTTCTTATATTTCAGGATGTTAGCTTTATTTTTTGTGTAGTAAAATTTTCTATTAGTAGAAATTTGGATCGCTCTATTTTGATATTTTTTTTGGTTATTCTTTCTTTTTTTCCTTTCAAGCGAGACCATATTTTTTCAAGGTTTAAAATTATTAAGTACACAATACCCCGTGTCGAGTATCTAAAACCTAGCATAAAACAAAACTGGTTTTAAAATTTTCAGGTATTTATCTTGTTTGAATTACAAAATTAGTATTATTGGTTAGACACCATAAATATTTTTGCAGTTTACATAATAAGTTTAGTGATTCTGGACTGAAAACTAAAATAATTGCAATTATGAGACAATAATATGGCGATACGTACTTTACGGGTTACAAACCAAAAAAAGTTTAGTTCCAGGATACAATAATAACTTTGAACTGAGATGAAAAAAAATTTGGTTCCAGGAGACAAACAGTAAAACTAATTTTAAAATTTTCATGTATTTTTGTTGTTTAAATTAAAAAAAGTACAATTACTGATTAGGCATCATGAATATTTTTGCAGTTTACATAATAACTTTAGCGATTAAGCCAAAAAAAGAAAATTTTGGTTCCAGGAGTTTCGGTTGCTATTGAGACAAGTAGATATTATTACTATAGAGTTCATTACCATGAACTGTTTGATTGCTTCAAAATTCAAATATCTTTGAAAATACTGCAGTATGAAATACATCAAAAATGCAATTTTTTTGAAAAAATTGATTCTACTTTAAAAAGTATTTTATTTTTAAATACAAAAGGCACTAGATGTAGCAATTTCCTTTAAAATGAGCTATTATACAGCTCCCTATGATTTTCCAGTGCCCAGCAAGCTGAGGAGAAAGAAAAAGCGGAAAGAAAAAAATATCCCGTTTGGGGAGAATAACGTGGTAAAAGTCAATTTTCTTGATTTTCAAGCCAATATATTTTCTTTGTTATTCAAGCCAAAGGGCGGTAAGTTTCCTTTATAGAGGATTCGGACAAGGCGGTTCTAATGGTGTACTTTTTGTTTTGATCTGACTCTTTTTTTAGGAGTTGGGGGGTTTTATATTTCTTGACATTGGAGGTGATCGTCTCTTACTAGGTTGCTAGCTACCGCTGCAACCCGGATTTCAAAGAAGTACGCCTCCGTATATTCACTGTGTTGTCGAACATTTTCCATTGCATCTATAAACTGTTCCGCAGTTGCCAATACATACCTTGGAAGCTTTTCATTAAACTGACAACATTTCTTTTGTATATTACTATGAAGCTTTGCCAAAGCATTTCTAGCCGACTTTTCAACAGCATCCGCTCTTTCAAAGAGAATTTTAATCTGTAATTTTGAATACTTTTCGTGATCCTGGTAAAACATGCGTAAAATGTTTCTCAATTTACGAAGATCAGCCTGCATTTTTGCCATCTTCTTGTATTTCTGAATGTAATTTTTCCCTTTGTCCTTATGCGTTCTTCGGTACAACCTCGCAGAGAATTTAATTTTTTCATTATAGATTTTGTCACCCCAGTAACGCTCCTTGATCTTTTGTTTGGCTGTCTCAATTTTTACTTCTCGATACACCTGGACGGTTGAATACCTTTGCCTTTGGTTTTTCTTATATTTGATGCGGTAATCTTCATCATTGTGATAACTCTCCTTGATCTTTTGTTTGGCTGTCTCAATTTTTGCATGTCTATAATCTTCATCATTGTGATAACACATCTTGCTGTTTTGTTTTGCTCTCTCAATTATTACTTCTCGATACGCCTGGTCGGTTGAATACCTTTGTTTTGCTCTCTCAATTATTACTTCTCGATACGCCTGGTCGGTTGAATACCTTTGTTTTGCTCTCTCAATTTTTACTTCTCGATGCGCCTGGTCGGTTGAATACCTTTGTTTTGCTCTCTCAATTATTACTTCTCGATACGCCTGGTCGGTTGAATACCTTTGTTTTGCTCTCTCAATTTTTACTTCTCGATGCGCCTGGTCGGTTGAATACCTTTGCTTTTCTCTTTTCAAGATACTATCTCTGTTGTTTGTGTAGTACTGTTTTTTCAAATTGCGTATAGCTTGCTTCGATCTAACCATTATTCTAATCAAGAATGAGAGAATTTACATCTGTGCCGTTCTTAAGTAGTAATTATGACGTCAAGGCGTAATGATTTTATTGACGTCAAGGCGCAATGATATTATTTCATGACGTCATCAGAAACAACAATATAATTTCGTGTTTTTCTATTCACTTCATAGCTCTAATATAAAGCTACGACATTCATTATTTATCTAGTAGGGTTTCAGACAAGGTAGTTCTAATGATGTACTTTTGTTTTGATCTTACTCTATTTTTAGGAGTTTTGTTATATTTCTTAGCATGGGACTGATCGTCTCTTACTAGGTTGCTAGCTACTGCTGCAACCCAAATTCACATATATATTTATTTATGAGAGGCAGCCTGGCCAAGTGGTCCAAGACACTGGTGTTAGCCACCAGTCTCTTCGGAGGAGTGGGTTCAAATCTTACCGCTGGTATACGATTATGTTTGAAAGACTGCAGTGTGAAAAGATATCAAAAATGCAGTTTTGGTGGAAAAATTTATTCTCTTTTAGAAATAATTTATTTTAGTTATTATAGATTTTTAACCCAATTAATTTCCTTTAAAATGAGCTATTGAACAACCCTCTACGATGTTCCAGTGCCAAGCTATCTGTGGAAAAGAAAAAGAAAAAAAAAGAAAAAAGAAAAAAATATCCCGTTTGGGGAGAATAACGTGGTTAAAGTCAATTTTCTTGATTTTCATGCCAATATATTTCCCTTGCTGTTCAAGCCAAGGGACAGAAAGTTTCTTATACAGGGGTTTCGGACAAGGCGGTTCTATTGGTGTACTTTTTGTTTTGATCTGACTCCTCTGTTAGGAACTATGGGTTTTTATATTTCTTAACATTGGACGTGATCGTCTCTTACTAGGTTGCTAGCTACCGCTGCAACCCGGATTGTCAAATACAAAACAAACTAGAAACAGAAATTTCCATCAAAATGGGCCTTTATGTGGCGTTCAATATTTATGTGAACGTCACTATGTGACGTTCGAGTGCTCTACTGGCAGCAAAGGAAAAAAAATGGAAAAGGATACCTCCCTGTTGTTCAAGCCAATCAATTTTTCTTGTTGTCCAAGCCAAGGAAGTGTAAGTTTCCTGTGTATTGTTTTCATACAAGGCAATTCCAATGGCTTATGGAATTGCAAATGATATATGGAAATACAAATAGTATGTGTCATGATTGTATATAAATATACAATCCAATATAAATTTACCTTATTTTTGAGTCCCTCCGTGATCTTCAATGCTGGACTAATAGAGTCCACACGACAACCAACTTCTTTGGAATGATCATACACCTCGAAAACAATGGTCAGGAGCTTCTCACGTAAACCTGATCCTCGGATAAAATCCATTCTCATGCATACTAGTGGGCGTGTGTCAAGAGTACCAAGGATGGCGGAACTGTGCCAGGAAGTCAGAAGCCCCTTTTCCACATTAGCATTCAGCTGGAAATTCGGTATCGTCTTCAGGTTCATCCTCAGGGTCGTCTTCATCTTCATTGTCATCTTCACCATCTGATTCAGAGTCGTCTTCTTCAGGTTCCTGCTGTAAATCGAGGCTGTTCCTTATTGGATAGTAAATACACAATCCCAAAAATCCACAAGCCATTGAATAGATTCCATTTGACATTCTACACAAGAACAAATATTTGCTTAAACAGAACTCCTCAATGGCACGATCACAACCAATTTTGTAGGTAGTTGAAGGTCTAGGGTCATTTACACAGCTGCTTCTCTCTCCAGGTAAGTTCACTGATTGTGTTGGCTTCTGTAACTTACAGCATGATTGGGGCACTTCATGAGGTTTAAACTTGCAGTTCAGAACTTCAAATGGAACGAACCAATCAATTGATTCGTCTGAACTAATGCCACAACATTTGAACGTTGTTTGGATGTCGTCAAGAAGATTAGACGTCGTGCTGTTGTAATTTTTTATTAATGACTCGATATAAGAGCGACTTTGTAAGTTATCTGGGGTTAGAAACACAGAGGATAAGGTTAGTGATACAAACATTATAAAAGGAGATACTATCAAAATAACCGCTGTATTATCTCTATAGTATCCATACCACAGATATCCTATTGAAAATGTAAGAATAAACGAATATAGTGTATACCATCCAAAGACATTAAATGCAATATTAATGTTGTGGCTTTTAAGAAAACACATTGGAATAAATGCGCTTATAAAGTTAGTTAGTATTGCAGGAGCAGTTATCCATTTTATTAAACAAAGGGTTATGTTGGTGCGCATATCGTAACTAATTAGCACTTCTTAAGACTCGTATCACTTACCCATAACCTAACAAAAAATAAAACTAATTTTTAAATTTTCAGGCATTTTGTTAGTTTGAATGAAAAGATTAAACTGATTGCTCAGATATCATAAATATTTTTTCAGTTTACATAATAACTTTAGCGATCTTAAACTGAAAAATAAAGTGTATAAAAAATTCAATTTTTTGGTCTGGAAATACTTATTAAATCCCACGTTGGGTAGTTAGAATCTAACCAAAAATAAAATTTATTTTAAAATTTTAAGGTATTTTTCTAGCTTTAATTGGAAGATTCAAGCTATTGCTCGAATACCATGGATATTTTTGCAGTTTACACAAGCTGCAAAGAACGCAAAAGGACAAAATTAAAAGTTATATTCAGAAGCCCAAAAAGATGGCAACAATACAGGCTGATCTTTGTAAATTGAAAAACATTTTACGAATGTTTTACCGGGATTACGAAAAAAATTCAAAATTTCAGATTAAAATTCTCCTTGAAAGAGCGGATTTGTTGAAATGTCGGCTAGAAATGCTTTCGCAAAACTTCATAGTAATATCCAAAAGAAATGTTGCATGTTTAATGAAAAGCTTCTAAGGTATGGACCGGCAACTGTGGAACAGTTTAAAGATGTAATGGAAAATATTAGACATCCCTGTGAATATATGGAGGCAAAATTGTCCTTTACTTAGTTTCAGCTTTATTCGATTATCGAGCCTTTGTGTACTAACTACATCCAATGACTATGACGTCATTGATCAATATTGTATAAAAAATTAAGTTTTTCGTAAAAAATTGATTATACTTATAAAAAAATTAAGTACAAATGGCACCAAATGGCTCAAAATATTTGTTCTTGTATAGAATGTCAAATAGAATCTATTCAATGGCTTGTGGATTTTTGGGATTGTGTATTTACTATCCAATAAGGAACAGCCTCGATTATCAGAAGGAACCTGAAGAAGACGACTCTGAATCAGATGGTGAAGATGACAATGAAGATGAAGACGACCCTGAGGATGAGGGCAAGGGGCTACTAACTTCCTGGCACAGTTCCGGCAACTTTGGTACTCTTGTCACACGCCCACTGGTATACTTGAGGCTGGACTTTATCCGAGGATCATGTTTACGTGAGCTGCGCGTGACCATTTTTTTCGAGGTGTATGATCATTCTAAAGAGGTTGGTTGTCGTGTGGACTATATTAGTACAGCATTGAAGATCACGGAGGGACTCAAAAATTAGGTAAATTTATATTGGATTGTATGTTTATATACAATCATGACACATACTATTTGTATTTCCATATATCATTTGCAATTCCATAAGCCATTGTAATTGCCTTGTATGAAAACAATACACAGGAAGCTTACTGTCCCTTGGCTTGGACAACAAGAAAAATTGATTGGCTTAAACAACAGGGAGGCATCCTTTTCCATTTTTTTTCCCTTTGCTGCTAGTTGAGCACTCGAACGTCACATAGTGACGTTCAAATAAATATCAAACGTCACATAAAGGCCCATTTTGATGGAAATTTCTGTTGTAGTTTCTTTTGTATTTGACAAAACGTGATATTTAAAATAAAATCACTTTTGGACAAAAAACTGTATTTTTGCTCACATGATGACGAATGACGTGACACACAGGTCCCTTTTGAAAAGTTTGTTCTCTGGGGTACGACACCATAGTTGACTGACTTTGCTGCCTGATTTGAGATACATTAGTTTAGTTCTAATCAATAATCATTAAGGTTAAGGTAAACAATATTTTCACAAGGAATCAGATTAAAATGTCATCTGAACAGTTGAGAAACTTATTTTGTAAGAGCTAACCTATTGTTTTCGAGTAAAAAAAGAAATTACCCTCAACATTTTGAACAGATATTATGAGTAGTGTACAATACAATAGACTACGATTACACCCTTATTTGGGCATTAAAGCTTTCGTATACAACAGTGATGAAATCCTTATTTGGGCATTAAAGCTTACCTTTACTACAGAGGATGCACCTGAGACTTGTCCTAATAAAATGTCAGATGTAAAGAGGGTACATCTCTTTTTGCATATAGCCATGAATGTCCTAGCAATCAGCCATAGCAACCAGATCCAATATAAGACTAGATTTTCAACATACTTCTGAGGCCTTAAATATAGCCAATGCTACAGAGGATACACCCATATTTCAACACTATAGTTTGCCTATACAAAAATAAAGCCCTGGCCTACTTACATAACCGGCCGCCCAGACAGGTATCCCACGCTTTTGGGTGAATGACATACATATTCCTGTCAGGACATGATTAGCAAATATTCGATCATCATTGAATAAACGCAATGTCCAGTTATTATAATACTTAATATTCAAGTCTTGAAAATAATATGAATAAATTAGTTGTATTTTTGAAAATATTGTTGTAGTAGCTGCCAATTTTCTTGATTTTCAAGCCAATATATTTCCCTTGCTGTTCAAGCCAAATGAAAGACAGTTTTCCTATACAGGGGTTTCGGACAAGGCAGTTCTAATGCTGTAATTTTGGTTTTGATTTGACTCCTTTTTTAGGAACTATGGGTTTTTACATTTCTTAACATTGGACGTGATCGTCTCTTACTAGGTTGCTAGCTACCGCTGCAACCCGGAAAATGATCGTCTCTTACTAGGTTGCTAGCTACCACTGCAACCCGGATGTACTTTTTGTTCTGATCTGACTCCTTTTTTGGAGCTATGGGTTTTTATATTTCTTAACATTGGACGTGATCGTCTCTTTCTAGGTTGCCAGCTACCGCTGCAACCCGGCTTTAATGTAAATTATAATAACGCTGTTTGTCACTATCAATTTTCGTATCTCGATACACCTTGTCAGTTGAATACCTTTGCATTTCTCTTTTCAAGATGTTGTCTCTGTTTTTTGTATAGTGCTGTTTTTTTAAATTACGTATAACTCGCTTAGAAGGCATCTTATTACAAAACAAGAAATAATATTTTCATCTAATTAACACTTCTTATAACTCGTATCGAGTACCCATAACCTAACAAAAAATAAAACTAATTTTTAAATTTTTAACCCAGATAAACCCTGATTACAAACAGGAAAAAGCCTACGGATTTTTCTTCTTTGGAGTAGTAAGAGACGACTCTCAGAGAATCAGGCAGCTAATTAAGTCCAATGTATACAATGGTTTGTTCTTCTAATGATCGTCTCTTAATATAATCTTTTTTTTGGAGCTATGGGTTTTATATTTCTTAACATTGGACGTGATCATCTCTTTCTAGGTTGCTAGCTACCGCTGCAACCCGGATACCGCTTGAACCTGGATTATAAATTACAAACAGGAAAAAGCCTACGGCTTTTTCTTCTTTGGAATAGTAAGAGACGATCCTCAAATAATCAGACAGCTAACTAGGTTTTTAATTTATTCTTTAACATAAACTTCATTAATCGGATATTTCAATATATCCTATGTGGTCTAGAGGTTGGGATAGCTCTCAACCAGTTGGCCTGAGTTCAATTTTCGTATGGGTAATTTTTACTTATGATGATTTCTTAAGGAATATAATTAAAATTTCTGAATGTAATAAAAAATAATTTGTTTTAATTACAAAAGGTTTTTAACCCTATTAATTTCCTTTAAAATGAGCCATTGAATAACTCTCTTCGATGTTCCAGTGCAAAGCTATCTGTTGAATTCCTAACCTATACTATAATTAAGTTGCGTATAAAATGTAGTATAGGCAAGAGGTCGTTCTTTATTATAATTAACTATAAATACAAACAGGAAAAAGCCTACGGCTTTTTCTTCTTTTAAATAGTAAGAGACGAAACTCAAACAATCAAGTAGCTAACTAAGTCCAATGTATGGAATGGTTTGTTATTTCAGTGATCGTCTTTTAATGTAATCATAGCTCTAATATAAAATTATAACGACATTCATTATTTATCTAGTAGGGTTTCAGACAAGGTAGTTTTAATGATGTAATTTTGTTTTGATCTGACTCTATTTTTAGGAGTTTTGGGTTTTTATATTTCTTAGCATTGGACTGATCGTCTCTTACTAGGCTGCTAGCTACTGCTGCAACCCAGATTCATATATATATTATTTATGAGAGGAAGCCTGGCCGAGTGGTCCAAGGCACTGGTGTTAGCCACCAGTCTCTTCGGAGGCGTGGGTTCAAATCTTACCGCTGGTATAATGTTTGAAATACTGCAGTGTGAAAAGACATCAAAAATGCAGTTTTTGGTGGAAAAATTAATTCTCTTTTAGAAATAATTTATTTTATTTACTATAGAATTTTAACCCAATTAATTTCCTTTAACATGAGCCATTGAACAACTCTCTACGATGTTCCAGTGCCAAGCTATCTCTGGAAAGGAAGAAAAAAGAAAAAAGGAAAAAAAAATATCCTGTTTAGGCAGAATGTTGTAATAGCTGCCACTTTTCTTGATTTTCAATTCAATATATTTCCCTTGCTGTTTCAAGCCAAGGGACAGAAAGTTTCCTATACAGGGGTTTCGGACAAGGCGGTTCTAATGGTGTACTTTTGAATTTGATCTGACTCCTTTGTTAGGAACTACGGGGTTTTATATTTCTTAACATTGGACGTGATCGTCTCTTACTAGGTGGCTAGCTACCGCTGCAACCCAGATACCAGTGCAAAGCTATATGTGGAATTACTAACGTATGCTATAATTAAGTGGCGTATAAAATTTAGCATAGGCAAGAGGTCGTTCTTTATTATATAAACGATCCTTTATGTAGGTTTAATATAATTTATCAATCTCTGAAGTTGCTCTTTATGTTACCAAATTTCAATTAGTATAGGCTCGAGTGCGTTCTTTATTACAATTCTTTGCTTGGTTTCAGCTATCTCTACAGCCATGATACCCATGAAACTTAAATAATCCCTATTTATAATTAACCTTGTCAATCCTTTGTATAAATTAAATTACTTCAGTCCGTTCTTTATTATAATTAACCCAATTAATTTTCCTTTAAAATGAGCCATTGAACAAGTCTCTACAATGTTCCGGTGCCAAGCTATCTGTAGAAAAGAAAAAAAATATGCCGTTTAGGCAGAATGTTATAGTAGCTGTCACTTTTCTTGATTTTCAAGCCAATATATTTCCCTTGTTGTTCAAGCCAAGGGACAAAACGTTTCCTATAAAGGGGTTTCGGACAAGGTGGTTCTAATGGTTTACTTTATGTTTTGATCTAACTCTTTTTTTAGTAGCTATGGGTTTTTATATTTCTTATGGATGTGATCGTCTCTTACTAGGTTGCTAGCTACCACTGCAACCCGGATGCTAGCTACCGCTGCAACCCAGATTATAATCTTATTTTAGTTATTATGAACTGAAAGTTTTTTCTTTACTGTAATACTTTTCAGGACAGTTTGTTCTACTACACAGAGAATTTTTTGCCAAATATTCAGTAGAACTAAAAAAACTGTTTAAAACACAGTTAGAAATACTTTTTTCTTGAGTCGGTGTTCGAGGAATTTGTTCTAAATCATTAGTCTTACAAACACATATGCTAATAACCCTAACAGGCTCGTTTTCGCCATAATTGAAAAACATTGCTTTTCCTTCGCTGTTGATAGGTATGCTTGTATATATATTTTTATTGCTGCCACATAAACTGCAATTGCTCCTTCCAAAATTAATATACGAATTTTCCAAGAAGTACGTCTCTGTATATTCACTGTGTTGTCAAAAATTTTCCATTGCATCTATAAACTGTTCCGCAGTTGCCAATCTATACCTTGGAAGCTTTTCATTAAACTGACAACATTTCTTTTGGATATTACTATGAAGCTTTGCCAAAGCATTTCTAGCCGACTTTTCAACAGCATCCGCTCTTTCAAAGAGAATTTTAATCTGTAATTTTGAATGCTTTTCGTGATCCCGATAAAACATGCGTAAAATGTTTCTCAATTTACAAAGATCAGCCTTCATTTTTGCCATCTTCTTGTATTTCTGAATGTAATTTTTCCCTTTGTCCTTATGCGTTCTTCGGTACAACCTCGCAGAGAATTTAATTTTTTCATTATAGCTTTTGTCACCCCAGTAACGCTCTTTGATGTTTTGTTTGGCTGTCTCAATTTTTACTTCTCGATACACCTGGTTGGTTGAATACCTTTGCTTTTCTTTTTTCTTATATTTGATTCGGTAATCTTCATCATTGTGATAACGCTCCTTGATCTTTTGTTTGGCTGTCTCAATTTTCGCATGTCTATAATCTTCATCATTGTGATAACACATCCTTCTGTTTTTTTTGCTCTCTCAATTTTTACTTCTCGATACGCCTGGTCGGTTGAATACCTTTGCTTTTCTCTTTTCAAGATACTATCTCTGTTGTCTGTGTAGTACTGTTTTTTTTAACTTGCGTGCAGCTTGCTTTGATCTAACCATTATGTAATTCACGAATGAGAGTAATTATGTCGTTCTTAAGTAGTAACTTTTTGTGATCCCGATAAAACATGCGTAAAATGTTTCTCAATTTACAAAGATCAGCCTGCATTTTTGCCATCTTCTTGTATTTCTGAATGTAATTTTTCCCTTTGTCCTTATGCGTTCTTCGGTACAACCTCGCAGAAAATTTAATTTTTTCATTATAGATTTTGTCACCCCAGTAACGCTCCTTGATCTTTTGTTTGGCTGTCTCAATTTTTGCATGTCTATAATCTTCATCATTGTGATAACACATCTTGCTGTTTTGTTTTGCTCTCTCAATTATTACTTCTCGATACGCCTGGTCGGTTGAATACCTTTGTTTTGCTCTCTCAATTATTGCTTCTCGATACGCCTGGTCGGTTGAATACCTTTGTTTTGCTCTCTCAATTTTTACTTCTCGATGCGCCTGGTCGGTTGAATACCTTTGCTTTTCTCTTTTCAAGATACTATCTCTGTTGTTTGTGTAGTACTGTTTTTTCAAATTGCGTATAGCTTGTTTCGATCTAACCATTATTCTAATCAAGAATGAGAGAATTTACATCTGTGTCGTTCTTAAGTAGTAATTATGACGTCACGGCGTAATGATTTTATTGACGTCAAGGCGCAATGATATTATTGCATGACGTCATCAGAAACAACAATATAATTTCGTGTTTTTCTATTCACGTCATAGCTCTAATATAAAGCTACGACATTCATTATTTATCTAGTAGGGTTTCAGACAAGGTAGTTCTAACGATGTACTTTTGTTTTGATCTTACTCTATTTTTAGGAGTTTTGTTATATTTCTTAGCATGGGACTGATCGTCTCTTACTAGGTTGCTAGCTACTGCTGCAACCCAAATTCACATATATATTTATTTATGAGAGGCAGCCTGGCCGAGTGGTCCAAGACACTGGTGTTAGCCACCAGTCTCTTCGGAGGCGTGGGTTCAAATCTTACCGCTGGTATACGATTATGTTTGAAAGACTGCAGTGTGAAAAGACATCAAAAATGCAGTTTTTGGTGGAAAAATTTATTCTCTTTTAGAAATAATTTATTTTAGTTACTATAGATTTTTAACCCAATTAATTTCCTTTAAAATGAGCTATTGAACAACCCTCTACGATGTTCCAGTGCCAAGCTATCTGTGGAAAAGAAAAAAAAAAGAAAAGAGAAAAAAATATCCCGTTTGGGGAGAATAACGTGGTTAAAGTCAATTTTCTTGATTTTCAAGCCAGTATATTTCCCTTGCTGTTCAAGCCAAGGGACAGAAAGTTTCCTATACAGGAGTTTCGGACAAGGCGGTTCTAATGGTGTACTTTTTGTTTTGATCTGACTCCTTTGTTAGGAACTATGGGTTTTTATATTTCTTAACATTGGACGTGATCGTCTCTTACTAGGTTGCTAGCTATCGCTGCAACCGGGAAAAAAAACACATTGTGCCCACATTGTTCTTTACTCAGGCAGTGCTAGCGCGCTGCCTATGATAATAAACTGATTACACACAGGAAAAAGCCTACGGCTTTTTCTTCTTTTAAATAGTAAGAGACGAGTCTCAAATAATCAAGTAGCTAGCTAATTCCAAAGGTATGCAATTTTTGTTATTCCAATGATCGCTTTTTATTGTAACTAGGTTTCAGCCATCTCTACAGCCATGATACTGATGGAAATTAAATAATCCCTATTTATGTTTCAGTTAACAAGGGCTAGGTGTCGTTCTTTATTGTATTTCAGTTGATAAATCACTTTTTTTTATAAAAATTAGAAACAGGAAAAAGCCTACGGCTTTTTCTTCTTTGGAATAGTAAGATACGATCCTCAAATAATCAGGCAGCTAATTAGGTTTATAATTTGTTCTTTAACATAAACTTCATTAATCGGATATTTTAATATATCCTATATGGTCTAGAGGTTTGGCTAGCTCTCACTCAGTAGGCTTGAGTTCAGTTTCCGTATGGGAAATTTTTACTCATGATGATTTCTTAAGGAACATAATTAAAATTTCTTAATGTAATAAAAATAATTTGTTTTAATTACAAAAAGTTTTTAACCCCATTAATTTCCTTTAAAATGAGCCATTGAACAACTCTCTACGATGTTCCAATGCCATGCTATCTGTTGAATTACTAACCTAAACTAGAATTAAGTGGCGTATAAAATTTAGTATAGGCAAGAGGTCGTTCTTTATTATATCAGTTTCCCTACCTCCTAGCTAAATATATTAACTTTAATATAAATTAATAAAGGCAAGAGGTCGTTCTTTATTATAAAAATCAAATAATCCCTATTTATGTTTCAGTTAACATGGGCTAGGTGTCGTTCTTTATTGTAATCCTCTGTTAGGAACTATGGGTTTTTATATTTCTTAACATTGGATGTGATCGTCTCTTACTAGGTTGCTAGCTACCGCTGCAACCCGGATCTATTCACGTCATAGCTATAATATAAAACTATGAGGACATTCATTATTTATCTAGTAGGGTTTCAGACAAGGTAGTTCTAATGATGTAATTTTGTTTTGGTCTGACTCTATTTTTAGGAGTTTTGGGTTTTCATATTTCTTAGCATTGGACTGATCGTCTCTTACTAGGTTGCTAGCTACTGCTGCAACCCAGATTCACATATATATTTACGAGAGGCAGCCTGGCCGAGTGGTCCAAGGCACTGGTGTTAGCCACCAGTCTCTTCGGAGGCGTGGGTTCAAATCTTACCGCTGGTATACGATTATGTTTGAAAGACTGCAGTGTGAAAAGACATCAAAAATGCAGTTTTTGATGGAAAAATTTATTCTCTTTAGAAATAATTTATTTTAGTTACTATAGATTTTTAACCCAATTAATTTTCTTTAAAATGAGCCATTGAACAACTATTTACGATGTTCCAGTGCCAAGCTATCTCTGGATACAAAAGAAAAAAAGAGACAAAAAAAAATATCCCGTTTAGGCAGAATGTTGTAGTAGCTGGCACTTTTTTTGATTTTCAAGCCAATGTATTTCCCTTGCTGTTCAAGCCAAGGGACAGAAAGTTTACTATACAGGGGTTTCGGACAAGGCGGTTCTAATGGTGTACTTTTTGTTTTGATCTGACTATTTTGTTAGGAGCTATGGGTTTTTATATTTCTTAACATTGGACGTGATCGTCTCTTACTAGGTTGCTAGCTACCGCTGCAACCCGGATGGAATAGTAAGAGACGATCCTCATATAATCAGAGAGCTAACTAGGTTTATAATTTGTTCTTTAACATAAGCTTCACTAATCGGATATTTTAATATATCCTATGTGGTCTAGAGGTTGGAATAGCTCTCACCCAGTTGGCTTGAGTTCAATTTCCGTATGGGAAATTTTTACTTATGATGATTTCTTAAGGAATATAATTAGAATTTCTTAATGTAATAAAAATAATTTGTTTTAATTACAAAAGGTTTTTAACCCCATTAATTTCCTTTAAAATGAGCCATTGAACAACTCTCTACAATATTCCAGTGCCATGCTATCTGTTGAATTACTAACCTATACTATAATTACGTGGCGTATAAAATTTAGTATAGGAAAGAAGTCGTTCTTTATTATAATTATTTCAGTGATCGTCTTTTAATGTAAAAATATAAATACTGTAATCTTAACTATAGTGAAGTTGCGTATGCAAGTTAGTATAGGGAAGAGTTCGATCTTTATTATAACTATTTTAAAAATAATTTGTTTTCATTACAAAATATTTTTAACCCCGTTAATTTGCTTTAAAACGAGCCATTGAACAACTCTCTACCATGTTCCAGTGCCAAGCTATCTGTGGAATTACTAACCTATACTATAATTAAGTGGTGTATAAAATTTAGTATAGGCAAGAGGTTGTTCTTTATTATAACCCCAAAAATTATTGCATTTTACATAATAATGGATAATTATATAAAAAAAACCTAATTGACAAATACCATTTATGATGAACTATATTGTTCCTTTATGTAACTTTCAAATGAGCCATTGAACAACTCTCTACGATGTTCCAGTGCCAAGCTATCTGTTGAATTACTAACCTATACCATAATTAAGTGGCGTATAAAATTTAGTAGAGGCAAGAGCTCGTTCATTATTATACTTAGCATGGGACTGATCGTCTCTTACTAGGTTGCTAGCTACTGCTGCAACCCAAATTATAAGAGGCAGCCTGGCCGAGTGGTCCAAGACACTGGTGTTAGCCACCAGTCTCTTCGGAGGCGTGGGTTCAAATCTTACCGCTGGTATACGATTATGTTTGAAATACTGCAGTGTGAAAAGACATCAAAAATGCAGTTTTGGTGGAAAAATTTATTCTCTTTTAGAAATAATTATTTTAGTTACTATAGATTTTTAACCCAATCAATTTCCTTTAAAATGAGCTATTGAACAACTCTCTACGATGTTCCAGTGCAAGCTATCTGTGGAAAAGAAAGAAAAAAGAAAAAAAAAGAAAAAAAATATCCCGTTTAGGCAGAATGTTGTAGTAGCTGCCACTTTTCTTGATTTTCAAGCCAATATATTTCCCTTGCTGTTCAAGCCAAGGGACAGAAAGTTTCCTATACAGGGGTTTCGGACAAGGCGGTTCTAATGGTGTACTTTTTGTTTTGATCTGACTCCTCTGTTAGGAGCTATGGTTTTTTATATTTCTTAACATTGGACGTGATCGTCTCTTACTAGGTTGCTAGCTACCACTGCAACCCGGAAAATTAAAAAGAAATTCGCTTTAGTTATCTCCTAGCTAAAATAATGATGATTATATGAATGAACAACAGGATTCAGTTCCTTTGGCCATGAGTTCGTTCTTTATTTAAAAAATCAAGAAAACTATATTAAAGGATGAACCACAACCCTTAGTAAAGTTTCTAGTTGCTATGCCATGGTTTGTTCTTTTCTTGTTTCAGCTATCTCTACAACCATGATACCGACGAAACTTATATAATCCCCAGTTTTAATGAACTAAATCAAGCTTTTATGTAATTATTAATTTTAATATTTTAGTTACTATATACTACTATAGGCTAGAGTTTGTTCCTTATTATAATTACAATGGACTAGAGTTCATTCTTTACTATACAGAATAAAAATCCAATTCTTTTGATATATCTATTGATATTATGGTTTTATGGTTTCGGTTACTATTGAGACGTTTCGCTCTTACTATACAGTTTGTTACCACGTACTGTTTGACAAAATTCCCATTTACAGTATCGATCCTTTATGTAATAATATAAATTAATATAGGCACGAGATCGTTTTTTATTATAAACAGAAAAAAAATATCCCGTTTAGGCAGAATGTTGTAGTAACCGCCACTTTTCTTGATTTTCAAGCCAATATATTTCCCTTGCTGTTCAAGCCAAGGGACAGAAAGTTTTCCATACAGGGATTTCGGACAAGGTGGTTCTAATGGTGTACTTTTGAATTTGATCTGACTCCTTTTTTAGGAACTATGGGTTTTTATATTTCTTAACATTGGACGTGATCGTCTCTTACTAGGTTGCTAGCTACCACTGCAACCCGAATGAAATGTTCTTTACTATAATGGTTTGTTCTTTTCTAGGTTTCGGCCATCTCTACAGCCATGATACTGATGGAAATTACATAATCCCTATCTATGTTTCAGTTTTACAATAATAATAATATTAAACCCGGATTAAAAAATTATTATCATATCTTGTATGAAACTTTCATTTTAGAAGTCTTCGATAGTCCAATGGTAAGCATACCTACTTGTTACCTGGGAGAAGGGGGTTCGATTCCCCGTAGGGGAGAAGTTTTAATATGTTGAATTAAAAACACTATCTTTTCAATTTAAAATTTAAAAAAGAAACTTGCTTATTTACCTTCTAGCTAAAATAATGAAGATAATATGAATGAACCACAGGGTTCAGTTTCTTTTGACTTGAGTTCGTTTTTAACTATAAATACAAACAGGAAAAAGCCTACGGCTTTTTCTTCTTTTAAATAGTAAGAGACGAAACTCAAACAATCAAGGAGCTAACTAAGTCCAATGTATGGAATGGTTTGTTATTTGAATGATTTACTAACATACTCTTTATTATAACTATATAATTTAGTATAGGCAAGAGGTCGTTCTTTATTATAATAATGGTGTACTTTTTGTTTTGATCTGACTCTTTTTTTAAGAACTATGGGTTTTTATATTTCTTAACATTGGACGTGATCGTCTCTTACTAGGTTGCTAGCTACCGCTGCAACCCGGATTGTTGAAAAGTCAGCTAGAGATGCTTTCGCAAAACTTCATAGTAATATCCAAAAGAAATGTTGCATGTTTAGTGAAAAGCTTCCAAGGTATGAACCGGCAACTCTGGAACAGTTTACAGATGTAATGGGAAATTTTATACATGTGAATATATGGAGTATAATACTGTGAATATATGGAGGCATAATTGTTCTTTACTTAGTTTCAGCTTTAATTCGATTATCCAGACTTTATGTACTAACTACATCCAAAGACTATGGCGTCATTGATTAATATTGTATATAAAAAATTAAGTTTTTCGTAAAAAAAAATTAATTTAAAAAAAAAATTAAGTACAAATAGCGCTAGATCTAGAGATTTCCTTTAAAATGAGCCATTGAACAACTCTCTGCGATGTACCAGTGCCAAGCTATCTGTGGAAAAGAAAGAAAGAAAAAAATATCCCGTTTGTGGAGAATAACGTGTTTAAAGTCAATTTTCTTGATTATCAAGCCAATATATTTTCTTTGTTATTCAAGATGCAGGGCGGTAAGTTTCCTTTATAGGGGTTTCGGACAAGGCGGTTCTAATGGTGTACTTTTTGTTTTGATCTGACTTTGTTTTTAGGAGTTAGGGGTTTCTATATTTCTTAACATTGGACGTGATCGTCTCTTACTAGGTTGCTAGCTACCGCTGCAACCCGGATTGACAAATACCATTTATGATGAACTATATCGGTCCTTTATGTAACCTTTTATTTACAATGTCTGTTTTCTTAAGATGTACTCTTTAGCACGAGTAAGACACGCATTTCCCTTTATTACTACAGCTAAGTCCAATGTATGCAATGGTTTGTTCTTCTAATGATCGTCTTTTAATATAAAATTTATTCTCTTTTAGAAATAATTTTATTTTAGTTACAAAACATTTTTAACCCAATTAATTTCCTTTAAAATGAGCCATTGAAAAACTCTCTAAGATGTTCCAGTGCCAAGCTATCTGTTGAATTACTAACCTATACTATAATTAAGTGGCGTATAAAATTTAGTATTGGCAAGAGGTCGTTCTTTATCATAAACTTTTCTTGATTTTTTAGTACTGATTTTTTAACTTGCGTGTAGCTTGCTTTGATCTAACCATTATGTATTCATGAATGAGACCATTTACAGTTTTGACGTTTCTTATATAGTAATTATGACGTCACTGCATCAAAAATACAGTTTTTATTGGAAAAATTTATTCTCTTTTAGAAATAATTTATTTTAGTTACAAAAGGTTTTTAACCCAATTAATTTCCTTTAAAATGAGCTATTGAACAACCCTCTACGATGTTCCAGTGCCAAGCTATCTCTGGAAACAAAGAAAAAAAAAAAGAAAAAAATATCCCGTTTGGGGAGAATAACGTGGTAAAAGTCTATTTTCTTGATTTTCAAGCCAATATATTTTCTTTGTTATCCAAGCCAAAGGGCGGTAAGTTTCCTTTATGGAGGATTTGGACAAGGCGGTTCTAATGGTGTACTTTTTGTTTTGATCTGACTCCTCTGTTAGGAACTACGGGTTTTTATATTTCTTAACATTGGACGTGATCGTCTCTTACTAGGTTGCTAGCTACCGCTGCAACCCGGATAACTAAGGGCAAGAGTTCGTTCTTTACTATAATTTTAATGTAACAAACCAAAAAAAGCTTGGTTCCAGGATACAATAATAAATTTGAACTGAGATGAAAAAAAATTTCTTCCAGGAGACAAAAAGCAAAACTAATTTTAGAATTTTCATGTATTTTTGTTGTTTAAATTAAAAAATTACTATTACTGATTAGGTATCATAAATATTTTTGCAGTTTACATAATAATTTTAGCGATTAAGCCAAAAAAGAAAATTTTGGTTCCAGGAGTTTCGGTTACTATTGAGACAAGTAGCTATTATTACTATAGAGTTCATTACATGGACTGTTTTATTGCTTCAAAATTCAAATATCTTTGAAAAGACTGCAGTATGAAAATACATCAAAAATGCAATTTTTTTGACAAAATTGATTCTACTTTAAAAAGTATTTTATTTTTAAATACAAAAGTGACTAGATGTTGCAATTTCCTTTAAAATGAGCTATTATACAGCTCTCTATGATTTTCCAGTGCCCAGCTAGCTGAGCAGAAAAAAAAAGCGGAAAGAAAAAAATATCCCGTTTGTGGAGAATAACGTGGTAAAAGTCAATTTTCTTGATTTCAAGCCAATATATTTTCTTTGTTTTTCAAGCCAAAGTTGCGGTAAGTTTCCTTTATAGAGGATTCGGACAAGGCGGTTCTAATGGTGTACTTTTTGTTTTGATCTGACTCTTTTTTTAGGAGTTGGGGGGTTTTATATTTCTTGACATTGGAGGTGATCGTCTCTTACTAGGTTGCTAGCTACCGCTGCAACCCGGATTTAATGTAAAAAAAAATATATATACTGTAATCTTAACTATAGTAAAGTTGCGTATGCAAGTTAGTATAGGGAAGAGTTTGATCTTTATTATACTGGAAACAAAGAAAAGAGAAAAAAATATCCCGTTAAGGCGGAATGTTGTAGTAGCTGCCACTTTTCTTGATTTTTTAGTACTGATTTTTTAACTTGCGTGTAGCTTGCTTTGATCTAACCATTATGTATTCATGAATGAGACCATTTACAGTTTTGACGTTTCTTATATAGTAATTATGACGTCACTGCATCAAAAATACAGTTTTTATTGGAAAAATTTATTCTCTTTTAGAAATAATTTATTTTAGTTACAAAAGGTTTTTAACCCAATTAATTTCCTTTAAAATGAGCTATTGAACAACCCTCTACGATGTTCCAGTGCCAAGCTATCTCTGGAGACAAAGAAAAAAAAAAGAAAAAAATATCCCGTTTGGGGAGAATAACGTGGTAAAAGTCTATTTTCTTGATTTTCAAGCCAATATATTTTCTTTGTTATTCAAGCCAAAGGGCGGTAAGTTTCCTTTATGGAGGATTTGGACAAGGCGGTTCTAATGGTGTACTTTTTGTTTTGATCTGACTCTTTTTTTAGGAGCTACGGGTTTTTATATTTCTTAACATTGGAGGTGATCGTCTCTTACTAGGTTGCTAGCTACCGCTGCAACCCGGATATGGACTAAGGTTCGTTCTTTCATGTAAAACTAGCAAAACATTTTTTAAGCCTGATGAAGATTTAACTAATGTGTCAAAAGTAAGGTTGCAAGTCGACGATTTTGTTTTGGCCTTATTATAATTGGTATGGTGAAATAATAATACGCATATGGCTCTTAAATCATACTTCTTTATGGTTCAATATGGTCTAGTGGCTAGGATAGTTAACTTTCACTTAACAGGCTCAGGTTCAATTCCCGGGGTGGGAAAATTGCTTACACGAAAATCAAGTACTTCACCGAGACTTAAAATCTGACAACGTCTTTTTAAGAAAGATGGAACGGCTGTTATTGGTGACTATGGTCTTGCAATTAGGTTAGGATCCCCACAAGAAATCTTTGATCATGGGTCAAGTGGTCATTTCTTAAGGTCGGCTCCTGAAGTTACCAAGAGTAAGCCTTATGGTATAAAAGCAGATGTATATTCATTTGGTATATTACTAGCAGAAATTATTTCTGAAGAATCTGCAGCAGATTTTGAATATACTGAAGATTTCTGTCTGGATTTCGAGCATTTTAGCAAAAATTTGGTCAAAAGGACTAGTGATTCCACTAAAACACTTCTACAATTGGTGAAAAGCTGTACATCGCTTGACCCATTCACAAGGCCAACTTTCTTAGATATTCGAAGAAGGCTAAAGGAAATCGAAAGAAGGCTAATGGAAACTAAAAGTAAACTCTGTTCTGACATAAATTAAAGGTTCCTTGGTTAAAACTTGAAGAAATGACCAAAGATAGTACAAATAATCCACTATTTAATCTAATAATTAGACTGATTGAAGAACGAGGTGTTTCCCATGTATTTTGCCGGCCGGATCCGGGTTGCAATGGTAGCTAGCAACCTAGTAAGTGACGATCAGATCCAATGTTAAAGAAATATAATAACCCATAATAACTCCTAAAAATAAAGTCAGATCAAAACAAAAAGTACACCCTTAGAACCGCCTTGTCCGAAACCTCTATGCAATTAACTTTCTGTCCCTTGGCACCAAGGGATTTATATTGGCCTGAAAATCAAGAAAAGTGGCAGCTACTGCAGCATTCTGCCTAGACGGCATCTTTTTTTTTCTTTTTCACAGATAGCTTGGCACTCGAACATCGTAGAGAGATTTTCAATGGCTCATTTTAAAGGAAAATTACTAAATCTAGTGCCATTTGTAATTATTTTTTTTTATTTTAAATAGAATCAATTTTTCCACTATAAAATGCATTGTTAAGGCCTATGTTGATGAATGCCAGCTATCATAACCACTAGTTACAAGCACATATGCTTACCATTGTACCATCGTAGTTGAGATTACACTATTTATATTATGGCAATGCAAAAGGTAGTTAATTTGCTTGAATAGTGAAGGAAATCAATTGACTTGAAAAACAAGAAAAGTTGCTTTAACTACGATATTCTGCATCGAGAACATCCTTTTTTCCATTTTTGTTCGACTTAGATAGCTGGGCACTGGAAAATACGTGCTTTTTTATTTTAAAAAAAAACAACATTTAGAACAAAATCAACGTTTTACACAGAGCTGCATTTTTATTTACTAGATAATGAATATCGTCATAGATTTATTAAAACTATGACATAAATAGAAAAAACGCATATTATGACGTTACCTCAGATGAAAATGCTTATAATTCTGATGTCATAATACAAAAAGTAATGACGTCAACGTTCAATATAAATAATAGTAGTTTTTAGAACATAGCTTAAGTAGTAAGATGCCTTTTTAGTGAGTTTTATAATAAATAACGAATCATGAAGCATATATAAGGACCAAAGGTCTAGAATTTTACAGTAATTCGTTGACAAGTTACATAAGGAATGAGCTCAAGGCCATAGTAACTGAAGTAATAAAAGGCTTGAAAATCAAGGAGCCTAATAAAAGGCTCCTTGGCTACAACCTCTTAAAAATAACCAAAGATAGTACAAATAATCCTTTATTTAATCTAATAATTAGATTGATTGAAGAACGATGTGTTTCCCATGTATTTTGCCTGCCGGATCCGGGTTGCAGCGGTAGCTAGCAAACTAGTAAGAGACGATTACGTCCAATGTTAAGAAATATAATAGCCCGTAATAACTCTTAAAAATAGAGTCAAATCAAAACAAACATTACACCATTAGAACCGCCTTGTCCGAAACCCTTATATAAGAAACTTTCTGTCCCTTGGCTTGAACAGCAAGGGATTCATATTGGCTTGAAAATCAAGAAAAGTGGTAGCTACTACAGCATTCTCCCTAAACGGCATCTTTTTTTTTTTTCCACAGACAGCTCGGCACTGGAACATCGTAGAGAGTTGTTCAATGGCTCATTTTAAAGGAAATTACTAGATCTAGTGCCATTTGTAATTAAAAATTTCTTTATTTCAAATAGAATCAATTTTTCCACTAAAAAACAACATTTTTTATGGCCAATCTTGATGAATGCCAGCTATCATATCCACTAGTTACAAGCTCATCTGCTTACCATTGTACCATCGTAGTTAAGATTGCAGCATTTCTATTATGACAAAGCAAAAGGTTTGCTTGAATAGTGAAGGAAATCAATTGGCTTGAAAAACAAAAAAGGTCGCTTGAACTACGATATTCTGCATCGAGAGCATCCGTTTTCCTTTTTTTCTTTTTCTTTTTTTTTCTTTTTTACTAAGATAGCTGGGCACTGGAAAATACGTGCTTTTGTAATTAAAAAAAAAACATTTGAAACAAAATCAATGTTTTACACGAGACTGGGCATAATTACATTAATCGGGCGGACTGGGGCAATATTTTTTAATTACAAAATCAATGTTTTACAGAGAACTGCATTTTCATGTCATCCACAAAGACATAATTATCAGACCTTTTAACTGTGCTTAACAAAATGGCTATCTCAAAATTTTTATTAGATGTTTCTCCTTTTTGTTTCTACTTGTTTCGAGTTTAAATCGGTCATCTATTGTAATTACTGTTCATTTTGTATTTTATCTATTTACTGATAGGGATTTATGGTAGTTTTACGCTTGAAAAAGTATTTGAATTCTTTTCTGTTCATCTTTGTTTTTATGTAGCTCTTTACTTTTCTTTGAAAAATTCTTTTACTGAACAAGTTTTTTAAATTAATATCCAAAAAAAGGGCAATATAACCACAAATGTCATTTCCTCTGTATTCATCAATTTGGCTCTTATTTAGCTATGTTGATTGTAAGATGTAATTTATGTCTATTAAACGTATACATAAAGGAAAGTTTATTTGTGGTGCTGATTGATTGTTGGCTCATAGTTGAAAAAGAATGATTAGTCATAGGGATCATCTTAATTATTAGCCTAGGACCCTACTATATTTATCTCACCCTAACTGTATACCTATATGCCTTAGTTCATCTAGAATGGATGATAGACTACCATCAAGAAGGGAAAAGGATCATTTCTATCCAACTCTGAAAAAGTTAATAAATCTGAAACTCTGGAAAAGTTGAATGGAAGTTTTCAAGTATTTTGCAGTAGGTTGCATCAAGACATGGCTAAATGTAGAAAGAGAAAAGCCAAAACAGATAGTCCAAGTAATGCCAGCTTTGCCTCCAAAAGAGACTATATGTATTGGTTTTACTCTAATTAGCCATGGCTCCCAAATCTTTCATTAATCCCACCAAGCTCGTAATTCAAAAATCAACGGTGCGTTCTTGTGCTGCGTTGCAAAATACAATTGTCATTGCTGATATTTAGCTATTTTTCATTTCTGTCTTCCTAAAATCACTCAGCTACAAATTTAATCATTCTTATGCTTTTAGTCGGCAGAATGCGAACTGCATTTACTGCATGTTCAAAAGCAGTAAAAGGAGTATATATTTGGTATCATCTCCACTTATTTCAATGAAATAGCTTTATTCATAAGTACTAAATTTAACAAAAAACTGAGAAACAAGACTGAGAAAACTTACAAACAGAAAAAGTATAGAGAAAAAATAAGGCTATCATGAAATCAAAAATCAAGGCTGGATTTAAAAACGATATTAAAGCTTCCTACTCGAATTAAATTACTCCTTCTGCACAATAATACACAAAATTGACAAAATTCTTTAATTATCTGAAGTTTCAAAACGCAACTAATGATAAATAGTGGATTAATATTAATTATAATTCTCTTTTTGAGCGCACCTCTAATGCTTGTGTCCTATATCCTCCAAATACTCTTTCAACTGTTTCTAATCTAAATTTATTTCTCAGTTTTGTACTCCCTTCACTCTTAGATGTCTCTGCGTCTGCAAAATTAGTGTCTGTTTAAGTTTTATTTTTAATATATTTATTACTATAATTGTTTATTATTATATTTTTACTATATATTTTTATACTATATATACTTTTACTATATTTATTAAGTTTTACTTTTAGAATATCACTGGCGAGAAATTGCTCAAACTGTCTCAAAATGAAATCAAAACATTAACCGGTAATAAACTGGGACCAACATTGAAATTCTCAGGTATTCTCAAAGTACTCGTCAAAATTGGTGAATACGAAAAGGCGATACAGAAGAACAGCTGATCTCTTGCTATTGAAAGTGTCTACCTCATTGCTTTGTCACTAGTCCATATTTGTATTAGTGCCTTTTTTAAGTTCAATAACTTTTGTATTTGTATTGTCAGTGTTGAGATAGACTGTATTATTAATATCAAGAGCGGTGTCTATGTTAAAGGGATATACCCGGCCGCAAAGCGTAAATCAAATATGTCAATAGACCCAGTTTTAGGGTTAAAAAAGAATTTCTGCCATAACTTGATCTGCCATAACTTAACTCAAAGTTTGCTGTTGGGGATATTCTTTACCTCGAGGCAAGGACAGGTGGGGAGAAGAGTTTTATAGGCGTCATTGCTTCTTGTATTTATGCCCATAAACGTATATATTTGAATTTAAATTCAAGTTACCTTTTTTCTCAGAGGATTAATAAATTTGGGGGGGGGGTAAGAGAAAGGGGGCAGGGATTTGAAATTTGACCTCTTTTTTTACTGAATCGTAGCCTTATCCTAGAATCGGAACCTTTCTTACCTGAATCGTAAGAAAGGGAAAATAAAAATATTGTTAAATAAAAGTTCAAATGGGGATAAAATCCTTTTAATAGACATTGTTTCACGAACAGTGATAGAAATTCACAAAAATACCAGATATTTCGGTCACATATGCAGTGACCGTCAGTGACTACTGATGACGGTCTCTGCACATGTGACCGAAATATCTGGTATTTTTGTGAATTTCTATCACTGTTTGTGAAATACTATCTATTAAAAGGATTTTATCCCTATTTTAACTTTTATTTATCGCCATGGAAAGGCAGTGTGGTCTCCGAAATTATCTAAAAAATATTGTTTAACATTTTCTACCAGGTATAAATGGATGTTGAATTTTCAAACTTTTTTTTGTCTGATAAAAGATAAATTCCCCTAGTTATATTGCCCGAGGAATATTTTGAAGTCATTTGTTGCACTTACTCAGGATACACTTATTATGAAGTGTATGTATTTTCGCAGCACGTGTAAGTGATTTTCCCTTCTTCGGTGAAACATTCTATTGGATTGACTTGAGAACTGCCATTTTGAGCGTGAAGCCCTTTAAGGAATTTACAATTTTCGGCAATGATAATCTTAATCTTACCGTTTTCCATACCTACTTAGGGGCTCTGTCGCCAATTTGACCATGTTCTCAAAAAAAAACAGACACAATTGATGAAAAATTCCTTAGTGGTTTTATCTTAATTGACAAATTATCTGATGAAAAATATGTTAAGAATATTTGTGTACTTAATATTTGTTTGAATTTTTGGGACTGTACTTGGTCCTAAAGCCCCCCCCCCCCTACTATTGTACCTACTTGCCAAAAATCAGAAAACAAAATATTGGGGTTGGGATTTTTCAGCAAGTGATGGTATTCAAGATTCGATGGCAACAGGTCCGCTCTGCTTAAATAATTATAGGATTAGACATTTCTGTGTGCAGTGTTGAAAATGAATCGTCCATGGACAGTAGAGTATTTCTTTAAAGAAATGTTGAACAGTGGGAAGTGGACTAAAGTTCTTAAGAATGATGTTGCGTTGCCTGGTGGGGACTAGCTAAAGATTGTCACTGGTTAGCAAATTTGACCAAGTTCATAAAACACAGAATAATGGAAACTCTTAAAGGAAAGTTTATTGGTTGTTCAGGTTTTAAAATATAAATTATTTGATGGAAAATATGTGGTCTTGTTTATGTGTTTGAGTATGGAGAAATATTTTATATAAACTGGAATTGCCCTGTCCGGAATCGCCCAAAGCCCTTGGAATGGATCCTAAAAGTTCAGTTTTTGACAGGCACTAAAAATCATTTCTTTGGTCTATCCGTAATATTCTTTATTCCTAAGGAATATCCTCATGGCCATAAAATTAGGAGTAAATTAACTGCTATGATACCAAAATATCAAAAGTACGTTGAAGAGACATTTTCAGATTGACTTCCGAGAGCTCAAATATTTAATTTGTTTATAATTGTTGATGGTTTTTTTTTCTAAATTTATAAAAGCAGGAAATCAGCGGAAATCATTAGGAAATTTAAGTCCAAAATATCTTCCGATCAGCTTTTTTGTACCTTCTTTCCTCTCAGTAGTTCTAACTTCTTCCCTTTCCGTAACTAACGACATGCATTATGTGCCATATACACTAGGGTTGAGTCAACTTTTAAACCTGAAAATTAGGTTCCTATCATGGCAAATGAAAATAAAAGAGAAATTTTTAATAAGGTTATTTAGTAAAGCTTCAATAAGCATTATATCATTATTCCCAAAACTTATAGGGACATTTTTTGTCGAAAGTCAGTATTCCCACAATCCTAAGAATCCTCTTCTTGGCTCCTATCCACTGAGTGCATTTTTAATAGGCTATTAGCGTGACAAATAATATTTAAATACCTCTTATACAAGATAAGCTTTAGGAATAAGATCAATTGTTCCCTTTATAACCATAAAACGGGGAAAATTGAGACATGTCTTTCCTGCTTAATGCAGTATATCGCCCAAAGGCCTTGGAATACTATGGACACGAAGCAGCGCTACATTAAGCAGTTTTTGTGCATATTTTTTAGATTTACATCGCTGTTATGCTGCTTTTGTTTTATCCCGGTGACAAAAGGGGACAAAGACACATGATTCTCAGCACACACAAAATAGTTGTTACGTGCTGAAAATCCGAGAACTGTTTAGAAAATCATTGTGCAAAACGCTTCAGTCTTTATAATATTCAAGATTTTTGTGCCCAAATATAAACTTAAATGTCAAAATACCCTCCTCTTACAAATGCCTCTAATCCCCCACCCTCTGAATTTTATAAGGATAATGAGGGGGGAATAAAAAGTAATAAAGTGAAAGTTTTCAAAAAAGAAAATTCAATTGCACACTATCTAAGAACACTTAGCCGACAAAAAAGAATATTATTGTATAGAGCGGCTTATTTTCATAATATTTGGGAGTTTGTGCGTAAATATACAGTTTTTTGCATCCTCTGATGACTAGGCTGTGTACACCTATACTCACTTCTTTTCTTTTTTCATTTATTATTTAGTTGTTTGACTTTTAAATTGTTTGCTGCTATTTTATTACATTGATTAAACAACAAATTGTTGAGTATGTACAAAAGTTGTCGTGATTATTGAATGTTTCATAATTAGTTTTTATATGAATCTTATTTAAAAGCTGTCGAATTCCGAATGTCTATATTATTTTTCATTTGTTCGTACTGTTTTTTAAATCAAAAGAATGTGTTACATTTAATACTTTAAACAGAACAATTTGTTCTCTATATTTTTTTTCGCCCAAAATTTATTCTTACCAATTTTTTATAAATGTGAAACAATGTTCATGGTTTTATTTACGGTTTTGTTAATAGCTCTATGAAATTTTTGTTATTATAGTTAATCAATCTTTCTATCGCTTCTTATTTTTAAATAACAGAGCTCGGAGCGCTAACGAAAGCTGATATGCTGCCAATCATTATTATTCAAATTCAACCGCGTAAGAAACTAGAAACTTCCTCCGAAGGGAGTCTGAAGAACACATTCTTGTGACAACTTTCACAGGGAGTTGTACGTGGTAACTGATTACCTGAAAAAGCTTTCTAATTGGTATTTCCTGCTCATTTCGTCCTGCCCAAAATCAAAAGGCGTATCTTCGTCTTTTTTTGTAGTTATAAAGCGAAATAGGTCCCCGCCCCTATTTATCCATCGGCTGTATTTTAAGAGGCAGATTTATTTATTAGGGAAGACTGGCCATAGAGGGTTCTATGACCCTTTTTTAATGACTATAATTAGGCCCGTTTTTTAGCACTTGGATCTTACATCTTTCTGCAAAGATTCTCGTTTTTTAACTCGTCTTTGTTCTAAGATCTTACAGCTCACTGATGTTAGCAAAAAGTGTGGAGACCGCCACTGTTCTGTCATATAGAACAATGATAAGAGAACTCTGATAATCCACTCATCATTGTTCTCAGACCGCTGATCAGAGCAGAAGGATGAAAGACTTTTGCACAAAAACGACCAAAGATGTAAGATCTTTGTTCAAAGATTTCACTTTTAAGCGTTTTCTGACAAAAGATGTAAGATCTTAGCACATTGATGAGTGAAAAAACGGCCCTATTGTTCTATATGGCATATAGACAAATGAAATCAACCTAATAAAACATAAAATCAACGTAATAAAAGAAGACATTGTATTAGATTAACAAGTTTTTGTGTTTTAACAACGAAAGACTTTGTTTTAGTCGGAAAATAAAATAGATTCCTGTAGGATACCTTTGTCCATTATCTGTTTTTACAGAGGAAGATTGTCTTCAGAGGAGTTAGGGAAGACTGGTTATAGAGGTATTTTATGGCCGAAAATATTTAACGTTGCACATGGAAAATGAAAATAATAGCACTAGACGTTGTTTTATCTAAACAACCGTTTGTGTTTTAGTTAGGGAAGACTGGTTATAGAGGTATTTTATGGCCGAAAATATTTAACGTTGCACATGGAAAATGAAAATAATAGCACTAGACGTTGTTTTATCTAAACAACCGTTTGTGTTTTAGTTAGGGAAGACTGGTTATAGAGGTATTTTATGGCCGAAAATATTTAACGTTGCACATGGAAAATGAAAATAATAGCACTAGACGTTGTTTTATCTAAACAACCGTTTGTGTTTTAGTACCACAGGAAGCCAGTTCATTAGTTCCAAAGTTATTTAGGCCCCTATTTGGGGACCTTCGTGCTTCATTTGTGCTTAAAGAGGAAGATTTACTTGATAGGAACTAGGGAAGACCGGTCATAGATGTCTTCTATGGCCCTTTTTCACTCGCCATAAATATTTAGTTTGGCACAACAACAAAAATGAAGGAAATAGCGCAAGGCGTTGTTTTATATAAACAACTGTTTGTATTTTAGCACCACGGAAAGCTATTTCATTAGTTAGAAAGTGAATTAGGCACATGTAGGGGACTTTTATCCTTCATTTATATTTATCGGGGCAGATTTGCTTCATAAGATTTAGGGAAGACTAATTGTAGAGGTCTTCTGTAGCCCTTTTTTAATCGCCATAATAATTTAGCATGACATTAAAAACGGAGGCACTAGCACAAGGCATTGTATTAAATAAGTAACTACTTGGGTTTTAATCACTCAGGACGCTGTTTTATTTATCAGAAACTGGAATTGTTCCCTCTAAGGGGACTTTAACCAATTTGTTATGTACAGAAATGCAGATTACCTTAACGGGAGTTATAGAATAGGTCATAGAGGTAGCGGAATATTACTATCTCAACCATTCCCAATAAACAATGACAAAAATCTATCTGTACCCTCTTGCTCAAAGAATATATTGAATCAATGGTAATTTTTCGTTATTCATATTATTGACTTATGAATAAAGTAAACATAAAACTCGATGCCTTTTTTATGCTCTTTCCAAATATAATAATCATTTTTGTCGGAAATGAATTTTACCCCCACCCCTATATATACCAATTCAGGGTATATATTTGTACATTAGGGGGGGGGGGTAAACTTATCTCTCATTTACATAAGAAATAAAAGTTACCCCCACACCCCTAATGTGCAAATATATACCCTGAATTGGTATATATAGGGGTGGGGGTAAAATTCATTTCCGACAAAAATGATTATTATATTTGGAAAGAGCATAAAAAAGGTACCGAGTGGTATGTTTACTTTATTCATAAGTCAATAACATGAATAACGAAAAATTTACCGAATCAATTTGTTGTGAAATCATTGTTTTCCTTTTAATCATTGTTTCGTCATTTTCTTTAAGTGGGTAATAAATGATTATCAGATCTTGTATATTTAACTGGTTGATATTTTACTATTACTGTATTATCATTTCTGTTAGTAATCTAATTCGTGTGTTGAACGATTATTTTATGTTTTTATTTTAGTCGAAGAATACTGCATACTAAAATGAAACCACATTTTTTAAGCTACGCACTGCAGTTATTGCACACTAATTCGTGTGTTGAACGATTATTTTATGTTTTTATTTTAGTCGAAGAATACTGCATACTAAAATGAAACCACATTTTTGAGCTACGCACTGCAGTTATTGTACACTACTATTTATTCGTCATCTTCATTAATTTTTTTTTCTAGTTGGTTTAGTACAAGACTTTTTAAATGCATTAATTGTTACTATTGTCGCTTAATTATAAGGCAGGCGTTAGATTAGTATTTTAGTCAACTAGCCAGTAGTTTAGTTTTTGTATAAATATCGTTTGCTTGCAAAGATAACTATTCCTTTTTCAAGACTCTTCTTGATATTATTCCATAGATATGAAATCTTTTATTGGCCTAATGTTAGTTTTTTCTGGGGATGAGGGGGGGGGGGGTAGATTCGGAAAAATGTATGAGAACTAATAAAGACATTTAAAAAAGAAATTGAATGAATCCTACAAGTCTTTGGGAATATTCCGGGGGGGGGGATACCGAAATTGCTGAATTCCTCTCCCCCCCCCTTGAAAGAATATAATCGAATTTTTATTCTATCTGAAACATGGTAAATTAGATAAAGTAGGTTTTCTATGGTAAAATACCTATTTTTTCGTTATTTATTAAATAATTTTATTAATAAAAATTCGGTATTTTATTAAATTTGGAACATTTTCCTGTTCCTTTTTTGTCAGGTGTGATCGTAACTAATTTCTTTTTAGTAGTCAAGCCTGAAGAAGTCTAAACCCTGCTGATCTTAGATATGCAAATACGAGAAAAAAGCGGAAAAAAACTATGTGACTGTCAATCTAGACATTGCCAAATTCTGTACATTCTATGAAATCTCAAGTATTTTGCTCAATTTTTAGCTCTGTATTGTGTGCCGTTATATCATTTCAAGTTCCTGAAATGTATTTTTTATATAGTCCTAACATTTTACAAAATACTTTTCCATTAAATCCGTTGAATCAATTCGTAAAATTCAGCGTTAATCCGTTGAAGTTAAACCTGTTGGAATTTGAGAAAAATAAACTTATTTTATAAACTTGAAATCACTAACAATTTAAATGATTCTTATAAAAATCAAGGAATACATCGGTCTAAATTTCTCGTTATGTGTTTGATCAGCTTAATTGATCACAGAAACTTTTTTCTATTGTCAAAAAACACTTTGTATTATATGTATGTTTATTTTTCTTTTATTATCTTTTGTAAGATTTTCTGTTCTTAGCGTCTCGTTCTCTGTAGTGTCTTTCTCTGTAATTAAAGTTCCTTACCTCTGTTTTTGATAAAAATTATCTTTCTTCTGGTTGTTTAATCCATTGAATTTTGTATGTTTTTAGAACAGATATTAGCGATTAAAACTCGTCCTGAATATGTATTGTCTTTTGAGAATGTTTTGTATAAAGCCTACTAGTTAGGTGGTGTGGGATCCTGCATTATTGTGTATGCAAAAAGTCAGTCACATAAAACGGGAACGTTTGTGTAAACAGTTATTCTAATAAAATTTTGGGTGTTTATACCCAAACTCATATGGTCAAACAGTCATCATCTGCGAATTAAGGAAAAGACTAAAAGGAAACAATGAAACATCTAACTCGCCATCGAGAGCTTCTTGATAGACATACAACTAAAAATCGATAATGAAAGAGTATTTGCTTTGTCACCTCATGAAAGTTCTTCTAATTTTCTAAGAGTTTGTTAAGCGTCTTAGCAAAAGGGTCGAGACGGGATGGATTAATAACTTTTTCATTTTTGCGTCTGTTTTTATTGATGAATTTTTGTTATTAGTTAGATTGTTATTGTTTTTTGTCTTTTTTGTACTTTGCTGACGACAGCTGTTGGTCCTATACCTGAAATGTTTGCTAGAGTTTTATTTTAATTACTGTTTCAGGAAAAATTCTCGATTTTAGATAAATATTTATTTTTGTATGTAGGAAAAGTTTAATCTTCTTCGTCGTTTGTATTGTTGTGTAGTGGCATATTGTTTGTTTGTTTTTTTTAATAAGTTCATTTGTTTTAACTAAATCGCTATCATTAATGCTAAGTTCTGAAACAAAAAGTCATTTCAGGTTCTTCTTTCTATTCTATGAATACTGAATATGAATTACAGAGCCATTTATTAAAAAAAAAAACACTAAATCCGGGAAACTGAATAGTAGTTATAAAAAAAATCTATGTTAATACTAACATTACACACCGATGAAGCTCTTTGTACTTATTTTCACCTATGAAATTCGACCTAATATATAGTGCTAAGTTTAACATAGAACGTACTCTATCAAAATTAACTATATTCAAAAGTAATTAATTGCCCTATCGTAACTCATACAGCACTGCATTCTTAATAAAAGCTGAAGATTAACTATATCAGAATCTTATAAAAGAAAATAGCCTCATTCTTGATTTTCACCTCATCTAGATAACATGTCTGTTCAGTCTATCGAATATCAACAGAGTGCAATAATCCCTTACATGTCCATTGGCAACGTTCTATGGGATAGATAAACCTTGACAAGAAAGAAAGTCTGAGGTTGTTACACAAAAGTTATGAGTTACTTATAAGACCAGAAACTGGTGCTGGTGTTGAAGGTAGTTAACAGTCCCATCTAGCATTTGACGCTTTTAGTTTTATAATAAGGTCAATTACCGCAATCGGCCAAATTTGAGCAGTAACAAGTGTCTCACCTTAGTTTCTGGAAAAGAACAAACTCGAAGTTTGAATAATATCCCACGAGGTGGCAAATATAGGGGTCGTCGGTAATTTTTATTTGACACTAGCACCAGTTCGCACTTTCAAAAGTTACCTATACTATTGTTACTGATGGATGAAAAAGTTAGTATGTAAAATTAGTGTCAAATAATCAATAGCATGCTTCTTGAAGGAGTGAAATCTGATAGTGATTACAGTAATAAAGAAGGAAATCAAATACCTTGAAAAAAAGAAAACAAAGAACAAAACATAATTGGTCAAATACGGTGACAGCAGAGACCCCAATAAAGTTTTTTTTTTTTTTGTTTTTTTTTTATTGAGAACCAAGAACGTTCTTAGGGGCAGGGACTAAGAATGCCAAAACTTACAGAATTCCGTATAATACTAACCATCTGAAAGAAAAATTTATACAAATGTTTTCCTATAAAATGATGATCACAGTGAAAAATTTTACACAGGTATGAAGAATAAAAAATATACATAATTAAATTTAGTACAATCAGGGGACGAATATGGAATAGAATTACTTTATTAAGTTAAGAAACCGGCAAAAACCTTTGGCTGTTTCCTAGTTTGAACCGTGTAAAGAAACGAACCACTCTTTTGAAACTGTCGCTCTTCACTCAAATAATATTATAGTCACGTCAGTACACACAATGGGGAAACGATACCAAAACACAGTTTTTGGGAAATCTTGTTTTTGCTTTAGCGCTATTCGGACGAAATTTATTTTTTAAAATGGACCCAGCGTTATTTTTCAATGAGCCCTTAAATAGCTTTATAATGTTCCAGTACCCTACTATCACCAGAAAAAATAGAAGCATCATCAGGTGCTCTGGAGTTTTCAATCGAGGGGTATCCAAACCTCTGTTTAGAGAGTTTTGAGTTTGATAACCCCAACGTTGCATTTTCATTCCAATTCATCATCATTTTCTATAGACTAGGCCTCATTTTTATTTTTGTGCTTTTCTTTTTTTTTACTCACAAGTGATATTTTGTACAAGCAATTTTTCAATAGAATCACAAGAAATATTTGATTTAACACCTGAAGCAGACTAAGTTCATTGTCACGAAATCCATCTACTCAATCTAGAGCTTCTGCTGCATAATTAAAGTCCATATTGCTGCTGCTCAGAGAGAGATGGTTAGAGTCCATATTGCTGCTGCTCAGAAAAAGATGGTTAGTGTCCATATTGCTGCTGCTCAGAGAGATATGGTTAGAGTCCATATTGCTGCTGCTCAGAGAGAGATGGTTAGAGTCCATATTGCTGCTGCTCAGAAAGAGATGGTTAGAGTCCATATTGCTGCTGCTCAGAGAGAGATGGTTATCGATCCAGATTGGTGCGAGGACTTAATCCCATTGAACTGAATATTGCTTTGTCTCCCAGCATTAATGTATCCCTACTGCTCGGAGTTGAATAGCTTTTACTGATAATTTAGTATGACTAAACTACTAGACGGCTAAACCGTATATCTCTTTGACTCAAATAAAGCCTAATACCCAGCAATATTTGATTCAATTTCTTAATTGGACTGAAAACACTTTCACTGAATCCATCAGATTTGTCAGGCAATTCTATAGCGTAAATTGGGAGTCTGGAAATCTTAATTAATGTAAGAATATTTCCTAAAATTCTTTCTCTGAATGGACTAAACACTTCTAGTTGTTGCCTTAGTACTTGGTAGTTTTTATCGTATGTTTGATTTATTTGCGTTTCTCTGTCTTCTTTCTCAAAAATGACTTCGTCAATAATGGTGCCATTCTCATCAGTGTGGGTAATTCGTCGACTACCAAAATTTTCATATATCCATGAAGAAGAAGAACACGATTTATTCTGACTAAAATTATCAGATGAACTTCCTGGATAAGAAAACTGATATTTGGCAATTTCAGGAATAAAAGGAAGTGCTGCTGTCTCAATAATGAAAACCAAACTTCGAACTAAATATGAAAACGTTTGATTTTCCTCTGTTAATAACAGGTTTGCCTCCTCTATTGTTGTTGTTTCCAGTTTTTTCTTCCACTCTTGCAGGAATTTCTTCAAATTAGTATCTATAAGCTCAATTCTAAGCTCAAATATGCCTTTTTTGTCTTCATTTAAAAGAAAAGTATTTCTCGTATAAAAACGTAAATCATGGATAAGCTCGTCCAATAACATTACAATTTCACCAATGATGACTATTTTTTTAAATAAATTTTTCAACTCGGGGTTTTCTGAATTGTACTGAAGTTCCTTCATCAAATTGTTAATGCACTGAAGGTTGCAAACGCCTGGTAGAAATCGACTTGAAGTTACGGGACATCTTATTGAGTGGTAGGTGAAGTGGAAGTAATGAAATTCGGATGCAGCCTTCAAAATACAGAGCTGATTGATGCCGTATATGCTCAAGGGCTCATAATTTTTTAAGACTTCTGCAAGGTTAACTTTCTTTTTATAATTATTACTTTGCGAAATAGATGGGACTGTCATTTTAAGTCACTTTGAATCTTGCAAAGTAAAGGATCGTCATCAATATAAAAAACAATGACACTAGAGATGGCTCTGCTTAATGCTTCTAGGAGGTCAAATTTTCTGTACCCGTCACTGTAAGAAGAGTCGAAATAAAAACTGCCAGCTTCTCGAAAAGAAGCAGTAGGTTGAACATTGGTATAAGTCATACATATGATGACGTGATTGACTTCAAGTCCTCTAAGCGGAAAATGACAGTTGAACGCCGTCTCTGTGAGGGAAAATTTTTGGGTTTTGCTTTCGTAAGCAAAACTTATTGGAAACTTTTCACAATTTTCGAAATTCGCAGATTTTCTCCATTTCCTCGCAAAGCTGAAAAAAAATAAAATGTACAATTTTGAATTTGAATAAATACATTTTAGTCTGAAAATATGTGCCTTTACATGAAACAAAAACATCGAATATAAATCTACTTTCATTCAAGGAAATTTGACTATCTTTCTGTCCCAATATTTTGAAACGTTTTTAAGGAGTTATATTAGAGTATTTTGGCTACAGCTCTGAAGATTCCACTGGTGCAGTTTTTATTTCGATCTCACACAATTTTTTGGTGTTTCAGGCTGTTTTTCAAAATTCTCTTAAGCTTGTTTTCGTAATAAACTAATACCATTAAGATTAATCTAAATAATAGTAAACATTCCATAATCATCTTCGAAGGAAGATATTTCCTTGCTCGACAGTTTTTTTCTCTCTTCAAAATGTATTATAAATATTCGGCTACTATGGACCGGTCGTCGTTCATCACTAAATTGCATCTAAGCAATGGTGTAATTAAGAATTGTGTAAAGAAGAACGGATAAAGCACTGAGGAGAGATGAGTCAAAACAGAGGTTTTAGCTCTTATTAACATTGAGTCTCAAATAAAATTTACAGAGACTAGATCTGATAGCAACTAGAAGAGTATCAGCTTTTTGTGACATGATGGCAAAGTTTTTTTACTGCTCCAACGCTCATAATCAAGTAAAACATGATTATAGGTGTTGAACGTTTCTTTTTGAATACTTCATAGTCCGGTTAATAAATTGTATCTTTATTATTTCTCCTTCAGCCGTTAATAGCCGTCTCCTCCTTCAATTCAAACAAAGAAGTGGAATACTATTACTTTGCTTGTTATTCCTCTCACAGGAAAGCGCTGGACGTCTACTAGATAAAAACAGAATTTTCTATTGTTTGGGAATAAAGAGTAATAAAAAGACCCAATATACACCCTTGAAAAGAGGAAAAAAATTATGCTAGATGGCAGTAAATCCCAAAAACTTAGTTTTCTTACGGAATATGATGGTCAAACAGTTCGTGGTACAAGTAAGGAGGGACTCGGGCAACAATAGCAATCGAAACTCTAAGATAAATCAGTTTCGATGGTAATAAGAATAACCATAGGCCCTGCACGTTAACTGCAGTTTTCACTTCCGTGCAGCTTTAAGGAAAGCCAACCTCACACAGTGTGGCTGGGTTAGGCACTCGGATGAATTTGTGAGGCTTGGCCCTCACAGAAAGATAAAAAATATTTCTCATCATCAGTACCATATTTTTGGATTAATTGGGAATTCTGTCAATTTATCTGAAACTCTACAAAAAATTAATCGAAAACTGAGCAGAACAGAAATAGTCTCGTCACAGTTTCAAAACCTCAAAAACGACCAATTGGCTATTTCAGATGTGTCACAATTGAAGAAGGCTTAGCTTAGTTTACAAGCTTAACTGTCGGCTACTAACGTAAAGTTGTAACGACTATAAAATGAGTCTAAACGGTGTATTTTTGTGTGTGTAAGTTCTTCGTTTCGAGAAGATGTCATGAAAACACTAATCTTGTTGTGCCACATTTAAGGCTGAAAATTATGGATATTAGAGACTATTTTCAAACAAACGGTTAACAAGGCACAGGACCATGTTGGCTAAGTTCACGAGCGGTTACATTCGCAATATTATATTGCGATCAAGTGCTCACCTGAAAAGGTTGAGTCTTGATGCTAGTACTGAATCTTCAGAGCTTAACAGCTTAAAGCCTATCCTCAAACCTACTGGAGGAGAAAATAGAGAAGCAAGTCTAAAAGGAACAAAGTTATATATTGTCTTTAGTGTTTCAGAATACCCTTAAGTCATCAGCGAGTACCAAAACGCATTTAAAGAAAAGCTTTGGACAAAATTTTCATTGATATTTGAGAAAAGCTTTAGACAAAATTTAATTCGTTTAATCCGGAAGACCTTAGTAATCCAAGATTGCGTCCGGGAGGTACATTTTCAATCCAATCATTCGCTTATACAGTGGAGGAACATGTAAGTGATATTGTAATATTGAACGAAATGCGGCAAAATGTGAAACCCTGGCAGCGAAAAGGGGTTCTTCTTCAACTTTTTTCGTGTCGTTTGGGGTTCCAAAGCGTAACAGCCAGCAAATTATTAGCCCAGATGACCACCTAAGGGAAAAGAGCAAGTCAGTTAAAGCTGATGACCCTAAAATCAATGAGTTGTAAACCATGAGTTGTAGATAGTGATTAAATTAAAGAAAAAAGTTTTCAACTGAAATTATGGAGCAACATTAAAACTTAAAACGAACAGAAATTATTACGTATATGGGGGGGGGTGGGAGGGGGTCAGCCTCAACACCTCAACACTTCCTCAAAAGTCTTTAAGTGCTTATAAAAAAGCTCCTTATTATTCTAATCAAAAGAACCATGTGTTTCAGGAGTCATTCTTAAAGGATTTGGACAAAACTTAAACTAGTGTAAGAGCGAGGTGTTGAGGAGGAGGCAAACCCCCTCACATACGTAATAACTTCTGTTCGTTTTTAGTCTTAATGTTGCTCCTTACTTTCAGTTGAAAAAACTTGTTTTTTTCTGATTTTTTTTAAAATAATTACAGGAAATCTGGCTACACCTCTACCGAAAAATCCCTCCTCCCCAAGGATTTATTCTCTAAACAATTCAATCCTGGTGAAAATTTACCCTAGACAATTACCCTTAACATCTCCGCGCGTAAAATTGAGAAGGAAAAAAGAAAGCAAGACATAAGAAGAATTTCGTATAGGAATTCTGACAGATTCCCCCAGTGTAAAATTTGTCCTGAAAATACACCCCTGGAAACTTCCCTCTCCATGGAAAATTATCCCCGAGGAAAATCCCACCCGCAAAATTTTTTTCTGATCTTTTTTAAACAATGACAGGAAATATGGCTCCTCCTCCACGAACTAATCTCTCCTCCTCACGGATATACCCTCTAGACAATTGAATCCTGGTTAAAATTTACCCCGGACAATTACCCTTAACTTTTCCACGAAAAAAATTGAGTCGGCAAAGAGAAAGCAAAACACAAGAAGAACTTCGTATAGGAATTCTGGCAAATTCTTCCAGTGCAAAATTTCTTCTGAAAATTTCCCCATGAAAAATCCCCCAGTATAAAATTTGTCTCCCCCACCCAAAAAGTGTATGCATACTTCCGAATAAAAAATACTTTACGTAAACAATGGACAAATTTCATAACTTAAAGACCTTTCCCCAGGGGCTATGGGGGGGGGGTCATTTTATCTCCAAAGGTACAGTTGTTCGGTCTTTCAACAATGTTTAGCAAAATGGATATCTCAAAATTTTGATCGGATAATTTTGAGGAAAAAGGACATGGGAGGGGGCCTAGTTGCCCTCCAATCTTTTCGGTCATTGAAAAAGAGCACTAGAACTTTTAGTGTCCGTTCGAGTGAGCCCTCACCCAATACTTTGAGACCACTGAGTTGATATGATCCCCCCTCCCTCCTGGAAAAAGAAAAATAAACAAACGATTAAACACTCATCCGTGATCTTTTTTCTGGCAAAAAAAAAAAAATATTCCACATTTTTAAAAGTAGGAGCTTGAAACCTCTACAATAGAGTTCTCTGATACGCTGAATCTGATAATATGATTTTCATGTAGATTCAATGACTTTTACGGGCTGTTTCATCCTTTTTTCAAGAATCAAGCAAATTTTCTCAGGTTCGTAGCCTGTGATGGGTAAAATTACATTTAATGAAACTTATATATCTAGAATCAGCATAATAAGTCGATTCTTTTAATATATCTACTCGTATCAAAATTCCGTTTTTTAGAGTTTCGGTTACTATTGAGCCGGGTCACTCCTTACTTACAGTTGCCCTCCCACAAACTGTTTGAGTAGGACAAGCAGGGACATGGTGCTAATGGGGAGTGTAATTTACTCATTGGAATGTTTAGGTTTTTTTGTATTAAGGTAAAGTATCTTCTTAAATGAAGTGAGTTTTTGGTTATATCATTAGTAGAAACGGGGCTGGAAAGAGAGGAGAGAATAAAATCTTTTTCTTATATTGGATGTCAAAGAAAGCGATTGCAGAATTGTATAATTTATTGAGGAGTTGTGTTATTGGTAACGAAAAGATGGAGAAATGTATCTTGTTTGAAAAGTTTTACATGCAATCTAGTATTGGTGTAGGTATCCTTACATAGTAACTCTTCTATTTTTTGGTTGAGTGTATTTACCACCGGAAACTAGCACTTTCAGGCATTTCAGCTATAAAGATGCGTGGGAGATACTAGAAAATGATACGGATCGCGTTTCTGAACAGTTTCCGTCCTATTATTTTATTTTTCTAGAGAACTTTAAGAAGAGAAGGCGAATCCCGAACTCGAACGCATGAATGGAGTTGGCATAATAGACTTGTCGGTGATGAAGAGTACGAGTAAGAATAGTCATCTGAAAAAGAATAACGTGGATAAACAAATATTGTATTTTTGCAATAAGCAGAATTTGGTCGTTTTGAATGGAAGAACAGGGAATGATAAAGGAGAGGGAGATTTTACGGATTTTTCGGGTAAATATTCAAGTTTTATAGATAGTAGGCTTGTTAGTCTGGGGCTGATAGTGTGTTGTGTGGATTTTGAGGTGATAGCGCTGGCTGGGTTAGATCACGTACCTATTTGAATTAGGAGGAAGAGGATGGGTGAAGAACAGGAATAGAGAGTTTAAGGTTTCATTGAAGAAAATAGAAGGTTTAAAGTTGGATAATGATAGTGAGGAGAAGTTGAAAAAGTTAGAGGGCTGGGCCCCCTATCTACAAGTTGAAGATAGAGGGCTGGATTCATTTTCTCAGAAGAGTGAGGCAATGGCAGGGCAAGGAAATACAGTAGGTTCTGTTGATTTTCTTAGGGGGGTTTTGCATGAGGCAGGAGGTGGGATATGCACCGAAAAGGACGAAAAGGAATCTGGTGAGGAGAAGGACGGTTTAGAAGATTTAGCTAACGTGAAATCCTCTGGAATCAGAGGACGCAAAAGACCGGAACGAATTGTACAGGAAAAAATATTGTAAGCCTAGAAAAGCATGAGAGGGCAAATTATGTTCTGCTCTTGAGAAGGCATGGATGTTGTCAGCCCTACTCATATTAATTTTTCCTCGTTTTGAGTTTGACTCGGTTGTTTATTGTAATTTCTGTTTGTTTTGGGTTTCGTTTATTTATTGATGGTGATTTGTGGTAGTTATGCGTTTAGAAGATTATTTGAATTTATTTCTGCTTATTCTTGGCTTAATGGAGCTCTTTAATTTTCTTTGAAAATCTTGTTTTGTTTAAAAAGTTTTTAAACTTAATTTCTGTTCGTTTTTTATTGACTTAGTCTTATTCACGAAAAAAAGATATATCTTTTCGATTTTTTGTATAAGGATTTAATTTTATACCTCGTCAAGTTAACCTAAAAAATAAAACTTATTTCATTCTCAAAACATTTTATATATGCTCTTTGACAAACTGGATACACTTAAACTCTTGATTTCTTTGAATTGTAAGAGCAAAAGTAGTAATAGTAGCAGCCCCGAAAGTTTCAACTTAATCCCCAAGTCGATCTGTAGATATTCCTGAGTTCTCAGTAGTAAGGGTGTGCACAGTATCAAATATACATGAAAATATACATTGAAATTGCTGTTGATTTGAACGGTACATGAAAATATACATTGGAATTGCGCAAGAAAAACCCATGGCTATGTCATTAAACTTACACGTGAACATTCTAAAAGTTGGCAAAGGTTTTTGTTATTGATAAGAATTGGACATAGAATTACACTTCAGCTTCACGTGGATATTTTTTTGTTTGACGTGCAAATTGCCAAAAAAATTGAGTTTTGAGGAGATTACGTTCCTTGGCACCTTTTCATGTTTTCAATCAGATGGGTTTTGAAAGCACAGTGTGTACATGTGTGTAGGCTTTGCTATTTAAAAAATTGCACGCTACAATCAGAATTCTTTGATTGACATTTGCAAAAAAGGGTTTAGCATTTGCAAATTTGATCCTATTAAGGTGGAAAAAAGAGTTTAGCATTTGCGAATACTTCAGAGCCGACTTGCTAGCGAAAAAACCTGTGTGATTGACTTGAAATAAAAAATTTTAACAAGAAATGGCTGAAAAGTGTTTGGGGGAGATGGGATGATTGTGTACTGTATAATACACAAGTGATGTTTGGACAGTGTTGTCAATTTAAAATAGTTTAACGTTATACTATACGAAGAAGTAAAACGAATTTTTTTTGTTAAATAAGTAGTTCATGTATCTAGACTAGTGATAGTGCTGTACTGTGGTACGAATTGCTTGTGAAAAACCCAAATGAATTAGTTGAAAATAAAGTTTTAACAAGAAATGCCTGAAAAGTATTTTTTTGGGTGGTGGGGGCGATGACAGAGTGGATGTCTAAGACTAGTTATAGTGCTGTACTCTGGCATGAATTGCTTTCGAAAACCCGGATGAATTAGTTGAAAATAAAGTTTTAACAAGAAATGTCTGAAAAGTATTTTTTGGGGGGATGGAGCGATGACAGATTGGATGTCTCAGACTAGTGATAGTGCTGTACTGTGGTACGAATTGCTTGTGAAAAACCCAAATGAATTAGTTGGAAATAAAGTTTTAACAAGAAATGTCTGAAAAGTATTTTTTGGGGGGATGGGGGCGATGACAGAGTGGATGTCTTAGACTAGTTATAGTGCTGTACTCTGGCATGAATTGCTTTCGAAAACCCGGATGAATTAGTTGAAAATAAAGTTTTAACAAGAAATGTCTGAAAAGTATTTTTTGGGGGGGTGGGGGCGATGACAGAGTGGATGTCTTAGACTAGTTATAGTGCTGTACTGTGGTACGAATTACTTGTGAAAAACCCGGATGAATTAGTGTACTGTGGTACGAATTGCTTGTAAAAACCCAAATGAATTAGTTGAAAATAAAGTTTTAACAAGAAATGTCTGAAAAGTATTTTTTGGGGGGGAATCTGAGCTAATTAGGGTTTTTGACCGTAAACTCTAGTTTTTTGCAAGAAAATTATGGAAAATACAATTCTCTGGTTCAAATGTGAAACTTAAGTCCTTTTTAGGATCGAAAAAATAAACTATTTCTGTAAAATCTGAGCTAATAAGGGTTTTTGACCGTAAACTCTAGTTTTTTGCAAGAAAATTATGGAAAATACAATTCTCTGGTTCATAGGTGAAACTTAAGTCCATTTTTGGATCGAAAAATAAAACTTTCTGTAAAATCTGAGCTAATAAGGGTTTTTGACTGTAAACTCTAGTTTGTTGTAAGAAAATTATGGAAAATACAATTCTCTGGTTCAAATGTGAAACTAAAGTCCTTTTTAGGATCGAAAAATAAAACTATTTCTGTAAAATCTGAACTAATAATTCAATATTTTTTTCATAAAAACAAACTATTTTTTTAAAACTTCGAAATTTTTCAACTTTATTTATTTTTTTCTTTTTGTATGTATCTTAAAATGTCAAAATATGCTTACGGTTCTAACAATTGTGCTCTATGATTGCTCAGAGACACGATGTGGCTTTCCCACTGGTATTCTATGACCGGTTATCGACACTACCTAGTCTATTGCATGTATTAAATCAGTATTTTTTACGCAGTGGAACGATAAACAAACAAGTCATATCTTTAAAAAAAGTGAAGATGGAACATTTTAATAGAGTGTTTTCACATAACAAGGTTATTGTAGCATTGAATGCCGACAAGGAGAAGTATTTAAACTATGAAACAAGTACAAGTGGTAGCACTATTGGAAATGTATGCATGCATTGTCATGACAGTAAGGAATTAAATTTCTTTGGAATACCGAAAAAATTCAACTCTTATGATGGTGGTTATGCGAGATTGAGATCTCCAGAGATGATTGCACTCAAAGAGAATGCTAACATAAAAATAATTGTTGATGATAGAGGACAACTCCTTGCTACTGTTGCAGGTAACACATTACCTACGGTTACATCCAATCATCAGCATTCGGGTATTAGCATTCAGCGGAAGGCTAATAAAAGAAAGGCATACTCTGCTACTATTATCGTAAACCATATCTTATTTACGTACCGAAACTATTACCTGTGTAAAAATAATGTGTTAATAGACAGTGAAATTGCCAAAAAAATAAAAATGGCATTGTCAGAAAATATCACTACGGAATATAAAGATGAAACGATGAAGAACAAAGCACCAGCAAACGTTACTGGCATTGATCAAACAGTCAATGAATCAAATAATACCAAAGACGAAAAGCATATTGAGCCTGTTCATGAGCCACCAGTAAAAATTGTGTATGATTCAAAATGGAATAATGATTATTCTACTGATTACGAACTAATAGAAGACAATAACTACAATATCAAGAGAGAACATGGTGAACTATTTTAATGGAACAGATTCAAAATGTCCAAAGTTAATCATTCATATTAATAATGTATCATAATATATTTTTGTATTAATATTCTACATAGCATTATTTCATTAAAAATATTACATTGCTATGTGTTCATTATTTTTTAGAGTAAGCTAGCATATCAAGCGTTTAGAATGTCTATTAAAACATCTGAGATGTAAGAAAGGGAATTTGCGTACATCTATTGTCAGACACACTATTTCCGTAAAATCTGAGGCATTAAAGGGTTTTTGACCGTAAACTCTAGTTTTTTGTAAGAAAATTATGGAAAATACAATTCTCTGGTTCAAATGTGAAACTTAAGTCTATTTTTGGATCGAAAAAATAAAATTATTTCCGTAAAATCTAAGCTAATAAGGGTTTTTGACCGTAAACTCTAGTTTCTTGTCAGAAAATTATGGAAATACAATTCTCTAGTTCAAATTTGAAACTTAAGCCCAGTTTTGGATACTCATAATGATGATGAGGACTGATGATTCTAATTAAATATTTTTTTTCATAAAACAAACTATTTTTTTTAAACTTTGAAATTATTCAACTTTATTTATTTTTTATCTTTTTTTTGTACGTATCTTAAAATGACAAAATATCTTTCTTGAATTCACCTCTTGGATACACAATACAGAAATTATAAAAAAAATTATAATTTCCCGACTTCATTTGTATGCAATAGATACAGAGAGTTCTATGACTCCTCCCCACAATGAATTCAGATGGTTTTAGGAGTCATCCCCCTAGCCATAACTCCATTCAACCTTGAGCGAAGGTATAAAAGTTTGATGATGTATTTCTCTTCTTAACAACTACGTTAATAGCTACCAAGATGATAGGACAGTATGACACTGAATTTATCGGTTTGAAAAAATCATCTTGTGGTGTTATATTTGAATGTGCATTATTATTATTGTCAATGGAACTCGAAGAAATTGACTGTTATCATTGGATAGTGAACTATAACATGTTTGAGTATGACAAAAGCTTGTGGAGTACTACATTACATCGTATAAACAGACTGGGATTCTACAATAGTGATTACACCACTTAATAATAGTGGTCAGGAACTGAGAAAGTTCCACAAGGAAGTCAGTGAAACTTGCAGCTTTTTCGGGGTTGAAGCACTCTATGTGAAGGGTAATGTACCTACAGATAAAGTTTTAATTCAAAAGTGTGACCCTAGGATTCCACTTTTCAATCTAGAAGAATTTAAGTGTCCTAAATTTGAAGGGGTTTATCACCGTCCTGAAGACGAGGTCAGGTTCTTCGCACACTGGATACCTAAGGACATACCAGATCGTGATAAATGCATAAGACATGGTAAAAACTATTCTATATCATGGGGCCATCGTTTCTGGATGTTTAAGAGTGAACGTGTGTATGACTATGTATCATAATGTAATTTTGTATTAATATTCTACATAGTATTATCTCATTAAAAATATATTATGCATTACATTGTTATGTGTTCATTATTTTTAGAGTAAGCTAGCATATCAAAAGTTTTGAATGTCTATTAAAACATCGGAGACGTGAGAAAAGGAATTTGCATACATCTATTGTCAGACACATGGGGTAACATTGACAAAATCAAGGTATCAGAATGAATAAATTCTTTATCAACATCCGTTATTGGATATGTCATTATGTCATTATGAAAAAATTGCAAGTGAGTAGGAAGTAGGTAAGTAAGTAAGTAAGTAACAAACTCTTTCTTGAATTCATCTCTTGGATACACAATACAGAAATTTTATTATAGGAAATTATGAAAAAAAAAATTGAAGAAACTCTCTATTAGCATTCATTATCGATTGAAGTTGTTTCCTAGACAGACAATACAGCAATTTCACAAAATCTAAGTATAAGAGTGATTAAATTCTATATCAACATGCTTTTCTCGCATACATAGGAAAAAGTTGACTATTTGATTTTGATGTTGGATAAAAATCCATCCATTCTTATAGAAACTGCAATAGTTTCACGGAAAACATCTTCTGATTTAATACATGCAATAAACTGATAAGTCTCGATAACCGGACAATTCCTTTTTTTCTCTTTTTTATCACAAACAATTTTCAATGTCTCCAAGGCAGAGCAATTTCTTCATAAATTCCACTATTTAATGCCCCCCTCCGGCGCGGGGCCGGGCAGTTTAAGTTAAGAGGTGAAATCAAAATCAGAAGAATTTTTGAGATTTTTCATTGGTTAGAGATGAAACAATGGTACATTTTTTTTAATAGAATGAAAAAGAACGACTATTGAATGCCTCACTGTTTAAGTTAGGAGGTGAAATCAAGACCAGAGGAATTTTTGAGATTTTTCATTGGTCTCCGGCACGCCGGAGACAATTCCCATTGGTTTTGTTACTTAACGGGAAAAATGGCAGAAAATACCACTCTGATGTAGTTTTTAAAAATTGTGTATGGAGGAGGGAGCTAAAAGCCTCTCATTTCGGGCTTAGACCATAGACATTCGATTGGCTATGTTGGAATTTCCAATTCTCTTGGTTTTGTTACTTAGTGGCAAAAATGGAAGAAAATACCACTCTGGTGTAGTTTTTCAAAAGATGTGTATTGAGGAAGGGAGCTAACAGCCTCTTATTTCGGGATTATTCACCTCTTGGATACACAATACAGAAATTTAATTCAGGAAATTATGAAAAAAAAATTAGACGGGGTTACGTGCGCGCACGTAACCCTGTCTATTTTTTTCATAGTTTCCTAAATGAAATTTCTGTATTGTGTATCCAAGAGGTGAATAATCCCGAAATAAGAGGCTGTTAGCTCCCTTCCTCAATACACAGCTTTTGAAAAACTAAAAACTTAAACTGCCCGGCCCCGCGCCGGAGGGGGGCATTAAATAGTGGAATTTATGAAGAAATTGCTCTACCTTGGAGACATTGAAAATTGTTTGTGATAAAAAAGAGAAAAAATTGTCCGGTTATCGAGACTAGCCAGTTTATTGCATGTATTAAATCAGAAGATGTTTTCCGTAAAACTATTGCAGTTTCTATAAGAATGGATGGATTTTTATCCAACATCAAAATCAAATAGTCAACTTTTTCCTATGTATGCGAGAAAAGGATTTTGATATAGAATTTAATCACTCTTATACTTAGATTTTGTGAAATTGCTGTATTGTCTGTCCAGGAAACAACTTCAATCGATAATGAATGTTAATAAAGAATTTGTTCACTTTTTTTTCATAATTTCCTGAATAAAATTTCTGTATTGTGTATCCAAGAGGTGAATTCAAGAAAGAGTTTGTTACTTACTTACTTACTTACCTACTTCCTACTTACTTGCAATTTTTTCATAATGACATAATGACATATCCAATAACGGATGTTGATAAAGAATTTATTCATTCTGATACCTTGATTTTGTCATATGTTACCCCATGTATCTGACAATATATGTATGCAAATTCCTTTTCTCACGTCTCCGATGTTTTAATAGACATTCTAAGCTTTTGATATGCTAGCTTACTCTAAAAATAATGAACACATAACAATGTAATACATAATATATTTTTAATGAAATAATGCTATGTAGAATATTAATACAAAATTATATTATGATACATAGTCATACACACGTTCACTCTTAAACATCCAGAAACGATGGTCCCATGATATAGAATAGTTTTTACCATGTCTTATGCATTTATCACGATCAGGTATGTCCTTAGGTATCCAGTGTGCGAAGAACCTGACCTCGTCTTCAGGACGGTGATAAACCCCTTCAAATTTAGGACACTTAAATTCTTCTAGATTGAAAAGTGGAATCCTAGGGTCACACTTTTGAATTAAAACTTTATCTGTAGGTACATTACCCTTTACATAGAGGGCTTCAACCCCGAAACATGTTATATAAACATGTTATAGTTCACTATCCAATGATAACAGTCAATTTCTTCGAGTTCCATTGACAATAATAAAAATGCACATTCAAATATAACACCACAAGATGATTTTTTCAAACCGATAAATTCTGTGTCATACAGTCCTATCATCTTGGTAGCTATTAATGTAGTTGTTAAGAAGAGAAATACATCATCAAACTTTTATACCTTCGCTCAAGGTTGAATGGAGTTATGGCTAGGGGGATGACTCCTAAAACCATCTGAATTCATTGTGGGGAGGAGTCATAGAACTCTCGGTATCCATTGCATACAAATGAAGTCGGGAAATTATAATTTTTTTATAATTTTTGTATTGTGTATCCAAGAGGTGAATTCAAGAAAGATATTTTGTCATTTTAAGATACGTACAAAAAAAAGATAAAAAATAAATAAAGTTGAATAATTTCAAAGTTTAAAAAAATAGTTTGTTTTATGAAAAAAAAATATTGAATTAGAATCATCAGTCCTCATCATCATTATGCGTATCCAAAACTGGACTTAAGTTTCACACTTGAACCAGAGAATTGTATTTCCATAATTTTCTGACAAGAAACTAGAGTTTACGGTCAAAAACCCTTATTAGCTTAGATTTTACGGAAATAGTTTTATTTTTCGATCCAAAAATAGACTTAAGTTTCACATTTGAACCAGAGAATTGTGTTTTCCATAATTTTCTTACAAAAAACATAGAGTTTACGGTCAAAAACCCTTTAATAGCTCAGATTTTACGGAAATAGTGTGTCTGACAATAGATGTACGCAAATTCCCTTTCTTACATCTCAGATGTTTTAATAGACATTCTAAACGCTTGATATGCTAGCTTACTCTAAAAAATAATGAAAACATAGCAATGTAATATTTTTAATGAAATAATGCTATGTAGAATATTAATCCAAAAATATATTATGATACATTATTAATATCAATGATTAACTTTGGACATTTTGAATCTGTTCCATAAAATAGTTCACCATGTTCTCTCTTGATATTGTAGTTATTGTCTTCTATTAGTTCGTAATCAGTAGAATAATCATTATTCCATTTTGAATCATACACAATTTTTACTGGTGTCTCATGAACAGGCTCAATATGCTTTTCGTCTTTTCGACAGGCTCAATAGTGCTACCACTTGTACTTGTTTCATAGTTTAAATACTTCTCCTTGTCGGCATTCAATGCTACAATAACCTTGTTATGTGAACACACTCTATTAAAATGTTCCATCTTCACTTTTTTTTTTAAACATATGACTTGTGTGTTTATCGTTCCACTGCGAAAAAATACTGATTTAATACATGCAATAGACTAGGTAGTGTCGATAACCGGTCATAGAATACCAGTGGGAAAGCCACATCGTGTCTCTGACCAATCATAGAGCACAATTGTTAGAACCGTAAGCATATTTTGACATTTTAAGGTACATACAAAAAGAAAAAAAAATAAAGTTGAAAAAATTCGAAGTTTTAAAAAAATAGTTTGTTTTTATGAAAATAAATATTGAATTATTAGTTCAGATTTTACAGAAATAGTTTTATTTGTCGATTCTAAAAAGGACTTAAGTTTCACATTTGAACCAGAGAATTGTATTTTCCATAATTTTCTTACAAAAAACTATAGTTTGCGGTCAAAAACCCTTATTAGCTCAGATTTTACGAAAATAGTTTTATTTTTCGATCCAAAAATGGACTTAAGTTTCACCTATGAACCAGAGAATTGTATTTTCCATAATTTTCTTACAAAAAACTATAGTTTGCGGTCAAAAACCCTTATTAGCTCAGATTTTACGAAAATAGTTTATTTTTTCGATCCAAAAATGGACTTAAGTTTCACATTTGAACCAGAGAATTGTATTTTCCATAATTTTATTGCAAAAAACAAGAGTTTACGGTCAAAAAACCCTTATTAGCTCAGATTTTAAAGAAATAGTTTATTTTTTCGATCCTAAAAAGGGCTTAAGTTTCACATTTGAACCAGAGAATTGTATTTTCCATAATTTTCTTGCAATAAACTAGAGTTTACGGTCAAAAACCCTAATTAGCTCAGATTCTCCCCAAAAAAATACTTTTCAGAAATTTCTTGTTAAAACTTTATTTTCAACTAATTCATTTGGGTTTTTCACAAGCAATTCGTACCACAGTACACTAATTCATCCGGGTTTTTCACAAGCAATTCGTACCACAGTACAGTACTATAACTAGTCTAAGACATCAACTCTGTCATCGCCCCCACCCCCCCCCCCCCAAAAAAAATACTTTTTCAGACATTTCTTGTTAAAACTTTATTTTCAACTAATTCATCCGGGTTTTCGAAAGCAATTCATGCCAGAGTACAGCACTATAACTAGTCTAAGACTTCCACTCTGTCATCGCCCCCACCCCCCAAAAAATACTTTTCAGACATTTCTTGTTAAAACTTTATTTTCAACTAATTCATCCGGGTTTTCGAAAGCAATTCATGCCAGAGTACAGCACTATAACTAGTCTAAGACTTCCACTCTGTCATCGCCCCCACCCCCCCAAAAAAAAAATACTTTTCAGACATTTCTTGTTAAAACTTTATTTTCAACTAATTCATTTGGGTTTTTCTCAAGCAATTCGTACCACCGTACAGCACTATCACTAGTCTGAGACATCCAATCTGTCATCGCTCCATCCCCCAAAAAAATACTTTTCAGACATTTCTTGTTAAAACTTTATTTTCAACTAATTCATCCGGGTTTTCGAAAGCAATTCATGCCAGAGTACAGCACTATAACTAGTCTAAGACATCCACTCTGTTATCGCCCCCACCCCCAAAAAAAAATACTTTTCAGACATTTCTTGTTAAAACTTTATTTTCAACTAATTCATCCGGGCTTTCGAAAGCAATTCATGCCAGAGTACAGCACTATAACTAGTCTAAGACATCCACTCTGTCATCGCCCCCATCCCCCAAAAATATACTTTTCAGACATTTCTTGTTAAAACTTTATTTTCAACTAATTCATCCGGGTTTTCGAAAGCAATTCATGCCAGAGTACAGCACTATAACTAGTCTAAGACATCCACTCTGTCATCGCCCCCACCCCCCCAAAAAAATACTTTTCAGACATTTCTTGTTAAAACTTTATTTTCAACTAATTCATCCGGGTTTTCGAAAGCAATTCATGCCAGAGTACAGCACTATAACTAGTCTAAGACATCCACTCTGTCATCGCCCCCACCCCCCAAAAAAAACTTTTCAGACATTTCTTGTTAAAACTTTATTTTCAACTAATTCATTTGGGTTTTTCACAAGCAATTCGTACCATAGTACAGCACTATCACTAGTCTAGATACATGAACTACTTATTTAACAAAAAAAATTCGTTTTACTTCTTCGTATAGTATAACGTTAAACTATTTTAAATTGACAACACTGTCCAAACATCACTTGTGTATTATACAGTACACAATCATCCCATCTCCCCCAAAACAGATTTCAGCCATTTCTTGTTAAAAATTTTTATTTCAAGTCAATCACACGGCTTTTTCGCTAGCAAGTCGGCTCTGAAGTATTCGCAAATGCTAAACTCTTGTTTTCCACCTTAATAGGATCAAATTTGCAAATGCTAAACCTTTTTTTGCAAATGTCAATCAAAGAATTCTGATTGTAGCGTGCAATTTTTTAAATAACAAAGCCTACACATATGTACACACTGTGCTTTCAAAACCCATCTGATTGAAAACATGAAAAGGTGCCAAGGAACGTAATCTCCTCAAAACTTAATTTTTTTGGCAATTTGCACGTCAAACAAAAAAATATCCACGTGAAGGTGAAGTGTAATTATATGTCCAATTCTTATCAATAACAAAAACCTTTGCCAACTTTTAGAATGTTTCACGTGTAAGTTTAATGACATAGCCATGGGTTTTTCTTGCGCAATTCCAATGTATATTTTCATGTACCGTTCAAATCAACAGCAATTTCAATGTATATTTTCATGTATATTTGATACTGTGCACACCCTTACTACTGTTGTCTTATTGGCAACCATACTCACAGCATCTTTTGACTTATTTTAAAAGCAACATTTAGTTTTCAAGTATAATGGGTCAGTTCCGTAATCGAAAAGCCCAATATCCCTAGAGACCTGGTTGCGGGACCGTTCTACTATGCTGAACAAAATGGCGGTTTCAGAATTTTGACCAGATGTGTTTGGAAAATGAATGGACTTGGGAGCAGGGCTGATTGCCGTCAAGTCTCTTTTCACTCTTAAAATAGGACTAGAACTTTTAATTTTGAATCAAATTACCTCCTTTAAAAGCTGCAATGATATTTCTAGCTATTATACAGCGGCGCTGCCTATGATATTGCTTATATACCCTTTTGAAAACCTGCATACATATTGTTTTTTCGTTTAATTGAAACTCCCCATTTAACGTTCCCTAAAAGCTTCGCCTTAATATCCTTAGCGTCATGAGTTAGAGTAAGCGTGGCGGTAGTATTAATAGTATACGCATAGTGCCTTCTGGTAAGATCAAAATCCACCACACCTTACTCTTGAAAGTCAACTTAGTGATGTAAGCTGTTTTTGAAATACTGCTTTGTCACCTTTTTAAAAATCCATTTGCTCATAGTTTGTTTTGATTTAGTTCAACATGCGCCTAAATATTCCTTAAAAGCTTCACCGTAATAATCTTAGCTTGTGTATAAGCAATAGTTATAGTCGCAATAGTAGCAGCATGCGCATCAGTAGTATACCCTCTATAGATACAAGCGGCGCCCTATTCCGGTGTACATAGAGCAAAACGAGTTGCTAACCCTTCGGTTTGTCATGTAAATAAGACAATGAATCTGGCCGAGGGATTGACCATCCGAAGAGATTGGCGTATTCATGCTTGCAAATGGTCCATATTGTTATCATTAATTGAACTGAGATTGAAGTTACAACACGTCTAACAAAAGAAGTTTTAATAATGGTTCTAACATACCATTGAAAGAGGCTCGTAACCTAAATATCTTTTGTTCAATTTTTTCATTCAGTTTTGTTTTAGCAAAACACATTTACAATCTCTTTAGTTACCAGATTGTGTATGGTTATATTTCATATACCGTATTTCATTTAAAAAACTTGCCATTCCTCCTACTTCCTCCTCCCTACTAGCCATTCTTGAACTTTTTAATTAAATCTATGGATTATTTCTGAGCCTGGTCCTTCAGGGGAGGGTAAACAGCATATCAAAACTAAAAAGAGCATAAACACTGCCTTCAGATGAATTACGTTGGTAGCCCTTGAAGCAAATCATGTTTATTATTGATTCTGAACATTTTCTTTTTGAATATGAGAATTTTCTAAGTTTTTTAAAGTTTTTAAATGGCATTGTATATGTCCGGCATTATCAAAATCTTACCAAGAATTTCAAGAGTACATTGGTCCTCAGGACTGTCTTAAAAGCTACCAGGTAGTGAAACCGTTAGCGCAGTACATGCGTATTTGATGGATATTATTATGTAATTGATTTTGAATTGAAGTTATCAAGTATTTTGCAATAGGTTGCATAGGTTGCATCAAGACTGGGCTGGGTAATTGTAGACAGAGAAAAGCCAAGACAGATAGTCCAAGTAATTGAGAGGCAAATGTTTAAATGGCTGGGGCACGGGTAAATGGCAGGAGTATGAATGACTCTCTTATTGGACATTTCTGAGCCTGGTCCTTCAGGGGAGGGTAAACAGCAATATCAAAACTAAAAAGAGCATAAACACTGCCTTCAGATGGATTACGTTAGTAGCCCTTGAAGCAAATCATGTTTATTGTTGATTCTGAACATTTTCTTTTTGAACATGAGAATTTTCTAAGTTTTTTAAAGCTTTTAAATGGCATTGTATATGTCCGGCATTATCAAAATCTTACCAAGAATTTCAAGAGTACATTGGTCCTCAGGACTGTCTTAAAAGCTACCAGGTAGTGAAACCGTTAGCGCAGTACATGCGTATTTGATGGATATTATTATGTAATTGATTTTGAATTGAAGTTATCAAGTATTTTGCAATAGGTTGCATAGGTTGCATCAAGACTGGGCTGGGTAATTGTAGAAAGAAAAAAGCCAAGACAGATAGTCCAAGTAATTGAGAGGCAAATGTTTAAATGGCTGGGGCACGGGTAAATGGCAGGAGAATGAATGACTCTCTTATTGGACATTTCTGAGCCTGGTCCTTCGGGGGAGGGTAAACATCAATATCAAAACTAAAAAGAGCATAAACACTGCCTTCAGATGGATTACGTTGGTAGACCTTGAAGCAAATCATGTTTATTGTTGATTCTGAACATTTTCTTTTTGAACATGAGAATTTTCTAAGTTTTTTAAAGCTTTTAAATGGCATTGTATATGTCCGGCATTATCAAAATCTTATCAAGAATTTCAAGAGTACATTGATCCTCAGGGCTGTCTTAAAAGCTACCAGGTAGTGAAACCGTTAGCGCAGTACATGCGTATTTGATGGATATTATTATGTAATCTTTGATGAACATGGTTTTTTGGATTGTTTTTCTATGCGACTGCCCTCTTGGTTCGTTGTGGCTGATCATCGATACTAGTTAGTTTATTGTCTGTTTTTGATCAGTACTAATTGTGCAATGGAAGGGTAAACACTGACATCTTATTTAAAAAAAGTGAAGATGAAATATTTCAAGAAAGTATGTGTTCATTACAGAGTTATGAGAGAATTGAATACTGACAAAGACAAGTATTTTAACTACGAAATAAGTACTGGTGGTGACAACATTGGAAATGTATACGTGTTTTCTCATAACAGTGACTAAATTCATTTGGAGACTAATTTTTTTAGAGTACCTAAAAAATTCAGCTCTTATGATGGTGGATATACGAGAATAACATTTCCAGAGATGATAGCACTAAAGAGAATAAAGGCATAAAAACAATAGTTGATGACGAGGGGCAAATTCTTGCTCAAGGTTCTGGTAACACATTACCCTTTGATAAATCCTATCCCAATCTTTTTAGCATTAGCATTCAAATGAAAGCAAAGAAAAAAAGAAAGGCCTACTGCTTTACCAATTTCATAAACCAAATCTTGTCTATATGTCGAAACTGTTACCTGTATAAAAATAGTTTGATAATAGACAGTGAAATAAAAGGAAAAATAAAAGAGCATTGGCAGATAATGTCACCAGGGAATATAAAGGCGAATCAATGAAAAACAAAGCGCCAGCCAACGTAACGAGTACCATCAACAGTTTACCAGCAAATACAATCAATGAACCCAATCATACCAACCACAAAACGCACATTGAACCAGTAACTGAAACTATTTTAAAAGTCGTGTATGACCCCGAAATGGAACAAGTGCCATGTCAAGAAAAAACTTGATGAATCATTTTATAGAACGAATTTGAGACATTCAATTTTATTATGATGATATTAATAACATGCAATATTGTGCATGCCAATATTTCAATAAAATATCTCATTGCATGACTTTGTTACGCTATCATTATTTTTTAGGATAGGATAGCAACTCCAAAATTTAGAATGTTTAATCAAAAGTCAAGGATACAACAACAGGAATTTTCATACATAGGCACTACTACCAAGCTCACAGGTAGTGTAATAGAGGCTGAGATAGGTTAAAAGCGTTTTTACCAAAGTAAATATCTCAACTAACAAGCTTCAGACAACACACACTAACAAAGAGTGAAAAGCCTAAGTCCGAAACTCCCAACAGGCAACTAACTATTCAAATTTATATGTTCATACAAGACAAACTATGAGATATCAAAGTGAAACCCTCCAATAATAAGCTTCAGACACGACACAACCTCCAAAAATGGGTAAAAAAAACTAAGTCTGAAAGTCCCAAGAAAAGAATTTGTTCTGAAATGATATAATGAAATATTTTTGGAAAAAAGTATTCCTTGGTCCTGGGATCTGCATGAAGTCAAAAAGCAATGTTAGGGCGTGAAAAAGATTTGTACTTCAAGCATAAGTCTAAAATCAATTTGGGGTGAAAAAGATGTTAATTTTTTCATTAAAATCACAAAATGACATTATGTATACTTGTAACAAACAATTTTATTATGTTATATTCTATTTTTATTCTAGATGCTGCATTGATACCTTCAAACATGATTGGAGTAGAAGACACTGAATTTATTGGCTAGAAATCACCATCCTGTGGAGTTATATTTGAATGAGCAATTTTGTTATTTATTGCGCAACATGAAGAGATTGATTGTTATCACTGTGAACTATATTATGTTTGACTATGATAAAAGCTTGTTGAGTACTATATTACAACATATAAACCCACTGGGATTTTATGACCGATTGATTTCACAATATAATAAAATTGGTAAAGAACTTGATACTGTTCAGAAAGAAGCCAGAGAAATGTGCAATTTTTTCGGAGTTGAAGTACTGTATGTAAAGGGTAATGTGCGTGAAGATAAACTTTCAATGCAAAACTGTAACCTCAGAATTCCACTTTTCAATTTAGAAGAGTTTAAAAATCCCAAATTTGAAGGAGCTAATCACTGTCCTGAAGAAGAGGTTAAGTTCTTCGTACAGTGGATACCATAGGACATACCTGATCGTGATATTTGCATCCGACACAGTAAAGTGTATGGTATATCATAGGAACCCCGTTTTGTGGATGTGTCGTAGTGGGCTTTGAGTAATAAACATCTTAAAGCTTAACCAGTCTTTACTTTTAAACCGGTTACCAGAAGCAATCCCACTGCTAGTTTCAAACTAAGCTATAATGGATGAAAATATTGAAATACAAGTATCTTTTTACTGCGATTGTTTCATCTGTAAAGGCCGTTATCATGATTTCACTAATTATTATGAGCTTAATGCAACTAACTAACACCTGGAAATCTGGAAGAGATGAGGAGAAAAATAATGAATTAAACAAAATCAACTAGAATGGAGAGAGACTCAGTTTTAGATTGGTCAAGTAGGAAACTAGCAGAAGAAACGAAGCCCTTACCTTCCCATAAAAGCTCAAAAGCACAAAGATGGTCTTGGTAGAGTATACTAGAAAGGGATCACGAAGGGCAAAATAAAAGATCAAGAAAAGAGGATTCCCCTTACAGAAATTCTTTACATTCCTTGGGAAATGACAGAGAAGATTCGTATAAAAGAAATATGGCAAACAAGAATTCATCATCGACCTGGAAGAACTCCCATTTATTAATTTATGCCAAATCTCATTACTGATAGTACTTATAAGAATGTTTTTGCTTTTATATTTGCAATATATCATGTTGTTTTTACTATATTAATTTGGTGTGAGATTTTCATTAGAGCTGAGTTAAGGAGTAACAAAAATTGATACAGATTTTTTTTAATGGACAGAGATGTATGAACAGGATTTTATCATCAACAATTTAATAAAAGCACTTTTGAGTACAACAAAATCAGTTAGTTGATAAATTCTGAACGTTTTAGTTCCTGACTGAATATAAAAAATTTAATAAAAGCACTTTTGAGTGCAACAAACTGAACTAGTTGGTAAATTCTGAGTGGTTTAGTTACCAACTGCATATAAAAAAATTAACATAACACTTTTTGGTACAACAAACTCAGCTAGCTGGTATTTTCCAAGTCTTTTTGTTGATGACTACGTATCAAAAATTTAATAAAAGCACTTTTGAGTACAACAACTCAGCTAGTTGGTAAATTCCGAGTGTTTAAGTTGCCAACTGCGCATAAAAAATTAAAAACACTTTTGAGTACTACAGACTCAGCTAGTTGTAATTACCGAGTCTTATTGTTGTTGATTGAGTATACAAAAATTAATAAAGCATTTTTGAGTACAATAAACTCAGCTAGTTGGTAAATTCTGAGTCTTTTAATTGGTGAGTGAGAATAAGAAAGTTTAATAAAGGCACTTCCGCGTACATCAAACTCAGCTAGTTGGTACATTCTGAGTGTTTTAGTTACTGAAAGAGTATCAGAAAGTTTAAAAAAGCACTTCTGCGTACATCCTAACTCAGCTAGTTGGTAAATTCTGAGTGTTTTAGTTAAAGGACTTTTGAGCGTAACAAATCATCTAGTTGGTAAAATCCAAGTCTTTTAATTGGTGAGTGAGTATCCGAAAGATTAATAAAAGCACTTCTGTGTAAATCCAACTCAGCTAGTTGGTAAATTCTGAGTGTTCTAGTTGCTGACTGAGTATCAGAAATTTAATAAAAGCACCTTTGAGCACAACAAACTCAGCTAGTTGAAAAATTCCGAGTGTTTTAGTTGGTAGCTAGGTACCAAAAATTTAATAAAAGCTATTTTGAGTACAAAAACTCAGCTAGTTGGTATATTCCAAGTTTTCTAGTTACCGACTGGGCATCAAAATATTTTATACAACCGACTCAGCTAGTTGGTAAATTCCGAGTGATTTAGTTGCTGACTGAGAATGAAAAAAGTTAATAAAAGCACTTTTGAGTCCAAAAATTTCAGCTAGTTAGTAAATTCCGAGAGTTTTAGTTACTGACTAAATATCAAAATTTAATAAAAGCCCTTTTGAGTGCAACAAACTGAGCAAGTTGGTAAATTCTGAGGGTTTTAGTTACCGACTGCGTGTCAACAAATTTCATTAAAAAACACTTTTGAGTACAAAAAATCAGCTAGTTGGTGAATTTCGAGTCGCTTAGTTGCGGACTCCGGATAAAAATAATAATAAAAACACTTGAGTACAGCAAACTCAGCTAGTTGGTAAAATTCCAGGAGTCTTACTTACCAACTATGCATAGAATAATTTGATAAAAGCACCTTTAAGTACAACAAGTTCAGCTATTTGATGATTTCTGAGTCTTTAGTTGGTGACTGAGTATCAAAAATTTAATAAAAGCACTTTTAAGTAAACAAACTCCGATAGTTGGTAAATTCCAAATGTTAAAGTATAAAATCTGTTTCAATATAGTTATAGATGGTAGTACAACCGATTTTTCACCTAGGCAGCACTTAGGGTAGGCAAATATATCGCCATCTATGACTGTAAATGAATAGATGGCAGCAGTAGAGACGTAACAGAACAACATATTTTTTTATGTTACCAGAATTCACTTGATATTATCAAATATTAGTAATTTGTTATTTATCAAGAAAATGTGAAAGGGTTCTATTTTTCATATCAAAATACAAAGCTAATGCTTTTTTTGGTATTTTCACTGTTCTTAGGATCTTCCCCAATCAATCAAAATAAGTGTGCTTTTATTAAATTTTTATACTCAGTCAGCAAGAATAACATTCGAAGTTTATATACTATGTGAGTTTGTTGTACTCAACAGTGCTTCTATTGAATTTTTTTATACTCAGTCGCCAACTAAAAGCCTCAGAAATCATAAACTAGCTGAGCTTGTTGTGCTTAAAGGTTCTTCTATTAGATTTTTTGATACGCAGTCGGTAATTTTTTATTAAAGTTAATTCAATATATCAATAAAAATATTAACTAAAAACTGTCAGAATTTACCAACTAACTCAGTTTGTTGTAATAAGTGTTTTTATTAAATTTTTTATGCGCAGTCAGCAACTAAAAGACTCAGTATTCATTAACAAGCTGAGTTTATTGTACTCAAAAGTGTTTTTTTATTAAATTTTTTGATACGCAATCGGTAACTAAAACACTGAGAATTTACCAACTAGCTCAGTTTGTTGTACTCAAAAGTGCTTTTGTTAAATTTTTGATTTTCGGTCAGCAACTAAAACATTCAGAATTTACCAACTAGATGAATTTGTTGTATTCAAAAGTGCTTTTATTAAATTTTTTATAATCAGTCACCAACAAAATCACTCGAAATTTACCAACTAGCTGAGTTTATTGTACTGAAAAGTGCTTTCATTAAATTTTTCATGCCCAGTCGGTAACTAAAACACTCCGAATTTACCAACTAGCTCAGCTTCTTATGCTCAAAAGTGCTTTTATTAAGTTTTTTGGCACTCAACCAGCAACTGCAACACACAGAATTAATCAACTAGCTGAGTTTGTTGTACTCAAAGGTGCTTTTATTAAATTTTCGATACTCAGTCAGCAACTAAAACACTCGGAATTTACCAACTAGCTGAATTTGTCGTAATTACCAACTAGCTGAAGTACGCATTCAAATATCACTCCACAAGGTGATGGTTTCAAGCCAATTAATTGAGTGTCATATACTCCAATCATCTTGGAAGCTATCGAAGTAGTATCTACAACAAAAATAGAATATAACATTATCGAATTGTTTGTTAGAAGTATACCTATGCTCTTTTCTAGACATTAAAGAAATAAATTAGCATCTTTTTCACCCCTAAATTGGTTTTCGACCTTATGCTTGAAGTACACATCTTTTTCACGCCCCAAAATTGCTTTTTGACTTCATGCAGATCCCAACACCAAGTAATACTTTTTTCAAAAAGGTTTCATAATATCATTCCAGAACAAATTCATTTCTTGGTACTGTCAGACTCGGGTTTTTTCCCCTTTTTGAGGATTGTTACGTGTCTGAGGCTTATTATTTGAGGGTTTTTATTTTAAATTTCGTGGTTTGACTTGTCTGAACTTATACATTTGAATAGTAAGTTACCTGTTGGGACTTTCGGACTTAGGCTTTTAACTTTTTGTGGATGTTTCATGGCTGAAACTTGTTAGTTGAGATGTTTACTTTGGTAAAAAAAAAAACTTTAAACCTATCTCAGACTCTAGTACACCGCCTATGAGCTCGGTAGTAGTGCCTATGCCTGAAAATTCCTGTTTATGCATCTCTGAATTATGAATAAACATTTTAAATGTTGGAGTTGCTAGCGTACACTAAAAAATAATGGAAACGTAACAAAGTAATTCAATGAGATATTTTTGTTGAAATATTGGCATGTACAATGCTACATGTTATTAATATCACCATAAGAAATTAAATGTTTCAAATTCGTTCCATAAGATAATTCAACATGTTTTCTCTTGATATGGCACTTATTCCATTTTGGGGTCATTGACGACTTACATGTTCAATATGTGTTTTGTCGTTGGTATAATTGGGTTCATTGACTGTATCTGTTGGTAAACTGTCGATGTTACTAGTAACTTTTGCTGGAGTTTTGTTTTTCCTCGATTCGTCTTTATATTCTCTGGTGATATTATCTGTCAATGCCCTTTTTATTTTTCCTGCGATTTCTTTGTCTATTACCATATCATCTTTACACAGTTAACAGTTTTGACATGTAAATAAGATATGGCTTATGATATTGGTAGAGCATTAGGCCTTACTTTTTGCCTTTGTTTTCACTTGAATGCTAATATCAGAAAGATAGAGATGAAATCTAACAACGGGTAACGTGTTACCAGAACCTTGAGCATGAAGTTGCCCCTCGTAATCAACAATTATTTCTATGCTTGAATTCTCTTTGAGTGTTATTATCTCTTTGAAATGTTACAATAAACTAACTATCATCGATGATAAGCCACAGAGAACCACGGGGGCAGCCGCATAGAAAAAAAATTCAAAAAACCATGTTCATAAGAGATTACGTAATAATATCAATTAAATGTTCATGTATTGCGCTAATGATTTCACTACTCGGTAATTTCGTAAGACACTCCTAAGGACAAATGTACTCTTGAAATGCTTGATAAGATTTTGATAATAACAGACTTGATTACACTATCATTTCATATTCCCAAAAATATCCACCGAGTTTTTTGTTATAAGTATATGCAATGCCATTTAAAAACTTGAAAAAAAGTTGAAAAAACATCATGTTAAAAAAAAACACTAAAACAAGAGAATCAAAATAAACAAGATTTGCCTCAAGGGCTAACAATGTAAGCCACCCAAAGGCAATGTTTATGCTCTTTTTGTTTTGATATTGATCTTTACCTTTCCCTGAAGGTCCAGGTTCAAAAATAATCCATGGATTGAATTCGAAAGTTCAAAAATGGCTAGTAGGGAGGGGATTTTTTTAAAACGAAAGATAGTATATGATATACAATCATATACAATTTGGTAACTAAAGGGATTGTAAATGTGTTTTGATAAAACAAAACTGTATGGAAAACAGTCCCATACGATAAAAAAAATCCAGACTACGAACCTCTTCCAATGGTATATTAGAATTCTTATCAAAACTTCTTTTGTTAGACGTGCTGACACTTCAGACTCAGTTTAATTAATGATAACAATATGGATCATTTATATGAATGATTAGGCAATATTCTCCAGAGGGTCAAGGCTGCGTCTGGATTAATTGTGTTATATCGACAACAAGAATTATTACGCAATGCTCTTCATTTGGGCGCTGCTTGTATTCGTTGGGTTATTTCAACGACAATATACTTGGCAATCAAATCATTACGCAATGCTCGTTTCTGGAAACAATTATCTCAATGGCATACCGACAAGACCAGATGGTGACTTTTTCGGAAAAAGACTAAACAGAGATACAACATCAATTATTACGAAAGGCTCTCCAGGTAGGCGTACTGCTTGTATTCATTGTGTTACGTCAATGACGATATACTTGGTAATCAAATCATTACGCAATACGTGCTCCTGGAAACAATTATCTTCAAGACATAGCAATAAGACCAGATGGTGACTTGATGGAGATGTATTTATTTGGGGAAAAGATAGGTGTAAGAGGGGGGGGGGAGTTGGTTGCCTTCCAATCACTTTTGACTGTTAAAAAGAGCACTAGACTTTGAAATTTCTAATCTAGGGAGCCCCTTTCGAAGTTTCTTTGACAAATCCTTTTACACGAAGTGCCCTGGTCTAAGACCAAAAAGAGGGGGGGGGACTAGCTGCCTTCTGATCACTTTGAATCTTAAAAAGGGCCCTGTACCTTCTGATTACCAATGCAATGAGCCCCTCCAAAGTTTAAACAGCCACCCTTTCTATAAAAACTTTATATGCCCGCAAGGCATAACTTATAAACCTTGCCCTGCGGGCTGTAGGGGAGGGGGGTTGTCATCATCATGTATACAATTTCTGGACGATTTAACTAGGCTGAACAAAATGGCTATCTCACAATTTTATTGAATGGGTTTGGGGAAATGACAGGCATGAAGGGGGGGGGCTGATTGCCCTCCAATCACTTTCGACTATTAAAATGGGCACTAGCTCTTTCAATTTTCAATCGAATGAAGCCCTTTCGTAGCTCCTACGACAACTCCTTCTATACGCAATGCCCTGGTCTAAAACCAAGAAGGGGGGGGGGGGGGTAGCTGCCCTCCGATCACTTTGAATCTTAGAAAGGGCCCTTGAGCTTCTGATTACCATTCTAATTAGCCCCCTTTCAAAATTTACAACCACCCTCTCTACAAAACCTCATATTCCCCCAGGACATAACTTACAACCCTTGCCCTGGGGGTTCTGGAAGGGGGGGTGCCATCCTCAAAGACATAATTTCTGAAAATTTCAACTACACTGAAAAAATCGTTATATCAAAGTTTTGATTAGATGAGTTTGGGGAAATGATTGGTGCAGGGTGGGGGCCGGTTGCCCTCCAATCACTTTCGACTATTAAAAGGGCAATAGCCCTTTCAATTTCCTATGGAATGAGCCCCTTTCGAAGTTTCTATAACAACTCCTTCTATACGAAGTGCCCTGAGCTAAAAAATAAAATAATAAATAATATAATTTGCCCACATCGCTCTTTACTTAGGTAGCGCTATTTCGCTGCCTATGATGCTGGGAAGGGAAGGTAATAATGCCCCTCCCTTTGCATGGGTGCCCATAAGTTGAATTCAAGGGGGGCTTGCCTGGTCTAATTGGCACTTTTAATGCTACATAACAGAAATCTAAAAACAAAAATATAAAAATAAGGCAGCATCATTCAGTGAGGAGGGGGCTGGCGCCCCCCTCCTTATTGACGCCCATATACCTTTGAGATAATTTTGTTATGCAGCATAAAATATTCCTCTCACATGTCTAGACAGAGAGGTGGAAAAGGCAAGGCGGGGGATCATGAGCCTCGCCAGATTTTTTTTTTTTTTTTTTTTTTTGGGGGGGGGGGGGGGTAAGTGGTACCAGAACTTTTGTTTTCAGCGATTATAAATGGTATTATTTCTCTTTTCCTATTGATACTTAAAATGTTTCAATGCATTTAAACTGTAGAGGTCGCGGTGGCTTCAGTGGCGTAAAAGGTCAAAAGTTAAGCAGAATTTTCATTCCATTGAATAATAATACCACTGGAGAATAGAATCAGGGGTTGGATTCTGCGGATGATATTTTAAACACGAGTCGTTGCCTTTCTAGAATTGAAGATAATTTTGATGTAATTAGCACAGCGCATAAACAGATTGGTCTTACATTTAATACGAACAAAAGTAAAGTTGTTACGTTTGCAGATAAGGAGTGAATTCAAGGGATCGTGTTGTCAAGTTTGGTGATGATGATACTGTTTTATTCGATTCTATTGTTTATTTAGGAATGCTCATTCGAGTTTGGTTTTTACGCGTGCCCTACAGATAAATCATTTTGGAGGAAAGGTCAGTTATATCATTTTGGTGATGTCATTTTGGAAAAAAGGTACGGCGTTGTTTTACCAACAAAAAAATATAACCATCAGATTCAAGCCCGGCTGTACAATGCTTTGGTCATACCTCATTTTTTAGCTACGTCTCCATTTTGGAAATTTTTTTCCGAAACTGATAAAAACACAGCTGCGTTCAGATCATTATAAATATGCAAAATTTCTGCTTAATTTAGGACCGTGGACGAAGGTGTCGGTGTTACGTCAGTTCGGCGTTGCCGACCCAGTTGTGGCTCTCATTAAGCGTCAGACGGAATTCTTAAATTCAGTTGAGTCCAGTAGCGTAGCCTAAAGCCTTGTCATTGTGATGTGTCCTTAAGTGTCTGGGTTTCAGGATTGCCACCAAGGTTACGTTCGTTTCATTTTTGGTACGTTTTAAATAAAACGGTACGTTTTACGTTACGGTCCTAAAAACGTTACATTTGTGTTACGTTTTTGAATTTATGTTACAATTATGCTACGCTTTTGAATAATGAGGAAGTTTCACATTTTCTGAGTAATCTATTTTTTCCCCCGTGAAAAAATCCCCTGTTCCCATTTTAATTACACTGACATGAGTACCCACTTCGCTTACTTGCATAGTAAGTTAAGATAACATTCTCTCTCATGAGCATACGATTATCATTTGTTTAGTGACAAGTGACAATAGTCAGTTAGTCACCTCACCAACTTTCAATTTCATCAGTTGACTTTGAATCTTGTTCCGTTAACAGTCATACTAAAATTATATGGAGAAGGAGCTAGTTTCGCTAGTTAATGCTAATGAAATAAAACAAAATATGATGAAAATATAAAAATTTAGAGCCAAGTTTGGGCTATATATTTGCACATTAGGGGGGGGGGGGGTAAACCATAGTATATATTAAATAAGTAACCTAATCTAGGTACCCCCCCCCCTAAACCCCAAAAAACAATAGTTTAAATATTGTAAACGCAATGACAAACGACACTTTGCGATCCAATTCTCTACTGACTGATACCCGTTTGAATAGTTTCCTTTAGCATCTATATTGCATGTGTATCAGCTAATTGACTAGTACCGATGATATATGTATTATTCTTTCCGTAACAACCCCCCCCCCCCTCCTCTGATTAGTTTGACATAATATCAGGTTATATACAAAAGTTGCTCTTTTTATATGGGATTATGAACAGCTGGTATTGACAAAATATGAAACTGTATATGACGTATATGAAACTGTAAATACGAGCCATTTTTGGTTATATCTAAGCATTGAGGGTGGGTTAGTTGAGCCGGAATTTTCGATTTTATGCTAAACTTTTTCCAAATATCAAGGGCACTTTTTTGAAATGATACCCCCTCCCCATCTGCGGTCCCATATATAACTGTATAAACATATTTCATCGTTGTGGCGAATCTTGTGATGACATTCTTTCTTGTTTTCTTGTTGTCTTTCGTGTTCTTTCATATTGTAAAGTAAGAATCTTTTTTTTTTTTTAATATATTCCTAGGGCTATATCCCGGACCATCAAGGGGGTGGGTGTATTTTCAAAAAAAGGGGCCATGATATTTGGAAATAGTATAAAATAAACATTTGATGGCACTGCTTGTGTGTTTAGAATGTTTTCTTCAGAAAAGGACAATCACTAGATATTTGGCTTTAGAAAACGACAACAAAAGTACTGCCAATTTTTATGAAGAAGATAACAGTCTTGTAACTGTATAGGGTAGGTTTACAGTTTGCTTAAAAACTGATTCATAGGGACCACGCAGGCTGGACTGGGGCCACGAGCGTAGGGAGGGAGGCAGGGGGGGCAGCTGCCCCCCCCTAGACCTTCAAATTTACATTAGATATGGCTGAAAAAGCAGACAGTTTGGAAAAAGCAGTTGATAAAACTCCATCACACTATCGACTGCCCCCCCCCCTAGACAATATGCTGCCTACGCCCATGACTGGGGTCCCAACCACCTGAAAACGTAAATTTCTCGGCATTTTTTTTATTAAATTATAGGTTTTTTATCATCCCCCTTAATTTTCTTAAATTAAATAATTTCCAGTTCACTTTTATTAACTCACTGATCTTTTTGTTCCATCTTCGTTTTATTTCATTGTCACACAATTTTTTTTTTATTTGTGAACTATTTTTCAACCACATTCGAATGTTCAGCTACTTCCCACTTTTATCAGTCTTTTTGTTCGATAAAATAAAAACAAAACAAAAACTCTGTCACTCGGAATTGCTTAAATCTTCATGTTCGAACGATGCAAATTTGAAGCTAGAGGAGGTGAGACTGAGACTGAGCCAATCTAAAATATTAGACGGAAAGGGGGCGATTAAAATGATTTTTTGGGTATTTTTAAGAAGCTGGATTTCTTAAGATCGTTTTTATTGAAATTTAACAATAAAAAATAATCTAGTTGGTTTTCTTCTTTTCTTCAAAACTCTACAGTGTCCTGTGTTTATTGATTTGCCTTTTATTTTGTACGTATTACTCATCAACTTTTGGGTTAAAACACCAATAATGGCAATTAAAAACAACAACAAGATAAGTAAAATAGTAGCCTGGGGTTTTATACACGCATCAGGGGGGAGGGGTCTTTCTGTTGTGCAGGTAGACTGGAAGCAGCACTTGCAGTTGAATAAATAGGAATTTCCTGAAGGTAAAGAAGCATGAATTGTTATTATTGTATATTATTTAGGCACCTTTTAAAAGTTGGAGGGAAGATTTTTAATGAGATTACGTAAAAATTTATTTTTCAAATTATACAGGCAAAAAATGTCCCATCCCCCCTTTAAGTACCGCTCTTGATAGCGAAATTAAGGCACCCTGCCTTGAAAAGAGACTTTCCTATCAAAAGTTACGAAAAAGTTACGTTTTTAAGAGTTGGACGTTACGAAATTTTTTGGTTTGGTGGCAACCCTGCTGGGTGTATTTATAAAGTACCTAAGTTTTGTTCATTCCTGTTCATTTTTTTTTCCCATTTGTGATTTGTGACGAGTTCCGAATGGGCAATAAAATTGTCTATAAATCAATTTACAATTGCTAAAAGATACATTCTAACAGTGAGAAATTGACTTTTAAGGGGCCAATAGCTGACATTATATTGTGGTTAGACGTGGCTATGATTTGAATAACGAAAAAAAAGATCAAACTGAAGATAAGGATACATTTAAACCTAAAACGAACGGAAATTATTCCGTATAAGAAGCGGATCTGCTCCCTCTTTCTACCCCTCGCTGTTTACGCTAAAATTGTCTTTTACTTATAATTCAACTGCACTTGCGTTTCACCACCCATTCTGCTGAAGCACAGAGAGGTGGGACAAAAAGTCAAACTTTAGCGTAAATAGGGAGGGACTGAGGAAGGGAGAGGCCCTCTTATACGGAATTTTAAGTTTTTAAGTTGGTCCTTACTTTAAGTTGAAAAACTTATTTTTTTTAAATTAAATTTTCCTCTCATGTTGCAATTTGCTTAATATAATAATTTAGTAGAACGATAAAAGCAGATTAAAGGGATATTCCAAAGTAATCTAGAAACTGGATTATTTAAAAAGAGTAGGTGATAATGCTCCTCTCAGTCAAACTTAAAATTTGGAAAGAAATACGTTGATCAGAAACTGAACCATTAACTTTACTAGCAAGGAATGATGACGAATATCCAAGTAACAATTACAGAATAATAAAAAAATGCCTAACTTTAGTAAACTGAGCACATAAACCTAGAGATCGGTGCTTGTATGGAATCGGGTAAACACACGAAATGTGAAGTTTGGTTAATGCTAATGAAATAGGTACTTGTCAATTAGCTGGTACACACGCAAAAAGTCAAGTTTGGTTAATGCTAATGAAATAAAACAATATAGGATGAAAATACATGTATAATAGTTTAGAAACAAATTTGGGCTATATATTTGCACATTAGGGGGGTGGGGTGGGGGGGGGGGGAGCACAGTATATATTAAATACGTAACCTAACCTAACATAGGTACCTTTTTTCTGCCTAAACCCCAAAAAACAATAGTTCAAATATTGTAAACGCAGTGACAAAGTACGGTTTGCGATCCAATTGATCTATTGCAATCTATTGAAAGATGCACGTTTGACTAGATTCTCTTAGCATCTATCTTGCGAGTAATGCATCTATTGATACTAATCCTGCGCCTGAGGCATGAATATGTGTGCAGTTTCAACGGTACATGGCATACCACGGGCAGGCATCTATTACTACAGACGGTACATGCCTTACCAGACTGGTTTCTGAGGCAACACCTATTTTCTGGGCCAATCAGAGATGTAAAAGGAATTACACAAGAATATGTGTGCAGTTTCACCGGTACATGGCTTACCAGGGTCAGTCATCTATTACTACGAAGGGTACATGCCTTAGCAGACAGGTTTCTGAGGCAACACCTATTTTCTGGGCCAAAGCTATCAAGTACTTTCACACCTACAAACCTGGGGCATGATTATGTGTGCAGTTTCAACGGTACATGTCTTACCAAGGACAGGCATCAATTGATACAGAGGGTACAAGACATGAAAGACATGTTTTTCTAGGTTCGATAGCCGAAACTATGGATCGTCAAATTGCGTATTCAAAGATGGTCTCTTTGTAAAAATACTAGTTTTGGCCCGGAGGCCTTATAATTATGTTTTTTTAGTATAAATTAAGATGCGAATAGTTTTTCTAGATCAGTTGAAAAAACAACTTGAAAAGATAACCTTTTATTGTTAAATTTATTCATTTTCAATGGAGTTCTGAATAAATATCACACGAAGGTAATAGTAAAAATTGTGTTTTTTTTTCTTTATGTATTGTATTTAAAAATATGTTTTATGATAGCCATACAGATATAGGCTATTTGGCTTAAAATGCTTCTTAAGTACTTTACAGAAATATCTCATTTTTAAAACTAAAATTGAACAATACGCCTCCTTTAAATATAAACAATATCGTTAATGTATTAAGGGGTGAGGTTTGGTTTTGGGGAGGTCGGGACGCTACCCGCCATTAAAATTCTAAATAAATATCACACGAAGGTAATAGTCAAAATTCTGTTTTTCTTATATTTTTCTTTATGTATTGTATTTAAAAATATTTTTCATGATAGCCATACAGATATAGGCTATTTGGCTTAAAATGCTTCTTAAGTACTTTATAGAAATATCTCATTTTTAAGACTAAAATTGAACAATACGCCTCCTTTAAATATTGCTAGCTACTGCTGCAACCCAGATTCACATATATATTATTTATGAGAGGCAGCCTGGCCGAGTGGTCCAAGGCACTGGTGTTAGCCACCAGTCTCTTCGGAGGCGTGGGTTCAAATCTTACCGCTGGTATACGATTATGTTTGAAAGACTGCAGTGTGAAAAGACATCGAAAATGCAGTTTTTGGTGGAAAAATTTATCCTGTTTTAGAAATAATTTATTTTAGTTACTATAGATTTTTAACTCAATTAATTTCCTTTAAAATGAGCCATTGAACAACTCTCTACGATGTTCCAGTGCCAAGCTATCTCTGGAAAAGAAAAAAAAAAAAAAATATCCCGTTTAGGCAGAATGTTGTAGTAGCTGCCACTTTTCTTGATTTTCAAGCCAATATATTTCCCTTGCTGTTCAAGCCAAAGGGCGGTAAGTTTCCTTTCAAGAGGTTTCGGACAAGGCGGTTCTAATGGTGTACTTTTGAATTTGATCTGACTCCTTTTTTAGGAACTATGGGTTTTTACATTTCTTAACATTGGACGTGATCGTCTCTTACTAGGTTGCTAGCTACCGCTGCAACCCGGATGGTATACGATTATGTTTGAAAGACTGCAGTGTGAAAAGACATCAAAAATGCAGTTTTTGGTGGAAAAATTTATTCTCTTTTAGAAATAATTTATTTTAGTTATTATAGATTTTTAACCCAATTAATTTCATTTAAAATGAGCTATTGAACAACCCTCTACGATGTTCCAGTGCCAATTTATCTCTGGATACAAAAGAAAAAAAAAAATCCCGTTTAGGCAGAATGTTGTAGTAGCTGCCACTTTTCTTGATTTTCAAGCCAATGTATTTCCCTTGCTGTTCAAGCCAAGGGACAGAAAGTTTCCTATACAGGGGTTTCGGACAAGGCGGTTCTAATGGTGTACTTTTTGTTTTGATCTGATTCCTTTGTTAGGAACTATGGGTTTTTATATTTCTTAACATTGGACGTGATCGTCTCTTACTAGGTTGCTAGCTACCGCTGCAACCCGGAGGTTGCTAGCTACCGCTGCAACCCGGATTTAGATATTACGTCATGTCACTTATTACGTCATACATGGTTATCAGTAGATAATCGGTAAAATATTCGTTCTTTATTATAATTCCTATACAGGGGTTTCGGACAAGTTGGTTCTAATGGTGCACTTTTTGTTTTGATCTGACTCCTTTTTTAGGAGCTATGGGTTTTTTTATTTCTTAACATTGGACGTGATCGTCTCTTACTAGGTTGCTAGCTACCGCTGCAACCCGGATCTCTTACTAGGTTGCTAGCTACCGCTGCAACCCGGATTTAAAATGATCCATTGAACAACTCTCTACGATGTTCCAGTGCTAAGCTATCTATGGAATATAAAGTTTAAAATACAACCTTACCACGAACTGTTTGATTGCTTCAAAAATCAAATGTCTTTGAAAAGACAGCAGTATGGAAAGACATCAAAAATACAGTTTTTAGTGGAAAAATTTATCCTGTTTTAAAATAATTTGTTTTAGTTACAAAAGGTTTTTAACCCAATTAATTTCCTTTAAAATGAGCCATTGAACAGCTCTCTACGATGTTCCAGTGCAAAGCTATCTCTGGAAAAGAAGAAAAAAAGAAAAAAATATCCCGTTTTTGGAGAATAACGTGGTTAAAGTCAATTTTCTTGATTTTCAAGCCAATATATTTCCCTTGCTGTTCAAGCCAGTGGGCGGTAAGTTTCCTTTCAAGGGGTTTCGGACAAGGCGGTTCTAATGGTGTACTTTTTGTTTTGATCTGACTCCTTTTTTAGGAACTATTTGTTCTTATATTTCTTAACATTGGACGTGATCGTCTCTTGCTAGCTACCGCTAGCTAGCGGTAGCTAGCTACTAGGTTGCTAGCTACCGCTGCAACCCGGAAAAAAAATATCCCGTTTAGGCAGAATGTTGTAGTAGCTACCACTTTTTTTGATTTTCAAGCCAATATATTTCCCTTGCTGTTCAAGCCAAGGGACAGAAAGTTTACTATACAGGGGTTTCGGACAAGGCGGTTCTAATGGTGTACTTTTTGTTTTGATCTGACTCCTTTTTTAGGAACTATGGGTTTTTATATTTCTTAACATTGGACGTGATCGTCTCTTACTAGGTTGCTAGCTACCGCTGCAACCCGGATTGCTAGCTACCGCTGCAACCCAGATTATATTTCTTAACATAGGAAGTGATCGTCTCGTAGTATGTTGCTACCTACCGCTGCAACCCGGATTTCTCACTTATAAGTTTTCAAGCGACTCAAAGCACTACGTAACTCATTTTAAAGGTAGAACTCTTTCTAATTGATTACAAACAGGAAAAAGCCTACGGCTTTTTCTTCTTTGAAATAGTAAGAGACTAGCCTCAAACAATCAAGTAGCTAACTAAATCAAATGTATGCATTGGGTTTTTATTCCAATGACCGTCTTTTAGTGGAAAATTTTAATATATTGACCTTAAATATAATAACTGTACTAGCCTATACTATAGTTAAGTGGCCTATAAAATTTAGTATAGGCAAGAGGTCGTTATTTATTATAATTAGGAACTATGGGTTTTTATATTTCTTAACATTGGACGTGATCGTCTCTTACTAGGTTGCTAGCTACCGCTGCAACCCGGATGCAACCCAAATTCACATATATATTTATTTATGAGAGGCAGCCTGGCCGAGTGGCCCAAGGCACTGGCGTTAGCCACCAGTCTCTTCGGAGGCGTGGGTTCAAATCTTACCGCTGGTATGCGATTATGTTTGAAAGACTGCAGTGTGAAAAGACATCAAAAATGCAGTTTTTAGTGGAAAAATTTATTCTCTTTTAGAAATAATTTATTTTAGTTACTATAGATTTTTAACCCAATTAATTTCCTTTAAAATGAGCTATTGAACAACCCTCTACGATGTTCCAGTGCCAAGCTATCTGTGGAAAAGAAAGAAAAAAAGAAAAATATATCCCGTTTAGGCAGAATGTTGTAGTAGCTGCCACTTTTCTTGATTTTCAAGCCAATATATTTCCCTTGTTATTCAAGCCAATGGACAGAAAGTTTACTATACAGGGATTTCGGACAAGGCGGTTCTAATGGTTTACTTTTTGTTTTGATCTGACTCCTTTGTTAGGAACTATGGGTTTTTATATTTCTTAACATTGGACGTGATCGTCTCTTACTAGGTTGCTAGCTACCGCTGCAACCCGGATAATATTTCATGACGTCTTCAGAAACAACAATATAATTTCGTGTTTTTCTATTCACGTCATAGCTCTAATATAAAACTATGATGACATTCATTATTTATCTAGTAGGGTTTCAGACAAGGTAATTCTAATGATGTACTTTTGTTTTGATCTGACTCTATTTTTAGGAGTTTTGGGTTTTTATATTTCTTAGCATTGGACTGATCGTCTCTTACTAGGTTGCTAGCTACTGCTGCAACCCAAATTCACATATATATTTATTTATGAGAGGCAGCCTGGCCGAGTGGTCCAAGGCCCTGGTGTTAGCCACCAGTCTCTTCGGAGGCGTGGGTTCAAATCTTACCGCTGGTATACGATTATGTTTGAAAGACTGCAGTGTGAAAAGACATCAAAAATGCAGTTTTTGGTGGAAAAATTTATTCTCTTTTAGAAATAATTTATTTTAGTTACTATAGATTTTTAACCCAATTAATTTCCTTTAAAATGAGCTATTGAACTGAGCTATTGAAAGAAAAAAAGAAAAAAGAAAATATCCCGTTTAGGCAGAATGTTGTAGTAGCTGCCACTTTTCTTGATTTTCAAGCCAATATGTTTGCCTTGCTGTTCAAGACAAGGGACAGAAAGTTTCCTATACAGGGGTTTCGGACAAGGCGGTTCTAATGGTGTACTTTTTGTTTTGATCTGACTCCTTTTTTAGGAACTATGGGTTTTTATATTTCTTTACATTGGACGTGATCGTCTCTTACTAGGTTGCTAGCTACCGCTGCAAACCGGATCTTACTAGGCTGCTAGCTACCGCTGCAACCCGGAAAAAGAAAAAAAAATATCCCGTTTAGGCAGAATGTTGTAGTAGCTGCCACTTTTCTTGATTTTCAAGCCAAAATATTTCCCTTTCGGTTCAAGCCAAGGGACAGAAAGTTTCCTATACAGGGGTTTCGGACAAGGCGGTTCTAATGGTGTACTTTTTGTTTTGATCTGACTCCTTTTTTAGGAACTATGGGTTTTTATATTTCTTAACGTTGGACGTGATTTTCTCTTACTAGGTTGCTAGCTAACGCTGCAACCCGGAAAACAAATAAACACGCATCCGTGATCTTTCTTTTGGCAAAAACTACCAAATTCCACGTTTTCGCAGATAGGAGCTTGAAACCTCTACAATATGATTTTCTGATACGCTGATACTGATGATGTAATTTTCATGAAAATTCTATGACTTTTAGGGGGTGTTTTCTCCTATTTTCGAAAATAGGTGAGTGTTTTCTCTTTTTTTCTGTTAATAGATGAGTAATTATGTGTGTAATGATGTTCAACATCTGGAATATCTATCAACACGCGAAATGACATCATTTTTATACAATTCTGACAAAGGCTTATGTTCGCTTTGCCTCTAACACAGACTATCTGTCTTGACCTTTTCTCCAACTTCTTTGGAATAGTAAGAGACAAGCCTCAAAGAATCAGGCATCTAAATCAGTCCAATATATGCAACGTTTCGTTCTTCTAATGATCATCTTTTAATATAATGTTTACTAGAGTTTTTTCCCAATCTCATTTTTATGTTTTTATCTTTAAATATTCTAATTTGTGTAAATTGAAGAACTGCAAAGAATAGCAAAAATCCAAATTGTAGTTATTATTCATGATAAATCATAGCATTCATTTCTATTGTCAAGGTTTGTTAGCCCAATTGGCTAGAGAAGAGTGGTTTAAAGCGAAAGAGGCGTGGGTTCGAATCAGTCAAAAGCCTTTTTATTAGGAGGGCTAAAAAAATCCAAATCCATGTCATTGTAAATAAATTTAAAGATAAATTAAAGATAATTTCAAAACCTTATTATATGTCAGCAATTCCCGATCAAACTTACATACTTCCTATTTATAATGAACTATTTCGATCCTTTATGTATTAGTATAGGCAAGAGTTCGTTCTTTATTATAAAGGTGGAAAAATTTATTCTCTTTTAGAAATAATTTATTTTAGTTACTATAGATTTTTAACCCAATTAATTTCCTTTAAAATGAGCTATTGAACAACCCTCTACGATGTTCCAGTGCCAAGCTATCTGTGGAAAAGAAAAAAAAAGAAAAAAAGAAAAAAATATCCCGTTTGGGGAGAATAACGTGGTTAAAGTCAATTTTCTTGATTTTCAAGCCACTATATTTCCCTTGCTGTTCAAGCCAAGGGACAGAAAGTTTCCTATACAGGGGTTTCGGACAAGGCGGTTCTAATGGTGTACTTTTTGTTTTGATCTGACTCCTTTGTTAGGAACTATGGGTTTTTATATTTCTTAACATTGGACGTGATCGTCTCTTACTAGGTTGCTAGCTACCGCTGCAACCCGGATAGTAAGAGACGAACCTCAAGCAATCAAGTAGCTAACTAAGTCCAATGTATGCAGTGGTAGGCTATTCCAATGATCGTCTTTTAATGTAAATCTTATGATCGTCCAATGATCGTCTTTTAGTGTAACTATATCATTACAAACAGGAAAAAGCCTACGGCTTTTTCTTGTTTGAAATAGTAAGAGACGAACCACAAGTAACTACCCCTGGAACCACCATATATCAGTTACTATGCATGAGAGATCGTTCTTTACTGTAAATTATTATTCTAATGATGGTCTTTTAATGTAAAATAGATTATTTCAGTTAGCATGGTCATGTCGTTCTCTACTGTAATTAGTATAGGCAAGAGGTCGTTCTTTATTGTAACATTTACTATCGACCAGAGGTCGTCCTTTACTATAACTAGCTACCGCTGCAAAATTTACTGTAAATTTGTTATTTCAGTGATCGTCTTTTAATGTACTTACTGTAACGTCAATATAATGAATAGTAAATTGTTCATTTTTGGCTTTGAAGACTCTTCGAGTAATGCGATATAATTCTTCAATCGTGTCACATTCTATGACACATGCTTTTCCATTATCATTTTGCAATGGTGCTCCTCTGGGTCCGCATGAGTGAGAATCTGTAAAATAGTATTTTTCATCATAATGCATAAGACCCAGTGATTTAGAGTATGCAACTATTATTCCAGCATTATGTTCTCTAAATAATTTTTTTAAAGCCGCCAATAATGTAATTCCTAATTCTCCATTATTTATAGAATCCAATAAGCTTCCGCTGCACAACCAATTATCGTCATAATTTAGGGAAAATACTGCGTCATACATTAGAAAATCGTCCTTGATGACATCTAAATTTTTCAATACCAAATAGCCACTAGGAGGAATCGGAAAAACTCTTGGATTTCTATTATTATTATTTTCACGTATGAGAGCATAAATAGTATCCCCTTCAATCATGTTTCTGTTCAGAATATTTTTATTCCATTGCCTTGGAGGTATAATAGCAGCTCGGACAATATTTGCGAGTACCATGGCAAAGCATTGGCTGCCTGCGTATCCAGATAGAAATATATTATCTTCTGCTTGATTCCAGTCAGCATGTATAATTCTTGATACCTTTCTATTACTATCAAGAGTAACATATGCACTTGCTGGTACATTTGCATTATTAGCATTTTTGTGTTGTTCTTGACGATCTTGGGCCGGTTGAATGACACGAAATATATCATTGTGATCAAGTTTCGCATTAATATTTAATTTTTTCTCTTTTGTTGACACCACCGGTCCGACACTAGTTATCCTTTTCTTATGTTTGGGATAAATTTCTATTAATAAGGGTTCTTCAACTGAAGGGCTTCTCATTCTTTTTCTGGGACCTCCAACAATGGAAATTTTTTTTCCTTGAGTCTGTTGTCCTTTAGAGTTTACTTCATTTGTTATACATACTTCATCTGGTGTACCTCTGAGTTGCCTTTCTGGGAACTCAAACAATGGAAGATCTGTTCTATAAATTTGTCTCAAACGGTTGTACTCAATTAAAGCATCAACATCGCAATAAATCTTTGTCTTATCAAATTCTACTAGATGTAAACCTGCACTAGTGGTCACACGGGAAAGAGCAACGTACAACATACCTGGACCGAAGCAACGATTACCTGCGTCAACAATTGCACACTGTAAACTTAGTCCTTGGGACTTGTGTATTGTAATGGCAAAGGCCAGTTGAAGAGGAAACTGTCTTCGCGTAAAAAAGACTTGCTTCAAAACTTCAAAGCGCACGGTTTCTCTGCCAATTTCAACTGGAAGTTCCAGTCCATCAAATTTTACAAGAACTCCAATTATTTCTCCGTTTGGTAGCAACTTGAAACTTGTTACTGTTCCCATTGATCCATTTACTAGCCCCTTAGCAACACAAATATTTCTTTGGAGCATTACACGTGCACCTACTGCAAGTAACAAGCTCATGAAAGAACCGGCTGTTCTTTTTTTGTCGTTGCCAAAGTTTAAAACAGTGTTTGCTGCTTTCTGTTCGATTCGTTTGTCGTCAACAACTGAAGAGAGTCGATCAACTGCAGAAAGTTTAACGTAGTCTGAGCAGCTTTTTTTAAGAAGTAAATCGTTAACTACCATACAATTTTCATTGGTGGGCATAAGAATGACAGGTCTATTTCCCTCTTCATACAATTTTGAGTAACGATCTATTATTTCGTCATTTGAAGCTCTGTAGGAGTTCCCAATTTTTCTCTTGTAAAGACTATTCAAATTTTCACCAGTGCAAAACCCCTGTCTAATTTCAGCAAGTGTGTTAGCATAACTCTTATCCATCTTTTGTCTCACATTTATGCTTAGTTCCTCATACTCAAATAGATGCCAGAGGTTAAAAGTACCAACTGATCCGATCCTGTTTTTTACTTCAAGTCGTGTGAGAGGCATATAAGGAGGATTACCACTTACTGGTCTTAATTGAAGAAAATCTCCCAAAAATACGCAGTTAGCATTACCCATTGGCAAATCAACTGCCAATATTTCTGATAGTCTTAAATGAATGTAGGTTAAAAGAAGAGACGAAACCATACTAATTTCATCAATAATAAAAAGTCTTGTCTCCTTAAGTGTCTTTCTCAAAGTAAGAAGTTTTTCAGTGGAGAGAGGTGTGTATTTTGTGGTGTTTTCCTGATCAATAGCTAAACTTAAACAACTATGTATTGTTAAACCATTTATGCTATGTGCAGCAATACCAGTAGGTGCCATAACTACAACGGGACAATCTTCATTCTTGAACTTGTTGCAAAGTAGTCTTCTCACGACACTGATAACCCTAGATTTTCCTGTACCCCCACATCCAGATACAATCAACTTCAAAGATGTTGCACCATTGCGCTTGGTAACTGAGTCTAAAATTTTGTCAACAACTCTCTTTTGATCAATATTGAGCGACTCATAATCATTTTTCAACCTGTCTTCGGTGTCACCATTTAAAATCTGTTTGTTTGCGTCTAACAAATCCTCCATAGCATCTGCTGCTCTGTCAATGACTCCTCCCTGAATTGCATTTTCTGGGTCATCTTCAATGTTTTCATCAATATTTTCTGCCTTCAGAATTTCTTTTGCACGTTCTCGGACCCTTTCTTCAAATTCTATATCGCTTTTCCTCTTAACAACAAATTTTTCGTGGTAAGCTACCATGTCGGGATAGTTTACACTTTCAACACAGTAGGTTTCGTAGTTGCTATTTCCACTGACTACTAGTTCATTTTCATTTCTCCAAGGTTTAAACAATTTTAAAAGATCTCCATAGTAAGCATTTTTCTTCTCGTCAGTTTCAAATGGGTTTACCTTTCTGTGCTGTATGATATACGGTTTAAAAAGCCTTTTTCTGAGGTAGAAGGACCCGTCAGTTAACATCATATTATCATCAGTACCATTACGCTCCCGTTCATACCAAGACAATAACTGAAAAAGACTGATATTTTCCATATGTTCCGGTCTTTTAGGGTAGATATCAATAACCCAGTGGGCAATGTACAAATCACTACTCTGTGGATCGTTTTTAGCAAGCTTTTCAAGCTCCTCATACCTTCTCAGTGTCCTCTTCACCTCGCTCTTTTTCGCAAGGTCAATATATCTAAATTGCCTAGAAATACTATACAATTTAGTACCAAGAAGCCTATCAGCAGCTTCAACTGCTCCAACTTGACGGGTTTTTATGGACTTCAACAAGTAGGACATAGTTCGTTGACCAAGACTTTTGCATGCATTATTTACTTCCTCCCACATTGCTTCTATTTCGACACTCTCTGCTTTTGTCATGTAATCGGTAATGTAATACGGTAATTTAGAGCCCAAATGGCCAATATATTGAACATCAATGTTTGCTTGATTAGCAATAAGTAACGCAGGAGAATAGTCATTTATATAACGCTCGTCATCTCTTCGAAGCAGATGATATATTCTTTTTCTTGGCTTTTTACGGTTTGTACCATGAGCCAAGCAGTCAAGGATGTCATATAATTCTGTTCGTTCCTTTGTAGGACGAGGAAAGCCAAACTTACAATACGTAACCCATCTTCCTCTTTTTCTCTTATACTTTCTTTGACAGTATTTATTACAGCGGTGCACTTGATGGTCTTTGACCAGTTTGTGAAGAGTTGGACTAGTCAATCTATTTGGTATTTCACAAGTTATAATACTATTGATATACTGAATCACTTCAGACGCTGTTGATTTCCCAATAATAGGAGCATCTTCAATCCACAACACACAGTGTACATGAGGCGCACCTCGTTTCTGATACTCGATACGCCAGAAATGATCCTTAATTTTACCAAACAAAGGATTTGTCTTTGAACATATTAGCTCATTAAATATAGGTGTCCATTTTTTGTCAAAGTGCATGGAAACTGCAATTGGATCTAGACACGTCAACTCTGCTGGGGTCATTTTTGCCACACCAGGTAAGTTCTTATGGACAGTCCGTAAATAGTCAATAAATTCAGGAGAGTACCACTCAGCACATGAAACTGTCAAAAACAAAGTCGGTGGACCCAATTGCTCAATCATTGACTTTACTTTATAGGAAAGAGATTGAAAATACTGCTGAGATCCTCTGATTTTTGATTGAACAGAAAACAAAGTCGCTTCCATCTCTCCATCACGGGAATGAAGCCTGTCTATAAATTGACGAGCATTTTGATTTGGTTTCACAGTCCGCAACATATGACCAACGCTATTACACATGTAAGAGAATTCTTGCAATTGGAAGCTGTGAAAAAGAAACTGTTTGTCAAGACGAAACTTAGTATGTCTGCTAAGAAGCCTTGATTTAAAATATTCTGCATTCCTAATCCGAAATGGTCTTGCCTTGTCACGCAAGCCATATTTGCCTTTCGGGAAAAGATTTGGAAACACTTTTAGATCAAGTTCTTCCTGAAATAAGTCTTCGCTCTCACCTTTTAGTTTCTTGATTTGAAATTGGTCAGTACCAAGATCTTTCATTTGCTTAAAATCTTCAATGAAGTCTTTTGGAACCGCTGAATTGAGAGGCTGGACAGAAAAATGTTCAACCAATGTAGATTTTGCACTTTCTGTCAGTTTCTGAAGGATTGCAGCTTCCGGTATTTCAGGTAAATTATCAATACCAACCGCTTTTTCAGCAAGACGGGCTTCAAGTATTTTTTTTAAATCTTCTAGGGTGTATGCATGTATTGTTTTATAGAGACTGTTGTTCTCTCTTAACCACAACAGTGCTTCATGGACTTTTCTCAGATCTATTAGTGCAGTCCAAACATTCTTGTTGTAAGTAGGCTGACCATTGACAATGACTACAAAACTATCAATGTTAAGAAGTTTTTCAGGCTGAATATCTGCATTTGCTTGCACATCAACAGGTAGATATACTATTCTCCCCTTAAGAGCGTCAACAAGTTCTGTTCTAGGTCTCTTCAATGCAGTTACTTGCCCTAATCTGACGATCGTAAGACAAGGCATTACAAATCGAATCATTGCCATTTCAAAATTATTTAAACACTTTATACATTCCGGTGTACAGTCTATATGAAGGTTATTTAATACTGATCGGACATTCTCCTGACTTTTCAACATTTTCCCAGCACAGTAATCACAGACAAAGAATGAATCTATGACATCCTCTTTCCAACCTGTACATTGAATTAGTTCTTCTCTGTCATCTTTGGGTATGTCCTGTTGTAGGTGTTCTAAAATCGTGGCCATCATTACATCAAAACCTTTCTTATTTGAAAGGGATCTTAGACTCTTCAATTGGTATTTTGTCTTTATCTGCTCACAACTGTCACAATGCATTGTGGGGTATACATCCCTAATGTTAGCTACCTTATCAAGGCTCTCACCAAATAATTTTATTATTGTATTTTCATCCACAGAAACTCTAATATTGCCATCACCGTAAATGAAGTCTTGACTATTATTACGACAGAGTCTACTTGACACTTCTTCTATGTGATGACTTAGTTCCTTGTACGAGCCCTCGACTTTTAGTAGATTAATATGTTGTATAATCTTACATTTTGATACTGCCTTATATACGCTATTAATGAAACAGTTCAAGACAGGAAAATGTGGAGCTAGTGCCCTTAGAGAACGCAAATAGCTCTGACATCCCTCATTTGGGCTACAGTATAACGAATGCCCATGCTTTCTTGTGTCCCTGTAATTGATTTCACAATAATCCAAGCCGCCAAGGTAGAAATTAACCACTTTGTCAGTTGAAAATTTTAATGCTATATTGTTTTCAAGGATATCAAAAAGAATTTGACATAATTCAATATCCGTCGGATAGAGCTTGCAGATATCAGGGTGACATTGCCAAGTAACCTGCTGCCCAATTTTTGGTTTTGAATTTTTACTCAGATTGTTATAGGTGACTTCAGCCATCATAATTTCCTTGTCAGATCTAGTTTTAGAGCATTTTTCAATAGTTGTCTCGTACTTTGCAGGACAGTGTGTTCTACTACACAGAGAATTTTTTGCCAAATATTCAGTAGAACTAAACGAACTGTTTAAAACACAGTTAGAAATGCTTTTTTCTTGAGTCGGTGTTCCAGGAATTTGTTCTAAATCATTAGTCTTACAAACACATTTACTAATAACCCTAACAGGCTCGTTTTCGCCATAATTGAAAAACATTGCTTTTCCTTCGCTGTTGATAGGTATGCTTGTATATATATTTTTATTGCTGCTACATAAACTGCAATTGCTCCTTCCAAAATTAATATACGAATTTTCTAAGAAGTACGCCTCCGTATATTCACTGTGTTGTCGAACATTTTCCATTGCATCTATAAACTGTTCCGCAGTTGCCAATCCATACCTTGGAAGCTTTTCGTTAAACTGACAACATTTCTTTTGGATATTGCCATGAAGCTTTGCCAAAGCATTTCTAGCCGACTTTTCAACAGCATCCGCTCTTTCAAAGAGAATTTTAATCTGTAATTTCGAATACTTTTCGTGATCCCGATAAAACATGCGTAAAATGTTTCTCAATTTACAAAGATCAGCCTGCATTTTTGCCATCTTCTTGTATTTCTGAATGTAATTTTTCCCTTTGTCCTTATGCGTTCTTCGGTACAACCTCGCAGAGAATTTAATTTTTTCATTATAGCTTTTGTCACCCCAGTATCTACCCATTATTCTGGTAGCAACTTTTTTCTTATGTTTGTTTCGGTAATCTATATCGTTATCATACCGTTCCTTGCTCTTTTGTTTCGCTGTCTCAATTTTCCCTTCTCGATACCCCTGATCCGTAAGATACCTCTGTTTTGCTCTGTCATATTTCATTTTCTTAAATCCTGGATCACAAGACATCTTAGTAGCAATCCTTACGCGTGCTCGAGCTTTATTGCGTTTGGTGGCATTTTTATCTCTTTTAAATAAACTTTTCTTATATTTCAGGATGTTAGCTTTATTTTTTGTGTAGTAAAGTTTTCTATTAGTAGAAATTTGGATTGTTCTATTTTGATATTGTTTTTGGTTATTCTTTCTTTTTTTCCACTCGCGTGAGACCATATTTTTTCAAGATTTAAAATTATTAAGCACACAAAATCCCGTGTCGAGTATCTAAAACCTAGCATAAAACAAAACTAATTTTAAAATTTTCAGGTATTTATCTTGTTTGAATTACAAAATTAGTATTATTGGTTAGACACCATAAATATTTTTGCAGTTTAAATAATAAGTTTAGTGATTCTGGACTGAAAACTAAAATAATTGCAATTATGAGACAATAATATGGAGATATGTACTTTACGGGTTACAGGATACAATAATAAATTTGAACTGAGATGAAAAAAAAATTTCTTCCAGGAGACAAAAAGCAAAACTAATTTTAGAATTTTCATGTATTTTTGTTGTTTAAATTAAAAAATTACTATTACTGATTAGGCATCATAAATATTTTTGCAGTTTACATAATAATTTTAGCGATTAAGCCAAAAAAGAAAATTTTGGTTCCAGGAGTTTCGGTTACTATTGAGACAAGTAGCTATTATTACTATAGAGTTCATTACATGGACTGTTTTATTGCTTCAAAATTCAAATATCTTTGAAAAGACTGCAGTATGAAAATACATCAAAAATGCAAATTTTTTGACAAAATTGATTCTACTTTAAAAAGTATTTTATTTTTAAATACAAAAGTGACTAGATGTTGCAATTTCCTTTAAAATGAGCTATTATACAGCTCTCTATGATTTTCCAGTGCCCAGCTAGCTGAGCAGAAAGAAAAAGCGGAAAGAAAAAAATATCCCGTTTGTGGAGAATAACGTGGTAAAAGTCAATTTTCTTGATTTTCAAGCCAATATATTTTCTTTGTTATTCAAGCCAAAGGGAGGTAAGTTTCCTTTATGGAGGATTTGGACAAGGCGGTTCTAATGGTGTACTTTTTGTTTTGATCTGACTCTTTTTTTAGGAGTTGGGGGGTTTTATATTTCTTGACATTGGAGGTGATCGTCTCTTACTAGGTTGCTAGCTACCGCTGCAACCCGGATCTATGTAATGACTTAGTTCCTTGTACGAACCCTCGACTTTTAGTAGATTAATATGTTGTATAATCTTACATTTTGATACTGCCTTATATACGCTATTAATGAAACAGTTCAAGACAGGAAAATGTGGAGCTAGTGCCCTTAGAGAACGCAAATAGCTCTGACATCCCTCATTTGGGCTACAGTATAACGAATGCCCATGCTTTCTTGTGTCCCTGCAATTGATTTCACAATAATCCAAGCCGCCAAGGTAGAAATTAACCGCTTTGTCAGTTGAAAATTTTAATGCTATATTATTTTCAAGGATATCAAAAAGAATTTGACATAATTCAATATCCGTCGGATACAGCTTGCAGATATCAGGGTGACATTGCCAAGTAACCTGCTGCCCAATTTTTGGTTTTGAATGTTTACTCAGATTGTTATAGGTGACTTCAGCCATCATAATTTCCTTGTCAGATCTAGTTCTAGAGCATTTTTCAATAGTTGTCTCGTACTTTTCAGGACAGTTTGTTCTACTACACAGAGAATTTTTTGCCAAATATTCAGTAGAACTAAACGAACTGTTTAAAACACAGTTAGAAATGCTTTTTTCTTGAGTCGGTGTTCCAGGAATTTGTTCTAAATCATTAGTCTTACAAACACGTTTACTAATAACCCTAACAGGCTCGTTTTCGCCATAATTGAAAAACATTGCTTTTCCTTCGCTGTTGATAGGTATGCTTGTATATATATTTTTATTGCTGCTACATAAACTGCAATTGCTCCTTCCAAAATTAATATACGAATTTTCAAAGAAGTACGCCTCCGTATATTCACTGTGTTGTCGAACATTTTCCATTGCATCTATAAACTGTTCCGCAGTTGCCAATCCATACCTTGGAAGCTTTTCGTTAAACTGACAACATTTCTTTTGGATATTACTATGAAGCATTGCCAAAGAATTTCTAGCCGACTTTTCAACAGCATCCGCTCTTTCAAAGAGAATTTTAATCTGTAATTTTGAATGCTTTTCGTGATCCCGATAAAACATGCGTAAAATGTTTCTCAATTTACAAGGATCAGCCTGCATTTTTACCATCTTCTTGTATTTCTGAATGTAATTTTTCCCTTTGTCCTTATGCGTTCTTCGATACAACCTCGCAGAGAATTTAATTTTTTCATTATAGATTTTGTCACCCCAGTAACGCTCCTTCATCTTTTGTTTGGCTGTCTCAATTTTTACTTCTCGATACACCTGGACGGTTGAATACCTTTGCTTTTGGTTTTTCTTATATTTGATGCGGTAATCTTCATCATTGTAATAACTATCCTTGAACTTTTGTTTGGCTGTCTCAATTTTTGCATGTCTATAATCTTCATCATTGACATAACACATCTTGCTGTTTTGTTTTGCTCTCTCAATTATTACTTCTCGATACGCCTGGTCGGTTGAATACCTTTGCTTTTTTTTTCTTTTCAAGTTACTATCTCTGTTGTTTGTGTAGTACTGTTTTTTCAACTTGCGTATAGCTTACTTGATTGAAACCATTATGTAATTATGAATGAGAACATTTACAGTTCTGACGCTTCTTATATAGTAACTATGACGTCACGGCGTCATAATTTTATTGATGTCATAGCGCAATGATATTATTTCATAACGTCTTCAGAAACAACAATATATTTTCGTGTTTTTCTATTCACGTCATAGCTCTAATATAAAACTATGACGACATTCAATATTTATCAAGTAGGGTTTCAGAAAAGGTAATTCTAATGATGTACTTTTGTTTTGATTTGACTCTATTTTTAGGCGTTTTGTTATATTTCTTAGCATTGGACTGATCGTCTCTTACTAGATTGCTAGCTACTGCCGCAACCCAGATTCACATATATATTTATTTATGAGAGGCAACCTGACCGAGTGGTCCAAGGCACTGGTGTTAGCCACCAGTCTCTTCGGAGGCGTGGGTTCAAATCTTACCGCTGGTATACGATTATGTTTGAAACACTGCAGTGTGAAAAGACATCGAAAATGCAGTTTTTGGTGGAAAAATTTATTCTCTTTTAGAAATAATTTATTTTAGTTACAAAAGGTTTTTAACCCAATTAATTTCCTTTAAAATGAGCTATTGAACAACCCTCTACGATGTTCCAGTTCCAAGCTATCTCTGGATACAAAAGAAAAGAGAAAAAAAATATCCCGTTTGTGGAGAATAACGTGGTAAAAGTCAATTTGCTTGATTTTCAAGCCAATATATTTTCTTTGTTATTCAAGCCAAAGGGTGGTAAGTTTCGTTTATAGAGGTTTCGGACAAGGCGGTTCTAATGGTGTACTTTTTGTTTTGATCTGACTCCTCTGTTAGGAACTATGGGTTTTTATATTTCTTAACATTGGACGTGATCGTCTCTTACTAGGTTGCTAGCTACCGCTGCAACCCGGATTTACTAACCTATACTATAGTTAAGTGGCCTATATAATTTAGTATAGGCAAGAGGTCGTTCTTTATTATAATCTCTCTGAAAAAGCGGATTTTGTTGAAAAGTACGCTAGAAATCCTTCATAGTAGTATCCAAAGGAAGTCTTGCATGTTTAATTAAAAAGCTTCCAAGATATGAACCGGCAACTGTGGAACAGTTTACAGATGTAATGGGCAATATTAGACTTGTAGCTTACTTATACAACCATTTAGGTTTCTGCCGTAATTCCTTCTTTTCAAAATTAAATTAGTTACTATGGCCTAGAGTTTGTTCTTAACCTTATGATTTATTAAAGAAAATAATTAAAATAACAATGTATATACGGAATCCTTTTATAACTTCAGTTACTAGGGGCTAAAGTTCGTTCCTTAATGAAATTTGTTATTCCAATGATTGTCTTTTAATTTAATTTTATTATTCCAGTTACTATGGACAACAATTCGTTCTTTAATGTAAATATAATGCAATTAACCTATCAACAAAATCATGATAGCGACGATATTTACGAAATTCCAATTCACAGTATCGATCCCTTATGTGTGATCTCCTAATGATCGTCTTTTAATATAACATCAGTTACTATGGACTAAAGTTCGCTCTTTAATGTAACTTCAGAAACAACAATATAATTTCGTGTTTTTCTATTCACGTCATAGCTCTAATATAAAACTATGATGACATTCATTATTTATCTAGTAGGGTTTCAGACAAGGTAATTCTAATGATGTACTTTTGTTTTGATCTGACTCTATTTTTAGGAGTTTTGGGTTTTTATATTTCTTAGCATTGGACTGATCGTCTCTTACTAGGTTGCTAGCTACTGCTGCAACCCAAATACACATATATATTTATTTATGAGAGGCAGCCTGGCCGAGTGGTCCAAGGCACTGGTGTTAGCCACCAGTCTCTTCGGAGGCGTGGGTTCAAATCTTACCGCTGGTATACGATTATGTTTGAAAGACTGCAGTGTGAAAAGACATCAAAAATGCAGTTTTTGGTGGAAAAATTTATTCTCTTTTAGAAATAATTTATTTTAGCCACTATAGATTTTGAACCCAATTAATTTACTTTAAAATGAGCTATTGAACAACCCTCTACGATGTTCCAGTGCCAAGCTATCTCTGGATACAAAAAAAAGAAAAAAAGGAAAAAATATCCCGTTTGTGGAGAATAACGTGGTTAAAGTCAATTTTCTTGATTTTCAAGCCAATATATTTCCCTTGCTGTTCAAGCCAAGGGACAGAAAGTTTCCTATACAGGGGTTTCGGACAAGGCGGTTCTAATGGTGTACTTTTTGTTTTGATCTGACTCCTTTGTTAGGAACTATGGGTTTTTATATTTCTTAACATTGTACGTGATCGTCTCTTAATAGGTTGCTAGCTACCGCTGCAACCCGGATTCTAGTTTCAGTTGACAAATAAGATTTTTTTTTTTTTAAGGAATCGAGCAGTTAACTAAGTTTAATATATACAATGGTATGTTCTTCGAATGATCTCTTTTAATTAGGTTCCTAGCTACGGCTGCAAACCGGAACTATTAAAAAATATTTTATCTTTAATTACAGAAGGAGCTAGATGTAGCAAGTTTTACTATTGAGACGAGTCGCTCTTACTATACAACATATAGTTCGTTATCACGAACTGTTTGCTTTGACGTATCTATTGGTACCAAAATTTCGTTCTTTAGAGTTTCGGTTATTATTGAGACAATCAAAATTTTGTTCTTTAGAGTGTCGGTTACTATTGAGACAAGTAGCTATTATTACTATAGATTTCATTACCATGAACTGTTTGATTGCTTCAAAATTCAAATATCTTTGAAAAGACTGCAGTATGAAAATACATCAAAAATGCAATTTTTTGACAAAATTGATTCTACTTTAAAAAGTATTTTATTTTTAATTACAAAAGTGACTAGATGTTGCAATTTCCTTTAAAATGAGCTATTATACAGCTCTCTATGATTTTCCAGTGCCCAGCTAGTTGAGGAGGAAAATAAAGCGGAAAGAAAAAAATATCCCGTTTGTGGAGAATAACGTGGTTAAAGTCAATTTTCTTGATTTTCAAGCCAATATATTTCCCTTGCTGTTCAAGCCAAGGGACAGAAAGTTTCCTATACAGGGGTTTCGGACAAGGCGGTTCTAATGGTGTACTTTTGAATTTGATCTGACTCCTTTTTTAGGAACTATGGGTTTTTATATTTCTTAACATTGGACGTGATCGTCTCTTACTAGGTTGCTAGCTACCGCTGCAACCCGGATACTTTCACTTAACAGGCTCGGGTTCGATTCCCGGTGTGGGAAAATTTTTAACTCTATAATCTTCGAACATTTGAACCTTTTATAATCTATAATGATGTATAATATAAATACTGTAATCTTAACTATAGTGAAGTTGCGTATGCAAGTTAGTATAGGGAAGAGTTCGATCTTTATTATAATAATAACAAAATTTAATTAGAGTTCGTTCTTTATTGTTATTATGCGTTCTTCGGTACAACCTCGCAGATAATTTAATTTTTTCATTATAGCTTTTGTCACCCCAGTATCTACCCATTATTCTGGTAGCAACTTTTTTCTTATGTTTGTTTCGGTAATCTATATCGTTATCATACAGTTCCTTGCTCTTTTGTTTGGCTGTCTCAATTGTTGCATGTCTATAAACTTCATCATTATAATAACGCTGTTTGTCACTATCAATTTTCGCATGTCTATAAACTACATCATTATAATAACGCTGTTTGTCACTATCAATTTTCGCATCTCGATACGCCTGGTCGGTTGAATACCTTTGCTTTTCTCTTTTCAAGATGCTATCTCTGTTTTTTTGGTAGTACTGTTTTTTTAACTTGTGTGTAGCTTGCTTGATTGAAACCATTATGTAACCATTAGTTGAATGTTTATGTCATGTATCAAGTATCAAGAACCTAACAAAAACTTAAACTAATTTTTAAATTTTCAGGTATTTTTCTAGTCTAAATTAAAAGATTAAAACTATTGTTCAGACACCATAAATATTTTTGCAGTTTATAACTTTAGCGATTCTGAACTAAAAACAAAAATAAAATAAAAATTAATTTTTTCAATTTTTACGTCACGTTGCTCATTAAGTCATATATGGTTATTATTACACAATAGGTTTTAGATATTACGTCATGTCACTTATTACGTCATATATGGTTATTAGTAGATAATCGGTAAAATATTCGTTCTTTATTATAATAGAGTTCGTTCTTTATTATAATAAAAAATTAAGTTTTCCGTAAAAAATAATTAATTAAAAAAAAATTAAGTAGAAATGGCACTAGATCTAGAGATTTCCTTTAAAATGAGCCATTGAACAACTCTCTACAATGTCCCAGTGCCAAGCTATCTGTGGAAAAGAAGAAGAAGAAGAAGAAAGAAAAAAAATATCCCGTTTGTGGGATATTTTTCTTGGCTGAGTGGTCCAAGGCGTTGGTGTTAGTCACCAGTCTCTTCGGAGGTGTGGGTTCAAATCCTACCACTGGTATACGATTATGACATCATTGATCAATCTTTAATATGAAATATGCAATTTTTCGTAAAAAACTGATTCTATTTTAAAAATACATTGTTTTAAGTACAAAAAGTTTTTAACGCCATTAATTTCCTTTAAAATGAGCCATTGAACAACTCTTTACGATGTTCCAGTGCCAAGCTATCTGTGGAAAAGAAGAAGAAAGAAAAAAATATCCCCTTTGTGGAGAATAACGTGGTTAAAGTCAATTTTCTTGATTTTCAAGCCAATATATTTTCTTTGTTATTCAAGCCAAAGGGCGGTAAGTTTCAATTTTAGGAATTTCGGACAAGGCAATTCTAATGGTGTACTTTTTGTTTTGATCTGACTCTTTTTTTTAGGAGTTATGGGTTTTTATATTTCTTAACATTGGACGTGATCGTCTCTTACTATGTTGCTAGCTACCGCTGCAACCCGGATCGAACTTTATTGTAATTAAATTTCTTAACACTGGAAGTGATCGTCTCTTACTACCACTGTAACCCGGATATTCAGCTATAAATAAATCAAATTTATAGTATCGATCCTTTATGTATTATATTTCTTAACATTGGACGTGATCGTCTCTTACTAGGTTGCTAGCTACCGCTGCAACCCGGAAAACAGCTGCCGCTGCAACCCGGATACCGCTACAAACTGGATATCTTGTAGCTACTCCTGGAACCACCATATATCAGTTACTATGAGCGAGAGATCGTTCTTAACTGTAAAATACTTTATTATGAAATAAATTACAAACAGGAAAAAGCCTACGGCTTTTTCTTCTTTGGAATAGTAAGAGACGATCCTCAAATAATCAACAGCTAACTAGGATTATAATTTGTTCTTTAACATAAACTTCATTAATCGGATATTTTAATATATCCTATATGGTCTAGAGGTTGGGATAGCTCTCACCCAGTAGGCTTGAGTTCAATTTCTGTTTGGGAAATTTTTACTTATGATGATTTCTTAAGAAACATAATTAAAATTTCTTGATGTAATAAAAATAATTTGTTTTAATTACAAAAGGTTTTTAACCCCATTAATTTCCTTTAAAATGAGCCATTGAACAACTCTCTACGATGTTCCAGTGCCATGCTATCTGTTGAAGTACTAACCTATACTATAATTAAGTGGCGTATAAAATTTAGTATAGGCAAGAGGTCGTTCTTTATTATATCTTTTAGAAATAATTTATTTTAGTTACTATAGATTTTTAACCCAATTAATTTCCTTTAAAATGAGCTATTGAACAACCCTCTACGATGTTCCAGTGCCAAGCTATCTCTGGATACAAAAAAGAAAAAAAGAAAAAAATATCTCGTTTGGGGAGAATAACGTGGTTAAAGTCAATTTTCTCGATTTTCAAGCCAATATATTTCCCTTGCTGTTCAAGCCAAGGGACAGAAAGTTTCCTATACAGGGGTTTCGGACAAGGCGGTTCTAATGGTGTACTTTTTGTTTTGATCTGACTCCTGCTTTAGGAGCTATGGGTTTTTATATTTCTTAACATTGGACGTGATCGTCTCTTACTAGGTTGCTAGCTACCGCTGCAACCCGGATAATGTAAACTACAATTTACTAACCTATACTGTAGTTAAGTGGCCTATATAATTTAGTATAGGCAAGAATTCGTTCTTTATTATAATGATTTTTTAACTTGTGTGTAGCTTGCTTTGATCTAACCATTATGTATTCATGAATGAGACCATTTACAGTTTTGACGTTTCTTATATAGTAATTATGACGTCACTGCATTAAAAATACAGTTTTTATTGGAAAAATTTATTCTCTTTTAGAAATAATTTATTTTAGTTACTATAGATTTTTAACCCAATTAATTTCCTTTAAAATGAGCTATTGAACAACCCTCTACGATGTTCCAGTGCCAAGCTATCTCTGGATACAAAAAAGAAAAAAAGAAAAAAATATCTCGTTTGGGGAGAATAACGTGGTTAAAGTCAATTTTCTCGATTTTCAAGCCAATATATTTCCCTTGCTGTTCAAGCCAAGGGACAGAAAGTTTCCTATACAGGGGTTTCGGACAAGGCGGTTCTAATGGTGTACTTTTTGTTTTGATCTGACTCCTGCTTTAGGAGCTATGGGTTTTTATATTTCTTAACATTGGACGTGATCGTCTCTTACTAGGTTGCTAGCTACCGCTGCAACCCGGATAGTATTAACTTAAGGAATATAATTAAAATTTCTTAATGAAATAAAAATAATTTGTTTTAATTACAAATGGTTTTTAACCCCTCTGCCAAGCTATCTGTTAAATTACTAACCTACACTATAATTAAGCGGCGTATAAAATTTAGTATAGGCAAGAAGTCGTTCTTTATTATAACCTCTGTTTTGCTCGGTCATATTTCATTTTCTTAAATTCTGGATCACAAGACATCTTAGTAGCAATCCTTACGCGTTCTCGAGCTTTATTGCGTTCGGTGGCATTTTTATCTCTTTTAAATAAACTTTTCTTATATTTCAGGATGTTAGCTTTATTTTTTGTGTAGTAAAGTTTTTATTAGTAGAAATTTGGATTACCCTATTTTGATATTTTTTTGGTTATTCTTTCTTTTTTTCCACTCGCGTGAGACCATATTTTTTCAATGTTTAAAATTATTAAGTACACAATACCCCGTGTCGAGTATCTAAAACCTTGCAAAAAAAAACTAATTTTTAAATTTTCAGGTATTTCTCTTGTTTGAATTAAAAAATTAGTATTATTGGTTAGACACCATAAATATTTTTGCATTTTACATAATAAGTTTAGCGATTCTGGACTGAAAACTAAAATAATTGCAATTATAAGACAATAATATGGAGATACGTACTTTACGGGTTACAAACCAAAAAAAATTTGGTTCCAGGATACAATAATAACTTTGAACTGAGATGAAAAAAATTTTGGTTCCAGGAGACAAAAAGCAAAACTAATTGTAAAATTTTCATGTATTTTTGTAGTTTAAATTAAGAAATTACTATTACTGGTTAGACATCATAATTATTTTTGCAGTTTACATAATAACTTTAGCGATTAAGCCAAAAAAGAAAATTTTGGTTCCAGGAGACAAAAAACAAAACTAATTCAAAAATTGTCAGGTATTGCTCTAGTTTGAATTAAAAAATTAGTATTATTGGTTAGACATAATAAATATTTTTGCAAATAAGATTTTTTTTTCTTCAAGGAATCGAGCAGCTAACTAAGTCCAATATATACAATGGTATGTTCTTCGAATGATCTCTTTTAATTAGGTTCCTAGCTACCGCTGCAAACCGGAACTATTAAAAAATATTTTATCTTTAATTACAGAAGGAACTAGATGTAGCAAGTTTTACTATTGAGACGAGTCGCTCTTACTATACTACAACATATAGTTCGTTATCACGAACTGTTTGCTTTGATGTATCTATTGGTACCAAAATTTCGTTCTTTAGAGTTTCGGTTACTATTGAGACAATCAAAATTTTGTTCTTTAGAGTGTCGGTTACTATTGAGACAAGTAGCTATTATTACTATAGATTTCATTACCATGAACTGTTTGATTGCTTCAAAATTCAAATATCTTTGAAAAGACTGCAGTATGAAAATACATCAAAAATGCAATTTTTTTACAAAATTGATTCTACTTTAAAAATTATTTTATTTTTAATTACAAACGTGACTAGATGTTGCAATTTCCTTTAAAATGAGCTATTATACAGCTCTCTATGATTTTCCAGTGCCCAGCTAGTTGAGGAGGAAAATCAAGCGGAAAGAAAAAAATATCCCGTTTGTGGAGAATAACTTGGTTAAAGTCAATTTTCTTGATTTTCAAGCCAATATATTTTCTTTGTTATTCAAGCCAAAGAGTGATGAGTTTCCTTAATAGGGGTTTTGGACAAGGTGGTTCTAATGGTGTAATTTTTGTTTTGATCTGACTCTTTTCTTAGGAGTTAGGGGTTTTTATATTTCTTAACATTGGACGTGATCGTCTCTTACTAGGTTGCTAGCTACCGCTGCAACCCGGATTGCTAGCTACCGCTGCAACCCGGATTGCTAGCTACCGCTGCAACCCGGATTATCTCTGAAAGAATAAATTTTGTTGAAAAGTCAGCAAGAGATGCTTTCGCAAAACTTCATAGTAATTTTCAAAAGAAATGTTGCATGTTTAGTGAAAAGCTTCCAAGGTATGGACCGGCAACTGTGGAACAGTTTACAGATGTAATGGGAAATCTTATACATGACTGTGAATATATGGAGGCATAATTGTCCTTTACTTAGTTTCAGCTTAAATTCGATGATCGACCCTTTATGTAAAATTTTTTAGGAACTATGGGTTTTTATATTTCTTAACATTGGACGTGATTGTTTCTTACTAGGTTGCTAGCTACCGCTGCAACCCGGAAAACAAAAAGGAAAATATTACAAACAGGAAAAAGCGTACGGGTTTTTCTTCTTTGAAATAGTAAGAGACGAACCTCAAACGATCAAGTAGCAAACTAAGTCTAATGTATGCAATAATTTTTTATTCCAATTATCCTCTTTTAATGTAATAATTGACAAACACCATTTATGATGAGATATATCGGTCCTTTATGTAAATACCCCTGGAACCATCATCTATCAGTTACTACGGGCTTGTCAATCGTTCTTTACTGTAAAATTAAAGATTAAAATTATCTCTGAAAGAATAGATTTTGTTGAAAAGTCAGCTAGAGATGCTTTCGCAAAACTTCATAGTAATATCAAAAAGAAATGTTGCAAGTTTAGTGAAAATCTTCCAAGGTATGGACCGGCAACTGTGGAACAGTTTACAGATGTAATGGAAATCTTATACATCACTGTGAATATATGGAGGCATAATTGTCCTTTACTTAGTTTCAGCTTAAATTCGATGATCGTAAGCCTTTATGTAATTCTGGTAGCAACTTTTTTCTTATATATTTTTCGGTAATCTTCATCATTGTGATAACGCTCCTTGATCTTTTGTCTAGGCTGCTCAATTGTTGCTTCTCTATAATCTTCATCATTGTGATAACGCTCCTTGAACTTTTGTTTGGCTGTCTCAATTTTCGCATGTCTATAATCTTCATCATTGTGATAACACATCTTGCTGTTTTGTTTTGCTCTCTCAATTTATACTTCTCGATACGCCTGGTCGGTTGAATACCTTTGCTTTTCTCTTTTCAAGATACTATCTCTGTTGTCTGTGTAGTACTGTTTTTTTTAACTTGCGTGTAGCTTGCTTTGATCTAACCATTATTTAATTCACGAATGAGACCATTTACATCTTTGTCGTTCTTAAGTAGTAATCGTCTCTTACTAGGTTGCTAGCTACCACTGCAACCCGGATAATTAGGACGTCATGGCCTAATGATTTTATTTCATGACGTCACGGCACAACGGTATTATTTCATGACGTCTTCAGAAACAACAATATAATTTCGTGTTTTTCTATTCACATCATAGCTCTAATATAAAACTATGACGACATTCATTATTTATCCAGTAGGGTTTCAGACAAGGTAGTTCTAATAATGTACTTTTGCTTTGATCTGACTCTATGTTTAGGAGTTTTGGGTTTTTATATTTCTTAGCATTGGACTGATCGTCTCTTACTAGGTTGCTAGCTACTGCTGCAACCCAAATTATGAGAGGCAGCCTGGCCGAGTGGTCCAAGGCACTGGTGTTAGCCACCAGTCTCTTCGGAGGCGTGGGTTCAAATCTTACCGCTAATACGATTATGTTTGAAAGACTGTAGTGTGAAAAGACATCAAAAATGCAGTTTTTGGTTGAAAAATTTATTCTCTTTTAGAAATAATTTATTTTAGTTACTATAGATTTTTAACCCAATTAATTTCCTTTAAAATGAGCCATTGAACAACTATCTACGATGTTCCAGTGCCAAGCTATCTGTGGAAAAGAAAGAAAATAAAAAAAAATATCCCGTTTGGGAGAATAACGTGGTCAAAGTCAATTTTCTTGATTTTCAAGCCAAAATATTTCCCTTGCTGTTCAAGCCAAGGGACAGAAAGTTTACTATACAAGGTTTCGGACAAGGCGGTTCTAATGGTGTACTTTTTGTTTTGATCTGACTCCTTTTTTAGGAACTATGGGTTTTTATATTTCTTAACATTGGAGGTGATCGTCTCTTACTAGGTTGCTAGCTACCGCTGCAACCCGGATTACAAACAGGAAAAAGGCCTACGGCTTTTTCTTCTTTGAAATAGTAAGAGACGAACCTCAAAAAATCAAGTAGCTAACTGATTCCAAAGTCTGCAATGGTTTGTTATTGCAATGATCGTCCCTTAATGTAATTTATATTTCTTAACATTGGACGTGATCGTCTCTTACTAGGTTGCTAGCTACCGCTGCAACCCGGATAATTATCTAGTAGGGTTTCAGACAAGGTGGTTCTAATGATGTACTTTTATTTTGATCTGAGTCTATTTTTAGGAGTTCTGGGTTTTTATATTTCTGAGCATTGGACTGATCGTCTCTTACTAGGTTGCTAGCTACTGCTGCAACCCGGATTCACATATATAGTTATGCGAGGCAGCCTGGCCTTGTGGTCCAAGGTGCTGGTGTTAGCCACCAGTCTCTTCGGAGGCGTGGGTCCAAATCTTACCGCTGATATACAATTATGATTTATGTACAAAAATCAAATATCTTTGAAAAGACTGCAGCATGAAAAGACATCAAAATGCAGTTTTTGGTGGAAAAATCTATTCTCTTTTAGGAATAATTTTTTTTAGTTGCTAATGATTTTTAACCCAATTAATTTCCTTTAAAATGAGCAATTGAACAACTCTCTACGATGTTCCAGTGCCAAGCTATCTCTGGATACAAAGAAAAAAAATATCCCGTTTAGGCAGAATGTTGTAGTAGCTGCAACTTTTCTTGATTTTCAAGCCAATATATTTCCCTTGCTGTTCAAGCCAAGGGACAGAAAGTTTACTATACATGGGTTTCGGATAAGGCGGTTCAAATGGTGTACTTTTTGTTTTGATCTGATTCCTTTTTTAGGAGCTATGGGTTTTTATATTTCTTAACATTGAACGTGATCGTCTCTTACTAGGGTGCTAGCTACCGCTGCAACCCGGATTAGAATGTTTTTTTTATTAATTAATCGAGCAATCAATCGAAAAAAAGGTGGTTCATTCTTTACAGCCATCAACAGTCGTAATATTTTTAGCTACAAAGGAGCTGGACATTTTTATCACAAAATTTACATAGCGAAACCAAAAATCCTAATTACACAAGCCTGCCACGTGCCGAGCACCAGGAACGGAGCAAAGCTCGGTCCCCTGAGATCGCTTCCCAGGAAATACAGATTCTAAGACAGCTACATTTCTATGAAAGATAAATAGAAGGGACGAGTTAAGTTGACGCCAGGATTCCTGAATTCAATTGCAATTGCTTATTTGCCACTCCATGATTTAAAACTCAAAAATAATACTATAATTATGCTATTGCACAATTTAGGTATTTCAGAGGATGTGTGCAATGGAACACGCCTAGTTGTTACTGCATTATCTAACAGCGTAACTAAGCAAAAATGATTACAGGAGGGAAACTGGAAGTGAAGTTCATTCTAGTTTGCGGTTAGAAGACAAGCGACAGCAAGAATCACGAAGGCCTGAAAACCATATAGTTAAGTCACGACTTTGAGAAAAACACGCTTAGAGCCTTAATTCTTGAAAAAAAAATTCATATAAATTACGTCACATTCATATGCACTTAAAGGGCAACTTTCATCATTTTCTTTCATCATTTTCTTTTTCAGGGGTGATCATATCGTTTTTGGTAACTTTGACGCATGCAAAATTATACAAGATGACGAATGAATTAGAGCAGCTAAAGAAAAAAGCATCAAGAAAGTGTTTGAGGTAGTGATGAACGAAAACGAAGTACAACGAAACCTGTGATCGGAAGACATGTGACACTTTGCACCACAACGAGTCAAAACGAAAATAAAACATAACGAAATTTGTGCTTAAAAAACATGCGACAACGAACATCGCAAAGAATGGCAAACGAAAATGATGCAAAAAAAAAATCTGCGGTTGACAGAAAGCAACAGCAAGAATTACAGCGCATCACAAACCAGTAACATATCACAAAAATTGATGCACAGTAAAATATGCAGAATTGTAAGAATTACAAAGAATCGCAAAGAAAATGATGCACAATAAAATCTGTGGTTAGAAGACAAGCGACAGTGGGAATCACAACGAAAATGATGAAAACAAAATTTGGGGTTAGAGATCATGTGACAACAAGCATCATCAATCCAACAGGAAGCATTCGCGAAGTAATCGATATTACAATTGAAGGAATGAATGGGTTATTTTAGTACCGCTCAAAAAAGAAGGAATTAAAATTAATCTTGAGATTGTCAATCACCTCCCAGCCGAATACAAATTGAATAAGTTGTGAATCTGTGAAGGATGAACAGGAAGGAGGAATTGAATTCACGCCAGAATTCCTTGATTAAACTTAAATTGCTGATTTGCCACCCCATGACTTATAAAACATGATGATTATGCTAATGAATCATTTAATTATTTCAGAGGGTATGTGCAAGTTATCACGCCTAGTTGTTAATGAATAAGACAAGTATGTAACAACATAATTAAAGCAAAAATAATTACTGGGGAAAAGGCTGTAAAAGAATCTTACATTAATCTGCGGCTTCAAGACAAGCGACAGCGGGACTCAGGGGCATAGCTCTAGCATTTTATTGGGGGGTAAGAAGGTTCCACGTCCGGATTCTCAATGGACATGTGCTATCCTTCAGGATAAAGCAGTGCCGGTTCTGGTCTCTTCATTTTGCTTATGCTTACAGTAAGTATTATGTATTATTATATAAGTATTACAGGAAGTAAGTAACTTACTGCCAACTACAACCTCTACTTTATTTTGATAAAGATAAAATTTAACAAACAAAAAACTGATGATAGATGATAGGTTTTTTTTTTTCAAATTTGTGCCCCTAAAATTTCGGGGCGAGTGTCCCCTCTAAAACCACCTGTGGGGAAAGGGGTGTTAGAAAACTTGTGAAACACAAAATTCTAAATGTGTTTTAAAGACGTCTGAAAATTCTCATGATTCTGTTCTAAATTATCTCCTGTTAGTCTAAGGGAAAATCAAGTCTCATTGTTGAAACGGGCCATCCCAAATATGAGCCAAAGCTTAGGCTGGACCATTAATTGGATCACGTTTATTAATGCAGTCAAAGTCGAGCTGCTTTCACTGTTAAGATTGTCTTCACTTTCTGTTATTGTGTTTCCTTTTCAATACCTTCTTCTTCTTGTTCCACTTTCCGTTGCTTTTTAAAGTTGGTTCTCAGCCAAAGAAAGAGAGTAAGGAGCTCTACCCTTTATTTGTTTTATTAGCCTGTTATAACCAAATAAAATTGATACAAATCATATTTTAATAACATTATAAAACACATCAAAGTTGAGACCTGGACAAAGCTTGTTTTTAGAGAACTAGTTAAGGATCTTACAAGTTTGGTCAGGGTAAATTGCTGGCCAACTTAATACATTCTGAAGTAATAATTCACAGAATATGTAGCAGCCCACCTGTACCGATGCTTGGACCACATGTGCATGTGCTCTCCCACCTGATGGAGGAGGATGTACCAAGCAGCTAAAAAGTAGATAGCCCAATCCTTTCTCAAATCTTCAATAAGACATTTTCTCTCAAACGATAACGAAGAAAAGTTACTATTTTGCTTAGACGTTACGTGGCTAAATTAAAAAAAAAAACATTACAGAATACATAAATAAAAAATGCACACGCATCGAACAAACATAAATTAAGTAGTGGAAATTAAGCAGCTTTTACTAAGGCTGTCAGCAATAAGTTGCTGCAGACGACAGTAGTGTACTGTAAACAAGCTTTTGGTTGGGTGAGTGAGTTTAATAGCTTGATGTTTAATAGCTTGGTGATGAGTTTAATAAACTTGGCTTTTTGCCAGCTTTACCGTTAATATTAAAGTGCATATCCCCTTCCACTTCCTTCAACTCCCGAACCCATCATAGGAGACTGAATCTTGCAGTTGAACAACGCACTGTTCCAACAGCCCCTTGCATTGCGTCATTCAGTTGCATGTGATTTGAAAATGATGTCTTGGCAAATCAAAAAGTAAACCTTTTAAACTGCCATTGTTGAAATTTTAAACAGGAAAATTGAAACCCCCATCATTGAAGAACAAGAAAAAAAAACACCTTTTTAAATGGGCAGCAGTGACATGTCCTATTATTTTGTTTGTCGCTACTGAGACACTGGAACATCTAAGAGAGCTGTTTAAGGTCTCATGAAAGCTAATTCTTATATATTATGTTTAATTATATATTAGACTCGATAAGGTCGTTATAAAGTGCCAAATGATACACTAAAAGCACAATTTGGTGACATTTTTGGAACGGAAAGGCTGTGCCAGACACATGGACATCATAGAGAGCTAATTATGGGCTCATTTTTTAAAATATATATCTAATATATTTTAATATATTTAATATATATATTTTTTAATATATTTTAAAATATTATCTTCCATTCTTTACTTTTTTTTCATTTGGAATAATTGAAGTCCCATTCACTTTCTTGTTTTGTCATTTTGTAGGCTAAAGGACTAAAAGAATTCTAGAAGATACTTGAAAACATCAGTTAAAACAGTTTAACTATAGGTTAAAACTTAACGAAGCGATATATTTTCCGTAAAGATATAAAAGTATCAAAGAACTTTTTAAGGCTTTGGGGTCTCAAAGTTATTTTCATGAAGCCTAAATTTACCATGTCGTCCAATTCCTTCTTCAATAAATTTTTTGGCTCCAGCAATCGATTCCTAAAAATAAAGATATTATTATTATTAGATATTTTTATATATTTTATAAGAAAATAAAAATGGGATTGAACATTTGAGCTGTTCAGACGGCTAATGAATTCAATCCATGATTGATTATTCAGAGCTGGTGGTTAAGTATTTGATTCCGAATGCTTCAAAATAATCATCTAATCACTTAATTAATTTAGATAGGTTTCAGATTCATCGATGGATACTAGTCATGATTGCAGCAGTAACTGCAACCTAGTAAAAAGCGAACCATGGCCCACATTAAACGAAAATAAAAAACGCCTAAAAAAAATTTAAGTGAGAAAAAATTGCCATTCCTAGCTGACTGAGGAATGTTAACTGTTACCTAAATTAGACTTAAAAAACTTAAAGTCCTCTGCCTTTAACAACAAGGAAAATCATGAGTAGCACTGATATGTCCTCTTTTAACTTTATTTTTTACTGCTAGAAGGACACAGGAACATCATAGAGAGCTGTTTAATAGCTCATTTTAAAGGAAATTGTTACCTCTACGTCATTTTGTAATTGACAGAACATAATGTAAAAATTAAAATACATTTTATTTACAACAAACTGCATCTCGAATACAAGATGAATGACATCATAATCATAGGTTTCAACCATAAATGACGATATAGTAAAACTAAATGATAAAAAGTCGAATGAGAAAAGTCGTTTCTTGAACAAAGCTATAAAAATCCCAAAGAAGCTCCTAGGAAGAGCAAAAAAGCTTCGACAAAACAAGAGAGCAAACCCATTTCTAGCCAAACTGGCGAGATGTTGGCTACTTCTGAATTAGTACCTTTATATCTGGCCAGAACCAATTGTCCCCTTGCGATCAGAGGAGGGCTCTTCTGAACGGACATCAAAAGTTCTAGTGCCTTTTTTAGTGATCATGAAGATTAGGGGCAGTAACTAATCCCCCTGCTATGTCCTTTTTTCCCAAAAGGCGTCCGATAATTTTTTTAGATAGCTATATGATTCAGTATAGTTGAAAGGTTCAATAACCATGCCTCCTGAGATGCATGACCCCACATCCCCTGGGGAAAGGGCTGTAAGTTATACAATTTGTCCATTGCTTGCACATAATATTTGTTATCATTTGAAAAACGGTCAGAAATAAAACTTTAAAAAATAAGTTTTCTCAACTGAAAGTAAGGAGCAACATTAAAACTTAAAACGAACAGAAATTATTTCGTATATTAGGGCGATTGCCCCATCCTCTAGGCTATTGTTCAAAGATGCAGGCATACTTTAGACAACATGGTGATCTTGAACCAAGATCCCAATTAGTCGCAGTGGTTCCCATGCAACAGAATCTTCGTTTAACTCAACCCGTTCATCTCAACCCTCGTTCAACTGAGGCCATATTTAGCTCTACCCCTATGACACTCGAACTTTACTCAATTCAAAGCCCATTCAATTAAACCCTCAGTCAACTCAATCCTTATAAACGGTATTTATTCATTGGCTAATTTATGCATTTAATTTTTATAATTAATTAATAATTAATTAATTAATAATAATTAATTTATAATTAATTTTTTATTTTATTTTATTCTGCTTTAATGCAATACTATCCCACCTCCCCCTTTCAAAATAATTTCATTATTTTCTTTTATACATCTGAAATTGAAAAAAAAAAATCATACCCCGGGCCCGAACACACTTGAATTCATGGTTGCAGCAGTAGCGGCACTTCGATTCACCAATCAATGCTGTTTTAGAACATAATAATTGCTATCGTTACAGTTGTGTCTCAGCCCCTGTACCTCTAATGCCTGGATATAGCCCCTATATACAAAACTTTGAAGATTTGTTGATTTTTATTCTTTTTTATTTATTTATATCTCATCAACAGCTGGTTCATAATGCCCAGAAATACCAATTAAAAAAAAAAAAAAAAAAAAAAAAAAAAAAAAAAAAAAAAAAAAAAAAAAAAAAACATCAACAACAATTTGTATATAGCCTAGGGTTAAACTGTGGTTGATATAAACGGAGGGTTGTGGTGAATGAAGGTTGAGTTAAACGGGGGTTAAGTTGAATGAGGGTTGAGTTATACGAGGTAGAGCTCCATGGGGGTTGAGCGGAATGGGCTTCAGTCAAAGCGGTCGAGTTACTCGCACAACGGTGGCAGCATAAGTAGTAATCCACATAGGAATAGAAAATGTCCTGGTGGGAGTAGTTGCAGAAGGAGCAGTAGCACGAGGTGAGTAAATAAAATGATGAGACTGATCTTTTTATTTATTAAACTAAAATATCTATTTCAAATTATCCCTTTCAAAGTAATTGCCTTAGGAATCTACACAGAGCTGGAGGCGATGTTTCCAAGGTCATGCTACTACTACTACTAATAAGAATAACTCATTGCAGCCCTAAGCCGCCTAAGACCATACAGCTGCGTAGGCTCCTCCTTTAGCCCAACCTATTCAAAGCTTCAATCTTTATACCCTCCAATGAAATTCCAATTTCCTTTAAATGTGTCCTTATGGCCTCTTCCCGTCGCATTCGGGAACAACCTAGTTTTCCATTGGCCCCATTTTTATGGTATTTTTGCCCCCAGTTTTGCTAGGCTCCCAGTTTATGCTTGGCCCCCAACTTTTGGTATTTTGGCACCCAGTTTTTGCTTGGCCCTCAATTTTTAGTAATTTGGCCCCAAGTTTTTGCTTGGCCCCAATTTTTGGTATTTTGGCCCCCAGTTTTTGCTTGGACCCCCATTTTTGGTATTTTGGCCCCCAGTTTTTGCTTAGCCCTAATTCTTTGTGCCAGATACAGTTGGGGTAATTTACACAAATTTTAACGGGGAAAAGGGACTAAAATCTATATTTCAAAATAAAAGGGGGGGGGGGTAAATTTGTCATTTTTTTCAATTTTCTTCAAAAAAATACCAAAATGCGACATTTTCTATGAAATTATCCCCAACAGTTATCCTCATAGGTTTTTTTTCTGGAAAATCTAGGGAGATGGGGGGAAAAATATCTCGCGGGCAGATCTCTCCCTCTTCTTGACACCGCTAGCTGGTTGATGAATATTAGTGTAATTTGTTTTTCATTTATGTTTCCTTTCAGTAAAACTTCTTTATTTAAAATATGTCAGCAATAAAGACATAGTGATGAAGTCTAATGCCACTAACCTGTGTGATAACATGCTTTGCATTTTCAAATTCAAATTTTAGAGCATCTTGAATGATGTTGCTTTAAAAGTTGAGTAATAGGCACTCATCTTGTCTCTTTTTAAGCATTCTTGCGGAAATTTGGTCAAACTCATTGCCAAGTTGACAGCTTGTCCAAGACCTAAAACAATCGACAAAATTTTGGGATTTTGAAATCCACAGCAACAAAAAGAAAACAATAAAAATAACAGGAAAATACACACTCGACTAACTTTCAAATACCATAAAAAATTCAAGCTCCGTCGAATACAAAAAAAGCCACAAGTCAGAACTAACAAAATGCTATTATTTTACCCCGAAAGGGTAAGATAAAAAGACAATTAACCACCTATGTATGAAGCTGAATAAATAATATCTCCTAGCAGGGGCATCAATAAGTGGGGATTCAACCCCCTAACCCCTCCCTCCCAGATTCTGAAAATGCCTTTTTTGGTAAGTTTATCAAAGAAATACAGAAAAATCCCCTCTCGTAGATTTTGAAAAAACACATTTTACCCCTCCCTCAACAATTTCTATGAAATTGTTGGGGGAAGAAAGTGCGGGGGAATGTCAAAAAAGGGAGAAAATGTTGGCCTCTTAGTTTCTTTACTAGTTAAAGACAATTCTCCCTTACGTCCCGATTGTCAATCTGTGTCAAACTAATTGTGAATAGGTATTCAAGCGTTTGATCATCCTAAATAGGTATTTAAGTATGTTTTGATCATCACCTCTTCACTCCAGTCCAACTAGTCTGAAACTCCGATCCTCTACCTATGGTTGCTCTTAGTGGAGGGGTAGACTTTATATCATGTAAAA
>JAPEVW010000177.1:265000-343234 GCA_027921565.1 Artemia sinica
ATCATCTTTTAGCGTATTTTAAGTTTAAATGAAAAGTATTCAATGAAAATTAAATTTGATTTTGAAAATCATTCATTTTTATAGAAACTGCAATAGTTTCACGGGAACCATCTTTTAGCGTATTTTAAGCTTAAATGAAAAGTATTCAACGAAAATTAAATTGATTTTGAAAGCCGTTCATTCTTATAGAAACTGCAATAGTTTCATGCGGACCATCTTTTAGTGTATTTTAAGTTTAAATGAAAAGTATTCAATGAAAATTAAATTTGATTTTGAAATTCATTCATTATTATAGAAACTGCAATAGTTTCACGCGCCTTCCCCTTTAGGCAGATCCCGTTTATTTTTGAAATTCTTGTAGAATTCTTGTTTAAATGAAAAGTATTCAATGAAAATTAAATTTGATTTTGAAAATCGTTCATTTTTATAGAAACTGCAATAGTTTCACGGGAACCATCTTTAAGCGTGTTTTAAGTTTAAAAGAAAGGCATTAAATGGAAACTGATTTTGATTTTGATGTTGGATAATAATTTTATAGAGACTTTATAGAAACTTCAATAGTTTAAACGAAATAATTTCAAATTTTATAGAAACTGCAATAGTTTAAACGAAAAGTAGTAAATGCAATTTAATTTTAATTTTGTAATTCAGTCATTTTTATAGAAACTGCAATAGTTTCACGAGAACCTTCTTTTAGCGTATTTTAAGTTTAAACGAAAAGTATTAAATGCAAATTCATTTTGATTTTGAAATTCAGTCATTTTTAAAGAAATTGCAAGTTTCACGAGAACCATCTTTTAGTGTATTTTAATTTTAAATGAATAGTATTCAATGAAAATTAAATTTGATTTTGAAAATAGTTCATTTTTATAGAAACTGCAATAGTTTCAGGGGAACCATCTTTTAGCGTATTTTAAGCTTAAATGAAAAGTATTCAATGAAATTTTTTATTCATTACATCATATACAAATTCTATATATTTTAAAGCCTTTTAATTTTCATTTTTTTGTTAGATCGGGAACCTAGATTGGACGATTATCACTACATTACACATGATGGCTATTACGAAATATGGAGATCGCGTAGCCTTAATTTCTACCGTATATTAAGAAGAAAACTGGGCGCGAGCGAGATAGAGGCGTTAGCACCTGGTCATGGAGGGAAGAATGAGGAAAAAATAATAGTCTTTTTGTACACTATTATACATGAATAAAGCTGATTTACTTGTTTGAATGAAGTCCTATTCCTACAAGTTAAGTTAGAATAAAAATCAAGAATTTATGCGCAGTTTTAACTAGCTAAGGCTATATTTGTTAAAGATGAGCCATTTTCTTTGATTTTGAAAATCGTTCATTTTTATAGAAAACTGCAATAATTTCACGGGAACCATCTTTTAGCTTATTTTAAGCTTAAATGAAAAGTATTCACATGAAAATTAAATTGATTTTGAAATCCGTTCATTCTTATAGAAACTGCAATAGTTTCATGGGGACCATCTTTTAGTGTATTTTAAGTTTAAATGAAAAGTATTCAATGAAAATTAAATTTGATTTTGAAATTCATTCATTTTTATAGAAACTGCAATAGTTTCACGGGAACCATCTTTTAGCGTATTTTAAACTTAAATGAAAAGTATTCAATGAAAATCAAATTTGATTTTGAAATTCATTCATTTTTATAGAAACTGCAATAGTTTCACGGGAACCATCTTTTAGCGTATTTTAAGTTTAAATGAAAAGTTTTCAATGAAAATTAAATTTGATTTTGAAATTCATTCATTTTTATAGAAGCGTAGTTTCGATTCAAAAATTAACCATTTCCATAGCAATAGCTCATCTAATTATTGATATGCATAATGAGTTTTATATTATAATCATACAATAAATTTGATTGTACTATTTTTATTTTCTCATACTAGATATGTATAGAATAAGGATACCAGCAGAGACTTCTGTACATGAAAAGTTTGGTTTTATTAGATCACTCCATAGAGTATTATCAGTCCTCAACCAAGTTTTCTATCAATGATAAAAAAAAATAAAGGATTCTTCTAAATATTTTTATTCATTTGTCAAATCGATGTATATAACGCTTTTTAAATATAAAACATCATTATCATCGTCATCAACCTCCTCCTCAATAGTAATTTCCTCAATTTGAGGATGAGGCATTGTAATTATTTGTATGCTGTCATCTTCGTCACTGACTCTTTCAATATTTCTCAAGGGGGGCATATCTACATATAGACGATCATCGTCTTCAATATACATTCTTCCAGAAGGACCCCTCCTCACTAGATCATCTGACGTGTAAGATAATCCTTGTGATGTATAGTGGACTTCCATTATATCATCAGCATCATCATTGCATATATCGCACAAAAGAATTTCCTCCTCATGAGTGAGGTCCCACTCTGCTCCATACATCCTAAAAGATTGAGAACACTATGATCAAAAACTAGAATTTACGGTCAAAAACCTGTATTAATTCAGATTTTACTAGGGATAGTCCCCCAAAATTTGAAAAAAAATGACACAATTTAATTGGCTAGCTCAATTCTTACTTATTCAGAATATTAATGGAGGACCTTGGGCCTTCAATTCCATAGTATCAAAACACAAAAAAGTTGACAATTATATATTTTTTTTATATGCAAAGCTTTTAAAACTTATATACTTAAATTACGAAACACTTAAAATCACAGAAAAAGGAAGAAAAAGACTCCTGGACATAGCCTAAACTAAAAAATTATTAAGTATATAAAGGGTTCGCCCTCTAGCCTATATCTCACCCTACACTTAGCTAGCTCAATTCTTACTTTATTCAGAATATTAATGGAGGGCGTTGGGCCTTCAATTCCATAGTATCAAAACACAAAAAGTTGACAATTATATATTTTTTTATATGCAAAGCTTTTAAAACTTATATACTTAAATTACGAAACACTTAAAATCACAGAAAAAGGAAGAAAAGACTCCTGGACATAGCCTAAACTAAAAATTATTAAGTATATAAAGGATTCGCCCTCTAGCCTATATCTCACCCTATACGCTTCTTTTTTTTAGCATTTTCAAAAGAGATATCTATTCTAATTAACCGCCTTTGTGATTCGAACAAAATTCGAACTTTAGTGTAAAGAGCATGATATTGAGGAGGGGGCGACCTTTCATATCTGCCGAAACTAATATGCAAATTCTATTTTAATTTTTCATATACAATGAGTCAAAATCAAAGTGAACCTGCCTCTTTTTTTTAATATTTACTAAAATTGAAATACATGGACTGTTTAATATTTAAAAGAAGGAAGCTTTTTAAAAGAGCTAACAGCACGGTGAAAAAAAAAGCGTAAGTAAGGAAATTCTTCCTTAACTTAATGGCGAGACAAAAAATAGATTTCTTTTTATTATAATAATGAGAAAATTTTACTCACCAGAAGTCGCTTAGAATATTCCATATCTATGTAAATGATTGCAAAAATATTGATACTGGTAGAATGAATGAACTATTCAAACTGTAGAAAATTCTAATCTGAAACTTGAATATATACAAAAAAAAATAATTGAATATATTAGCATCTGAACAAGACGCACTGGTTTTCGGACACGGATTTACCCTAAAAGACATGTATACAATATATATCATGAACTAGAAATCTAGTCTATGTAAATTATGTCAGAAAACTTGTCCTTCATAACATATTATGCAACATCCAACTAGCACAAGATGGAACATAGTCTACTCAAAGGATAATGCCATGTGAGGGAGTTCTGAATCTCTTTGAATAGGCGTAGAGCTTCTATAGAATAACATAGAAATTGCTATACTCCCGAGCAAATAGCATGGTCCTATGGCCGTACGCAAATAGCATGGTCCTATACCTGTGAGCAAATAACATGGGAATTGCTATACCTGTGAGCAAATCCAGAAGGCGCATACTACTGTTATTAGTATATTTTACTTCATTCTTGTTTAAGTTCTCTTCTTTTTTTTCTTTTTTTTTGTGGCGTAGTGTCATTGTACTGGTGGACCCTCAACAAGCTAAGCTCCAGTGGCTAAACAAGTGTTTAGCAGTGCTTGTTAAAATTTTAGTGCAGTGCAAAAAAAGAAACAAGTGCAGTGCAAAAAAAAAACAGTGCAGTGCAAGTATGAATAAAATTAATGATGACTTAAATTGACAAAAATACTATAAACTAAACGTAAGGATTAGTTTTGATTGTACGTGATAAGGTTCAATAAAAGACCTTATAAACTTCTTGAGCAGACCTTGTTTTTATTAATAAGGGCAGAAATTTAAATTCTGGAAACATTTACATTCACGTCTTTACGGGTCCAATATGCATGCAAAACCAGGATGATAATCATGTTTTGCATGCATGTTGGACCCGTGGCAGTTCTTTTGTCCGTCAGGCTTTAATAAAATCTGAAAGGTCCCGTTTTTTCACCAAGGCATAGTATTATATATAATTGGAATTAATTTCATAGTGCTATAGATTTGAATAATTCGTTGGTTAATAATAAAATTAGATTAATGAATCACTTAATCAGTAATTATTAATTTGATTTGTTTTCTGGGGTGGATGCTCCTCATTTCACTTTATTTATTTGTTTATTTTTGATTTTATGCGGATTTTGTTTGTTGTTACCGTACGGAGAGTTGAAGAGCAATCTTTTTATTTCAGTATCTGGAGATAGTATTATTTATTTATTGTTGAGTGTATATAAACCCACACACGAGTTATTCTCACTGTGGGTCATTAATTTGATAGTTTTGTCAAAAAAAATTTTATTGATTAATAAAGAACTTGAACGTGACTAAAATTAGGACTGGTAACAATATACAGAGGCTATGTAGTATAGCAATAAATCAATTTGAAAAAAAAAACTGATGTCTTAAATACAAAGCGCTTTCGACAGAGCTTTTTTATTCTTTTTTTACTCTTTAACATTAGCCAATAAAGAACCCCATGAACGGCCAAATTTCCACAGTAGATTTATATATTAGATATTTTCCAAACAAAAACAAAAACAACATTGAACCAATCTAATGCACTGATTTCCACAATGGCTCAATGGCCTATAAAGGAGGGGGATAATAAACACTACATTGAAGCAGTAAACAAAAAATAAATAGAGGAAGAGAGAGGGAGAGTGAGTGAGAGAGGAGAAGGAGAGATAGAAAGGTTTCAGAAATTTACAAGAATTTATTCTGATCAAATATAAAAAAATTATCAGAAACTTTTTTTACAAGTCTTTTGAAGGTATCGAACGGGTGACATTTTCGAGCCAAATCAGGCAGTGGCATTTTCAAGCCGACCAAGGGTATTCTATATAATACAACACGCAACTGTTGTTGGAGAGTATACTGTTGTAGCATATGTAATGTGAACATTCTGATTGCTACAGAGCTGATAATATCGGCGACGGATCAGATAATATGACCTGCGGAGCTTATATTTTGAAGGAGATTAAATGAAGCTAACATAGATTTTGAATACTTTTGAGAATTAGGAAAAGCGTCTACTATTACCAGTTCCGCAAGCAACAAGACGGTTGGCTAAGCCCATCTCTAAAGCCTCTTTTGCATTTACTCCTCGTCCAGTGAGTATGAGGTCCAATGCCCTAGATAGACCGATCAAGGCCGGAAGTCTTACGGTACCACCATCTATCAGAGGAACTCCTAAAACAATAGCGAGTTTTTTCTCGTCTTGTTAATACTAGCACACAATAATTCAATCTTAAAACGAAAATAAATCAATATTAATGAATAAATAAGATCTAAAACGAACAGAAATTACCACGCAGAGGAGTATAGGGGCAGGGTTGCAACTACAACCAAAAAAATCATCAACATTTCACCAGAAAATCACCATCAATCACCAAAATTTCACCGAAAATCAACAAGCAATCCCCAAACATCCCCAATAAATTGATGGTCAATAATGATAGGCTATACACCAATAAGATGCGTTTGGCACCTTGAGGTAAGACGTAAGATACTATGTTTTCAAAGGCCGTCAACCGCTTCAAGAAGAAAGAGAATTTATACCGAAGAACGGAATTTCAACAAAAAACGGAAATTGTGATCTGAAATTCTTTTCTGGACATAAAAAAGAGCATTTTTATTAAAAAAAAAAAAAAAAAAAAAAAAAAAAAAAAAACAATAGCGACAAACAAATTATTCTAAAAAAAATACAAAGAAAGATCAGAGAAAAATACATTAATTCTTGAAGAACCTTAGATTGGGTTCACAAAAAAAAAAATTATCACATATCCTGCGGTCAAGCGAATCTTTGAAAAATGCAGCAAAATTTGTCTTCCAAGTATAAGATTGTAAGTAAGTAAGAATTTATGTACAGCTAAAAACAAATAACGGCAACATTTTTACTACGCATAGGAAAAGTTGATGTGAAATTATTAAGCTCAATTGCTGTCTGTTCAGGCGGATCATCCAGAAGAAAATCAAGGTTCTTGCACGACCGACGCCTTATTTCTTTCACTTTCTTAAACCATTGCTGAGGCTTGCTCTGTTTTATGTCATTTAATTTATTCTTACCATAACGCAAAGCTGCACGACGTATTTCCTTCTTAATTTGTTTACGGAGGGTTAAGGCTTCCTCTTTCTTTCCAAGGCGAAAAAGTTTTAATTTCAATGGATTAGTCCAAATGGATTTGTTCGAAATAAACTAACCTTGAATTAAGATTTACACACGACAAAACATCATCCCAACTCTCGGACATAATCCAAGAACCAAAATCAAAAAGACCTTGACTTGTTATTGGGCGATACGAAAATTTAGAAATTGAGTAATTTGTTTAGAAAACTAGCAGTGGTTTCAAAAGTAGCATAAAATTATAGCTACCACCGAGGGGAGGAAGGGTAGTTGGAATATTGTAGAAGGTTTTAAGGTTGGTGCAAATAACATCCAAACTGGTTCCACCCTTGAACCAGATGAACCAATATTTGCTTGTTCTTCGTCTTCATGTTTTGCCATTGGCTGACAAAATCCTCGTTTTATCACCTTTTTTTATTTTATTTTTCACTTATTATTTCCTTTCCTCTCTTATTTTCATATGTGGAAGGCTGTGCCGTTTATTAGGCTAGAGTTTCCACGATAGGGTGGCACTTCAAGATAGTCCTTCACCCCTGTTTGCAGTCCCGCTTCTGGTTAGGGAAACTCGTGAAAGGTCAACACCAACACCGCTAGAAAACCACAGATGCAGTTTTTCCTCCGATGATAGGGACGGAGGAATGAGCTTATGACAGAGTGGTGATCGCAAGCCCCCTAAGAACAGCTGAAGCCTGACAACCTATCATAGTCAGGGCATTATTTGTTTTTAAGGAAAAAATTGAAAAATCAAAAATACGGGACTAAGTATTATGTGGATATTGGAGGAGGGTGAGACGGGGTGTCGCCACTTTTTGAGGCAAAAATGGCACAAAGAGTTGCTATGCCACTTACAGGAGGGGGAGATCCCTCGTCGGCCCAAAATAGTGGGATTTCCGCGGTTACTCAAACGGTCCCGTATCTACTAGCGTGATCGAATGGTCCAGGGCCACTTTTAAAAGCCAAGGGTTACCGATAAGATTTCTAACTATCTCTTTAGACTCGACCTAGGCTGAAAAGTCACGCTGTATAAGAACTGAACTTAAAAAGGGAATTCTTTCTCCCAGCCCGCTCCGCTAGCCGCGTGTCTGCGACATGGGGTACCGGGTGGTAAATGGATTTTTCCAGCCAATCCTAGGACTTACTAAGTTACTGGTCAACCTCCCTAACTGCGCAATTTCTTACCTCGAGGTCTATTAAGCAACTACGCAATTAAGAGGACCCAAAATGGCGTCACAAAATAAAAGGAAAATTAATATTTATTACTCGGGGAAGGAAAATAATTAAGGGGCCAAAAGAAAGGAATCTGGGAGGGACATTTATCTGAACAAACTGGGACCAAGGGTTCCAACACCTCCCTCCTAAGATAAATGGCCCGCATCCCCAGTGGATTGGCTGGAAACTCAGACATAAAATAAAAAACATTAAACTCAAAATCACTAAACTTGTATCTTCTCTCTTTTCACCGCTTGGCTCAGGATTCGTCGCCATCCCCACGTCTCCACCGTAGAAACCACCATGGTCTAGATCGTCTAACATCCGCATTTGGTCTCGAAAATCGAAGTCCCCAAGATTCGTAGAAATTCATTGTGCACAGCACAATCAAAAACAAAAATTTTCTTGCTCTCACGAATTTACATTTGAGAGGAGCAGAGAATCAGTTCCTGGCACTTTCGATGATGCCAGCCATCGTGAAAAATTGGCTGCACTAGCCTCTTAATTTCCATCTGTGGAAACAACCCCACATCTCAATAAAAAAGTAAATTGCCCCTTGGCATAATTTCAAATAGTCTAAGGCCGAAAATACACAGGCCTGTGAAAACGATAGGAGTTCAGGAAATGAAGTAAGAATCTGATCGAACCTTGAATCGTTTTTTTCTGGGTCTTGTCCCCTGAAATAATTGAATGAATAATGCTCGGCGATGAGGGATGAAGATGAAATTGAAGACTGGAAAGACAAGACTTCAGTAAAGGGATCACAACTTGTCCGCCAGTTGTGCATTGAGGAAAAGGGCAATCTTTCACGTCTTCCCGCAGGGGATCTTCCTCAAGGGATTCCTCCCCCTCAAAAAGGAACAAACCCTCTTTTGAGTTGATCACCACCAATATCAGATTTCTTTGATACAACCCAAAATTCAGTATCTCCCAATCTTTCCGTAATTCGTTTGTTGACAAGTCAATTCTATGTCATGGGTCCTTCCTCCTCCCTCCTAAGTTTTTCCGTTTTATTGTAATTTTGCAATTTTCCCTGTGAGTCTTGGACCTCTTTGTCCCCTCTATTATTTATTTTAGCTAGGCACAGCCCAGATAATTTTTTGTTTTTCTCCACAGCATACTGAATCTCCAATGTTTGTCTTTTTTCTACACTTCTCTTTTCATCTCTACTTTTCTCAGTTTTGTCATTCGCGCAAAATAATAAATCCATCGTTAAATCTGATTTGGACTCCAGTTTCCACCATCTTTGACTGCATTACTTCATTGTAGCTCCGTTTAATATCTCTTTTCTCTCTCTTAGTTTTTCTTTTCTTTTGTAGTAGCATTAAATAAATCGTCATGAAATCTGAATTGGACTCCAGTGTCCATCTTCGACTGCCTTTCTTTATTGTAGTTCCGCTTAATATCTTTCTTCTCTCTTTTAGTCTTTTTTATTCTTACCGCAGCAACAAACATTTCGTCATCAAATGGGAAGTGAATTTCGACATTTGGTTTTTCATATTCTACTAAAATTTCTCGAACTTTCCGAGGAAAAGCGCGTACAATAAATTTCGTCTCCTTTTTTTCTGGTACAATCAGCGCTTCATTCTGGCCTGTACTTGTTAGCGTCTCATATTCATTAAAAGTGTTTTCAATTTTTCCATTTTCTGGAAATTTTCCCGAAAAATCATTCATCGCGCATATTATTTTCAATATTTTTTGGTCTTTTTACTTCCGCATCCCATTTTTGTGGATTATCAACATTTTGAATACGCGTATCAAGTATTTCGTTTTTCCGACAGGGTGGCACAGCCTCCCAATTTGTTTTATGGGCCGGTACACCTCCCCGCCTTGTCAACGAAGTAGCATATTTTCCCGTAAAAGTGTTTAATGTCTGGTAATTTTCTTTTTCTAGCGATTGATTCTTAGACAAATTATTATGGCCATTTGACAGCCTAGAAGTTAGTTGTGATAAAATCTCCCTTTCTGGAATTCCCCAGCGGGCTTCTATTAGGCCTATCATGGTTCTTTTAAACTCTTGGTGATATCTTTCTTCTTTCTCTCTAGCTATTTTATCATTCTCCTTTTTTTTGTTCTCTGGCTATTCTATCAGCCTCTTCCTTTTTTTCTCTAGCTATTCTTTCTTCCTCTCTTTCTTTTCTATCTTCCTCCTCCTTTTTTTTCTCTGGCTACCTCTCTTTCTCTCATGAAATTTAATATTTGTTGTGTTGTATCTATTTGAGTACTCCTTCGCGAGCCCCTGCTGGAAATTGAACTTCTACTACTCCTGCTACTTGGCCTGCTATGATTCTCACTGTCTTTATATTCTCTTAATTCGTTTTCTGACTCTGTTCGTTCTCTATCCGTATTTTCTTTTACTCGTAACTCCCCTTCATTTGGCACAGCCTCTGAGGGGTTAGTTCGTTCTGTTTTTTCACATATCCTTCCTAAGTTTTTTTCGTACCCCCTCATTTTACCTCGTATACTTCTTTAGGGAATAACGACTTCTTTCACAACTAGCAGTTTTACGCGAGTGAATTATATCTCCGAAAAACGAATTAACAGGGGTTGGACGAGAAAATAAACTGAAAAACCGCGCGAATATTCCACTAGGGAATTAGCTGGACTAAACTCCAACAGGGGAACTACCCTGTAAAACAAATAACGTATCCCTCCTGGATACTCGTATTCCAAATATAATCTCCTTCTCGGCAGATTACTCAATGGGACAGGTGCCTCCCACCTTCCTTGTCCAATGTGCGCACAAACTGACAAATTCTCCTAATTTGCCGTCCTCAATACTCTTATAACCTTCGTCACTGAAGATTATATCTAAGTCCGCCAATTCACTCAAATAATAGCCCAACTTTCAACGTTTTCTTATCTGTACTTAAACCCTGCAATACTTTTCAATACGGAGATTCCCCCACTGTAAACTTAACTCATTAATTTCACGTTATTCTTTTTTATATTTGTCTAACAAGGCACACAGCCCATTATAGACCTTCATAATTCTATTAATTAATTGCGCATTTTTGTCTTTTTATATGTTACCACAATAGGCTACTTTCTAGGCCAAATTAACCCGTCTCTTCGAAAACGCAAAATTCTTTTGCTATCAGTGCTGTTGATAGGTCCTTTTCTAGCTGCCACCACTTATTGGAGTTTAAGTACCGCTGGCACCACTTATTGGAGGAGGTGAGACGGGTGTCGCCACTTTTTGAGGCAAAAATGGCGCAAAGAGTTGCTATGCCACTTACTGGAGGGGGAGATCCCTCGTCGGCCCAAAATAGTGGGATTTCCGCGGTTACTCCAACGGTTCCGTATCTACTAGCGTGATCGAATGGTCCAAGGCCACTTTTAAAAGCCAAGGGTTACCGATAAGATTTCTAACTATATCTTTAGACTCGACCTAGGCTGAAAAGTTAAAAGAGTACATAGTATAAAAAAGTCTTACTGTATTCAAGTCACGCAGTATAAGAACTGAACTTAAAAAGGGAATTCTTTCTCCAGTCCGCTCCGCTAGCCGCGTGTCTGCGACATGGGGTACGGGGTGGTAAATGAATTTTTCCAGCCAATCCTAGGACTTACTAACTTACTGGTCAACCTCCCTAACTGCGCAATTTCATACCTCGTGGTCTATTGAGCAACTACGCAATTAAGAGGACCCAAAATGGCGTCACAAAATAAAAGAAAAATTAATATTTATTACTCGGGGAAGGAAAATAATTAAGGGGCCAAAAGAAAGGAATCTGGGAGGGACATTTATCTGAACAAACTGGGACCAAGGGTTCCAACAGTGGACAATCAGATTTCTTCCTGCTGAAGAACAATGTAGACAGAAAACATGTGCTCGTTTCTTAATAAAATTAATTTAAAAAAATATTTACACAAGTTTTTCAAGAAAATTTTCACATAAGTTTTTCAAAACAAGTTTTTCAAAGAAAAGTAAAGACCTCCATTAAACCAAACGTGAGCAGAAATAAAGTCAAATAATATTCCAAAATAAATAATGTTTATTTGTTTATCCATCAGTTTTGTTTTGGAAACTCTATCAAAAAATACCTCTATTCATCCTACTTTGATCAACGGCCCATAAAAATGCCTTACGTATCGTGGTTTCGGTTCTGTCACAACCAACAAATTGGCTAAAAGCCTATTTACAAGATTCAAAAGGCAATTCAAGTCCCTGTATCATTTAAATTCTTTATCAGTTAACAGCATGCAGTTACATTTTCTCGCATATTGTTTACATGTTAAAATAAAACAAAAAAGAATTATTCAGGACTTACAGGGCTTCGTTTTTATTTTGAAATGTTCCGTTTGATTTATACTTCATTGATTTTTATACACGTGCCACAATGGTTCATAAACTGCTTTGAAATACTTTAACAGGGTCATTTGTCGATTTTAAGGTTTCTACAACAATTACTACTGCTAACAACTCACTGCAGCACCAAGCCACCTGAGGGAAACACAGCAACGCACGTTCGGCCTCCATTCCAATCTATTTAAGTCCTCCCTCTTTAAACCCTTCAAGGAAGTTCCCCTTTCCCTTAAATCTTTCTTTACGATGTCCGCCCACCCCAAACCGTGAACGACATGCTTTCTGTTTAGCCCTAGACAGTAGACCGAAAAGGACAATCATTGGCAATCTGTCATTCTTCATCCGTATAACATATCCTAGCCATCTCAACCTTTCTCTCATTACAGCCATAGAAAGCGGGATTGAACCACATTATTCGCAGGTGAGAAAAGGTTAATTAAGGAAATAATTATTTTGTTTATGAGACGTTTTTTTCTACCATTTTTACGCGATTTGAACAAAACACAAGGCATATTTTAACTGTGGCACATTTTCTTTTGAGCCACCACATTGAGTGGCTCAAAGTGTTCTGAGTATTCCTACTTTCTTTCACTTTTATGCCATTTCCCCCACTGAATCCGTAAATGCGAACTATTAGAATTCCTATAGGTTAATCCTTTTTTTTGCGAAGACGACAAAGTAGTATTATTTTTTATTAATTTGGCAATATATTTGCAATATTCAAGGTCAGTTTGACGGTTTAAGGTGTCCTTGTTATTAACTACTCTTTGTTGAACTTGCTAATAAAACCAATAGACAACCTATCCCGTCTGTTATATTTTCAATAAAGTTCGTTCCCCCTTAGTATGTAGGCCATCTATCAGGCAAAAGGTAAAGTTTTGTAAAAGCTTTTTTTTAAAGTCACAAACATACCTTTAATGAAACTAAGGTTGCAGAAAGATTTTCATATAGGCTACCAGAAAAGCAAAAATTTATAAAAGATGGAATTTTTAATCCCAAGCATATGTGTCATTCAGGGGGAGGGGAGGGGTAAAGATGGGCATTTCCCCTCCCGCCCCCCTCATAATTTTGAAAATATTATAATTTATACAGTAAACTTGAAAATGATTTTTGGTCAGAAACTGGTTTGTGTGTTGCAACGTTAATGTTTTTGTCAAAACATACAACTGGGCTAGGTTAAGAGGTACATTTCTCAATTAGCTTTTTATTAAATTAGTGCCGATATGGCAAAAAATACGATAGCACTAGTTTTGTTTGAAGTTTGATAGGCAAGAAAAGTTTACAAAAATAGATATACGCCTGCCACTCAGAATCCATTGGTAAGCCTCCACCACCAGACGGACGAGGAAGCAGGGTTGCTAACTTAATTTCATCTTTGTTTGATATATGTATTGTGTCTGAAATTATCTAAGTGGCGTCTTCGCTAAATAGTAACTTTTCTTTGTTACTGCTTGAAGAAAAATATGCTATTGAAGACATAGGGCAGACCCAAACCACCTCTACTTTTGTACTGCATGGCATCTGTGTTGAGGGGGTCTCTAATTTCAGTCTACTCGACAAATATTAAGAGGGTTTTGGATTGGGGCGATTTATACCTGAAGCCTACGCAAGACTGCACTCAAAAGCTTCTTAAAGTTTCTGGACAATCTGATGAACAGTGTAGCAATACATACAGGACACACGACAGCTTCTCAGAGAATGTAAATAGTTAAAATATATTTATACTCAACGGCACCAATTCACATGAATGTGCGGGAAGAGAGCACCAATTTTCTTATTTTTAAAAGAAGATGCAAAAAAAAGAACAGCTTTGAGGCAAGATACCTAAGATATGGGGTAGCGGCGACTTCACTGCTTGAAGGACAGACGGGACAATCAAGACAAGGTCATTGAAAAGTAGACACCACTATTTAATGGCTGTGAAAGAAAAGCAAAGGGGGACCAGTAGATAGTACCCAATCTGACAGTCGCATTGGTTAGATGCAACATATAATTAAAATGCAAAATAGTCATGGGGGGTCAAGGGGACTTAAACTGTGACTCGTAGATTAGGTCAAATCAACCAAATCTACCTCTCACAAAATAAAATCATTTTATGTTCCAGCATTTATGCTAAATTTAAAGCTAAGGGATTTTGCTGATAACAAATACAACGTACTTTCAACATTCCAACTCAATCCATTCCAGAAATGAAATGGATTGGAATGGTCCATTCATGAAATGAACCCAATATTGTGGTTTGAATAAACTGAGGGAGAGCCGAACAGAGACTGATGACAGATGCTTCAATTCGTAAGCATTGTAGATAAGACACAGTTTAAAAAGCTTCCAGTGAACACATCGGCTCCACTGAACTTCTCTTTAAAAAATAATGGAGAACGGTAAAAGGAGGCCCCTACTATAGACCAAGGACCTAGTTCCAAAAATATGGAGCCTCAAAAGTTAGATATCTGCTATTTTACAATCAAACACCCTCGGGAATATGTTTCTTATGGCTATGAATTTCAAATGCTCCATTCTTTTAATTTTTTAGCTTCATATGATACTTTTCAGCTTCCGTCCATTGAAAAGCAACGTCTTACGTCAGTAACTTTCCCTCCCTTTGTTAAAACAGCTTAAAAAATTCCCTGTCTGGTATTTTTTTTTTTAATTCTTTAATACGGTTTAAATACGTCGATTTTTTTTTAGCAGCAGTCAACACCATTGAAAAAGTCCAATGGGATTGCCCAAAAAATCTCAGTAAACACAGTCTACATATTTACTGGTAAGCTAATATACGAGTATATGTGAAAACAGCCTACGTACTTACTGGAAACTGGATATTCTTTTTTTTTCAATTGTACGAGCTGACTCTTTGGCAGTTTTCAAGTTATTTAGTTCTTAAATCAACACACTATCTATCTTTTGTAAGCATTGACTCAAATCTTATATCAATCCCTTGAACCCAACTGAAGATCATAGATCTGGAGGATCCTATGATTTCTAGATCTAAAAGAATAAAAAGGCACTGATAAAAATCGAAGCAGATTGTTTGTAAAACACACGTTTAGTATATTGATAATTAAAATTCCTTTTCCTGTTCACTTTTCGAGTGGTCTTTATTTTGATTAAGTCAACTTAATTTCGGATTAATGTACTTTATTTTATATTAAATATTCAAAATCAGCCGGTTTGTTTCCTCTTTTCTTGGAGAAGAACCGTTTCTCTTCCAGTCGATCCCGCGTCAGTCTATTTCATCCCGGGACAATACTCAGTGCATTGACTTGACTCTCCGTTTATCCATATGTTAAAGTATCTTTCTTTCAACTCGATATTGAAGTTCAAGCGACTCAACATCGGGTCAACACGGGGCTAAGCCTTTTAAAAGTGTCTTAGCTCTTATTTTTTAATGAAGGGAACCATCGTGTAAAAGAAATTTCTAAATTCGCCTACTAAATCTTGCTTTTAGTTCTTCGATGAACGTTGAATCTTGGTCGTAGAACTGGTTTCTTCATTAATATACAGCCCAGGAGTGCTGTCTGAAGTCGTTCAGTCGAAAAGATGATATTAATCTTAGATTGCCCTACTACCGACAGGGCAGTGTCACCTAACAGAACTAGAAACATTCAAAATGATGAGTCGTTAAATCTGCAATTTTCACTCGAGGTCTACGTTTCATTGGTTTCAGCTTGAAGTTTTCATATCAATTAAAATTTTCAAACTCATCGAACTTAACTATTTACTCACATATTATTATTATTGTTTTGTTCAATCCCATGTTGAAACGGTTGATTTTACAGGGTTAACAGAAAGTAGACGCTGTTAGTACCAGAAACAGGGCAGCAGTTTCTAATAGGACTATGAAGATTTAAATCAAACTATATAGAGATTTACTAAATTTTTATTTTACATATGTATTTTCCGTTACCTAGGGGAGGTGGCAAATATGTCGGTTCTTCAATCTTTTCTATGAAAATTAATTTAAAAATTTTTTCAACAAAATAATTTTTCAAAGAAAAGTAAAGACCTCCATTAAACAAAAAATGAGCAAAAATAAAATCAAATAATCTCGGTTAATTACAATAATTAACCGAGTCAAACTCAAAACGAGCAGAGATTAACATAAGTTGGGCGCAAAACCCCTATGCCTTCCCAAGGCCAGAACAAAATTTGCACTTTACTGAAAAAAATATAAATGTTTTTACTTTATAACTTTACTAAATCAAATGATATTAACATTTTGATTACTAAATATCAGTATATGTATATTAAACTGACAATGCACATTCATTTGTATTTTTTCAGTAAAGTGCAAATTTTGTTCTGGCCTTGGGAAGGCATAGGGTTTTTGCGCCAAACTTAATCTGCAATTTTCACTCGAGGTCTACGTTTCATTGGTTTCAGCTTGAAGTTTTCATATCAATTAAAATTTTCAAACTCATCGAACTTAACTATTTACTCGCATATTATTATTATTGTTTTGTTTAATCCCATGGTGAAACGGTTGATTTTACAGGGTTAACAGAAAGTAGACGCTGTTAGTACCAGAAACAGGGCAGCAGTTTCTAATAGGACTATGAAGATTTAAATCAAACTATATAGAGATTTACTAAATTTTTATTTTACATATGTATTTTCCGTTACCTAGGGGAGGTGGCAAATATGTCGGTTCTTCAATCTTTTCTATGAAAATTAATTTAAAGAATTTTTTCAACAAAATAATTTTTCAAAGAAAAGTAATGACCTCCATTAAACAAAAAATGAGCAAAAATAAAATCAAATAATCTCTGTTTATTACAATAATTAACCGAGTCAAACTCAAAACGAGCAAAGATTAACATAAGTTGGGCGCAAAACCCCTATGCCTTCCCAAGGCCAGAACAAAATTTGCACTTTACTGAAAAAAATATAAATGTTTTTACTTTATAACTTTAATAAATCAAATGATATTAACATTTTGATTACTAAATATCAGTATATGTATATTAAACTGACAATGCACATTCACTTGTATTTTTTCAGTAAAGTGCAAATTTTGTTCTGGCCTTGGGATAGGGGTTTTGCGCCAAACTTATGTTAATCTCTGCTCGTTTTGAGTTTGACTCGGTTAATTATTGTAATTTCTGTTCGTTTTGGGTTTCATTTATTTATCGATGCTGATTTGTGGTAGTTTCACGCTTGGTAGATTATTTTATTTTATTTTTGCTCATTTTTTGTTTAATGGAGTTCTTTACTTTTCTTTGAAAAACTTATTTTGTGGGAAAAGTTTTTTAAATTAATTTCTCTTCGTTTTATATTGACAGAGTCTTTTCAGAGAAAAAGAAAATAATACTTTAAATCTTTTCGTTTTTTAAGACTTTATAGTTTGGCCTGCTATTTGTATGCTGGAGAAAAATTTTCAGCATTTTTTAACAACATAAACCCTTTTAAAAATCTGGACACAAATAGTACTGTTTAATTTAGTTTCATACCTCCTCTAGTTGACCTGAAATGGAAAACTTTATACCATTCGCAAAAAAATCTGTTTACTTTCTTTGATAGCTTGGATACAATTACGCTATTTTGATTTGATTAAATTTTAAGAGCAAAAATGGGAGGGTTGGCGTGGGAGGGTGGGAGTGGAAGGGGGATTAGTTGCCCTCAAATCACTTTCGACTATTAAAAAGGGCATTAGCCCTTTCTATTTTCAATCGACTGAGCCCTTTTCTTCCCACGACAACTCCTTTAATACGAAGTGCGCTGGTCTAAACAACAACAACAAAAAATAATACATTATACCCACTTCGATCTTTACTATAAAAATGTCAAGCCTTCCAATCACTTTCGACTATTAAAAAGGGCACTAGGCCTTTCGATTTCCAATCGAATGAGCCGTTTTGGAAACGAAAACGCTTTCTATAAGCACCTTATATGCCCCCAGGGCATAAATTAAAACCCTTACCCTAAGGTCTGTTAGGGTGGTTGTCATCCTCTAAGACCGAATTTCCAGAACTTTCAACTACGTTAAACAACATGGCTATCTCAAAATTTTGATTGGATGTGTTTGGGGAAATGCTGGGCGTGAGAGGGGCGGTAGTCGCTCTCCAATCATTTTCAACTATTAAAAATGGCCCTAGCCCTTTCAATTTCCAGTCAAATGAGCCCTTTTGAAGTGTCTACGACAAAACTTTCAATAAAATCTTATATGCCCCCAGGGCATAACTTACAACCCTTGCCCTGAGTGCTGGGGGAGGGGTGTCATTCTTAAAGACCTAATTTCCAGAACTTTCTATTACGTTGAACAAAATGGCTATCTGAAAATTTTGATTGGATGTGTTTGGAGGAATGGTGGGCGTGAGAGGGGGGTTAGTTACCCTCAAATCACTTTCGACTATTACAAAGGGCACTAGCCCTCTCAATTTCGAATTGAATGAGCCCCTTTTGAAGTTTTACGACAACTCTATCTATAAAAACCTTATATGCCCCCAGGGCAGAACTTACAACCTTTGCCCTTGGGAATCTGGGGGGTTTGTCATCCTTAAATAAATAATTTCCAGAACTATCAACTACGTTGAACAAAATGGCTATCTCTAAACTTTGATTGAATGTTTTTGGGGAAATGGTGGGCGTAATTGTATTTTCCCATGTCTGGGGGAAGCAAAATTGTCATATTTAAGTTTCGTCAATGAAAATACTAACGAAGGTGATTTTCAATTAAACATCTCAGAAAAGGATATTATTCACAATCATGAGAGGAGGGCAAATAAATCTAGGGGGCACAATGCTATAAAGCGGGTATATGGGCTGTATGTTTCTCATTACACTCTCAGAGTCAAAAGGCTTCTGATCCTCACAAGAGAGTATACCTCTCTTAATTACTCTCCATTCACTTTCGACTATTAAAAAGGGAAATTTCAATTTCCAATCAAATGAGCCCTTTTTGAAATTTCTATAACAACTTTCTATAAAAACTTTATATGCCCCAGGGCATAATTTACAACCCTTGCACTGAGGACTCTGATGGGGTTATCATCCTAAAAGACATAATTTCAAGAACTTTCAACTGCGTTGAACAAAACGGATATCTCAAAATTTTGATAGGATGTGTTTGGGAAAATGGTGGGCGTGAGAGGGGCATTAGTCGCTCTCCAGTACCTTTCAACTATTGAAAAAGCCACTAGCCCTTTCAATTTCTAGCTGAATGAGCCCTTTTGAATTTTCTACGCTTTCAATAAAAACCTTATACGCCCCCAGGGCATAACTTACAACCTTACCCTGAGGGCTGTGGGGGGGAGGGGTTGTCATCCTTAAAGACCTAATTTCAAGAACTTTCAACTACGTTGAATAAAATGACAATCTAAAATATTGATTGGATGTGTTTGGAGAAAAGATGGGCGTGAGAGGGGGGTTAGTTGCCTTCAAATCACTTTTGACTATTAAAAAGGGCACTAGCCCTTTGAATTTCCAATCAAATGAGCCATTTTTCAAGTTTCTACGACAAAGGTTTCGATAAAAACCTTATATACCTCCAGGGCATAACTTATAACCCTTGCCCTGAAGACTGTGGGGGGGAGTGTCCTGCTCAAAGGTGCAATTTCCTGAACTTTGAACTGCATGGAACAAAATGGCTATCCCAAAATCTTTATTGGATGTGTTTGAGGAAATGGTGGGCATGGAAGCGGTGTTAGTTACTTTGCAATTACTTTCGACTACTAAAAAGGGCACTAGCCATTTCAATTTCCAATCGAATGAGCCCTTTTTGAAGTTTCTACGACAACACGTTATATAGAAACCTTATATGCCCCCTGGGCATAATTTACAACACTTGCCCTGAGGGCTGTGGGGGGGTTGTCATCCTCAAAGACCTAATTTCCAGAACTTAAAATTACGTTGAATAGCATGGCTGTCTCAAAGTTTTGATTAGATGTGTTTGGGGAAAAGGTGGGCGTTAGAGGCGGGATAAATGCCCTCTAATCACTTTCGACTATTAAAAAGGGCACTAGCCATTTCAATTTCCAATCGAATGAGCCCTTTTTAAAGTTTCTACGACAACGCCTTCTATAAAAACCTTATATGCCCCCAGGGCATAACTTACAACCCTTGTCCTAAGGGCTGTGGGGGACTGTCCTCAAAAACATAATTTCTATCTGGAAATCAACTACGCTGAACAAAATGGCTATCTCAAAATTTTGATTGGATGTGTTTCGGGAAATGGTGGGCGCGGAAGGGGTGTTAGTCACCTTCCAATCACTTTCGACTATTAAAAAGGGCACAAGCCATTCCAATTTTCAATTGAATGAGCGCTTTTCGAAGTTTTCTAAAGGAAAAATTTAATAAATAATACATTGTGCCAACATCGTTCTTATATGCCCCCAGGGCATAGCTTAACACCCTTGCCCTGAGGGTTGTTGGGGAGTGCCCTCCTCTTTACTTAGTCCCCGTTTCTTGTCTCGTTCTCGAGTGTCCCCGTTCTTTACTTAGGCAGCGCGATCGTGCTGCCTATGATTCATACAACAACTTTCTATATAAACCTTATATGCCCCCAGGGCATAACTTACAACCCTTGCACTGAGGGCTCTGAGGGGGGTAATCATACTAAAAGACCTAATTTCCTTAACGTTCAACTATGTTGGACAAAATGGATATCTCAAAATTTTGATTGGATGTGTTTTGGAAAATGGTGGGCGTTAGTCGCTATCCAATCACTTTCAACTATTAAAAAAGGCACTAGCCCTTTCAATTTCCAATTGAATGAGCCCTTTTGAAGTTTCTAGGACACCGCTTTCAATAAAAACTTTATATGCCCCTAGGGCATAACTTACAACCCTTGCCCTGAGGGCTGTGGGGGGAGGGGTTGTCATTCTTAAAGACCTAATTTCCAAAACTTTCAACTACGTTGAATAAAATGGCTATCTAGAAATTTTGATTGGATGTGTTTGGGGAAAAGGTGGGCGTGAGAAGGGAGTTAGTTGCCCTCAAATCACTTTCGAGTATTAAAAAGGGTACAATCCCTTTGAATTTCAAATCGAATGAGCCCTTTTTCAAGTTTCCACGACAAAGATTTCAATAAAATCCTAATATGACCCCAGGTCATAACTTATAATCCTTGCCCTGAGGGCTGTGGGGGAGTGTCCTCCTCAAAAACATATTTTCTATCTGCAAATCAACTACGCTGAACAAAATGGCTATCTCAAAATTTATTGGATGTGTTTGGGGAAATGATGGGCGTGGGGGGGGGCTAGTTCTCCTCCAATCCCTTTCGACTATTAAAAAGGGCACTAGCCCTTTGAATTTCCAATCGAATGAGCTTTTTTTGAAGTTTCTGCAACAACGCCTTCTTTAAAAACCTTACATGCCCCCAGGGCATAACTTAAACCCCTTGCCCTGAGGGCTATGGGGGAGTGTCCTCCTCAAAAACATATTTTCTATCTGCAAATCAACTACGCTGAACAAAATGGCTATTTCAAATTTTTGATTGGATCTGTTTGGGGAAATGATGGGCGTGGGGGGAGGCTAGTTGCCCTCCAATCACTTTCGACTATTAAAAAGGGCACTAGCCCTTTGAATTTCCAATAGAATGAGCCTTTTTTGAAGTTTCTACGACAACGCCTTCTATAAAAACCTTATATGCCCCCAGGGCACAACGCAAAACCCTTGATCTGAGGGTTGGGGGGGGGGAGTGTCCTCCTTAAAAACATATTTTCTATCTGGAAATCAACTACGCTGAACAAAATGGCTATCTCAAAATTTTGATTGGATGTTTTTGGGGGAATGATGGGCGTGGGGGGGGGCTAGTTGCCCTCCAATCACTTTCGACTATCAAAAAGGGTACTAGCCCTTCGAATTTCCAATCGAATGAGCCTGTTTTGAAGTTTCTACGACAACGCCTTCTATAAAAACCTTATATGCCCCCTGGGCATAACTTAAAACCCTTGCCCTGAGGGTTGTGGGGGAGTGTCCTCCTCAAAAACATATTTTCTATCTGGAAATCAACTACGCTGAACAAAATGGCTATCTCAAAATTTTGATTGGATGTGTTTGGGGGAATGATGGGCGTGGGGGGGGGGCTAGTAACCCTCCAATAACTTTCGACTATTAAAAAGGACACTAGCCATTCCAATTTCCAATCGAATGAGCCCTTTTCAAAGTTTCTACCACAACTCCTTCGATACGAACTGCCCGACTGAAGAAGAAGAAGACAAAAAAAGACATTGTGCCCACATCGTTCTTTACTTAGGCAGCGCTAGCGATATATATATATATATATATATATATATATATATATATATATATATATATATATATATATAATATATATATATATATATATATATATATTATATATATATATATATATATATATCTATATATATATATATATATATATATATATTATATATATATATATATATATATATATATATATATATATTATATATATATATATATATATATATATATATATATATATATATATATATATATATATATATATATATATTATATATATATATATATATATATATATATATATATAATATATATATATATATATATATATATATATATATATATATATATATATATAATATATATATATATATATATATATATATATATATAATATATATATATATATATATATATATATATATATATATATATATATATGCTGGTCAGTACTAGGATGATGCTGGCTGTTCTTTTTTCTCAGAAACCGAACTCGGTTTTTCTCTCATATAAGTTTCTAATGCTCTTGTGTGTTCAAGTCTTTTTGTCAGCAGGTTTGGTAGACTTAGATGAAAAATTCATATCAAAGAATATCAACTAACAGAATAAAATTTTCCAGGTGTTTATACAAATTTAGAATGATTTCATTGCAGATTTTGTCCACAGACCAAAGATTTTGGAAGTTACAGGTTTTTTTTTTAATTTCTATAGTCTTCTAAAAACTTAAAAATCGTTTCACTTTTTAATATCTGGGAAAACAGGCACTCTCAGAGTAGGGAAGAAGGAGGAATCTGAGGAGGTTCAAACCCATTTTAGAGTAATTAGCTTAAGATGTGTTCTAAATACTACAAAACCTTATAGTATTTGGGCTTGAACCTGGGTAGGTTTAAACCCATTTTAGAGTGCTTGGCTTAAAAAGTTTCCTAAATACTATAAAACTTGGCATTTTGTATTTAGCAAAGGAAATACTAAAAATGGAATTACACTATTCCAAAAAATGTACTGGTATAATTATGATTCAGTTACTTTTTTTATTTGCTTGGCGGATTTATAAAACAGTAAGCAGCAAGTACGTATCAGTGACAATTATTCTTGCCTGGTGTTAAAGATTGGACTTTCTAATTAGTAATGATTGTTATTTATTAAACACGTTTCCACGTATTTCAAGAAAAAAAGGTCTTATTTATTACTTTAAAGTGTTTTCATATTCATAATAATGGAGGTAGTTTAATAATATTGGGTAAGGGTTTAGATAATCCAAAACATTACAAAAGTTCATTTTATAGCTACAGTTTTTTTCTGAGTCTCATAGCGGTACAGATTTGCGGGAATAAGTAGTGAGAGGTAGTGAGTGATAAACAAGCTGATAGATCAAGTGAATAAAACATAGATAAGAGCCAAGGCATAAGCGGGATATTTATAATTAAATTTTATAATTATATCCTATGAAATCTAACCAAGTCCGAACTATTTTTGAATACAAAAAATAGTTTTGAAATACAAATTTCTACTAACCTTCAGTTTCCATCTCGTATTAATACATTTTATACGTATTCAATACATGTTAATACGTGCTAACACAAAAAAATAGAGTATTTTTAATAGAGATACAGCAATTACAATCTTCAGTAACAATTTATGTATCAATATAATCTCGTATTAATACATCTTATATGTATTTTATACATTTAATACATGTTAATATGTTTTAAAACAATACTGAAGCATTTTAAATGGAGGGGTACGGTAATTGTAATCTTCAGTAACAATTAATGTGTTGAGATAATCTCGCAATAATACATCAAAGTTTAGATGACCCAGCAACTGTCAAATTAAGCTGTTCGTATGTATTACTAACTTATACAAAATATTACTTTCGTTTCATGTTTGATTAAAGGAAGCTTAGACTTTTAACTAAGCTCAAACACAGAGAAATTACACCACTTTAAATTTTAAGTTTTCTCGTTGTTGCCTGACATTCTATTTTTGAAAATCTTGCATTCTAAATTATGAACAATACCACGTAAAACATTAAAAAACACATTTCATTTCGTTATAATTACACTACTGTTTCATAGATTTGTATTATAAAGAATACAACAGTAAATTTTGTGACTATAGCTTACACTTTTTGGCCTATTATGCTATAAAAACTTGTTGTTTTAATTGAAAACACAGGAACATAACTTATAAATGTGTACAAGGACCTTTAAATTGATGAGTTAAGGCTGTTTTGACAATATTTTGTTTCTAAGATCATGCTTACTTAGCAACGTCAATATAGTATCCTAATACCAATACATAGCTACTCCACAACCGAAAACTCCGTCCCCCCTTTTCCACCACAAAACAATGTCATAAAACTGTACACTCTTCCCTATATTTACTCATTAGTCACGCATAGATCACTATTTTTTTCACGGTTCTTATGATCAAATATATACCCCCCCCCCTAATTAGTTTTTATGTGTCTGATAAGATTTTCTTATTGTTATCCTTGGCCAAAATTTACACTTGGGCCAATTCCAAATTTATTTAAAACAACGAAAAACAGATATTTTGTCACAAAATCTAGTTATACCTCTGGCAACACTGAGTCAAATTTCACAAGCATCTTCAAATTATGAAAGTGATACCCCTTCCAAAACCTATACCACAAACTAGCCCTATGTTTAAGTTATGTTTGGCCAGCTATTCTTACATAGCCGCCATAAATGTCACTTGCAATATGAGATTTTTCAAATATTGGTCAGCTGCTAATAAAACTAGCTTTTCAATGAGAATCATTTAATGCAGTCATAGTAAATTAAATTAAAACTAGCCATCAAATCAGATTAATAATTACCATAATATTTAAATATTTAAATCATTGATTAATAATTAGAATAATTTCAAATTATGAAATTTAAATCTTTATTATTTAAACAATTGGTTATTCATTCAATTGATTAATCATTTAATGCAGTAATACAAGTCCTACTCTGCTGACAAAAAAAATCTGGATAATGGTTAAATAGGAATGGTTAAAAATTAAATAGTAATGGTTAAAAAGTAAAATAGGTTAAAGATCATACCGAACCTCCTACAAAACACCCCCATTACAGCCGTTTCTTCCATTACTCTTAAGTCACACATTAAAGCCAATTCAAGGCCACCTGCCACTGCATAGCCACTGACAGCCGCCACTGTAGGTTTTGTGATTTCCATCCGAGTTGGTCCCTGGAAAAATGTTTTCGAAAAATCGAAAAATCAATACACACTATCTATTTTTTTATAAGGGAGAAATGTCCCTGCTAAAAAATAATCAGGCAAACTAATTAAGAATATTGAGAAGTCGTCCACCCAAAAAAGACTATTATTAGTAGCATATAATTAAACCTTTAAAAAAATGTTGTACCCATATGTTATTGCAATTGACCTAAACAATAAATGTGGCAGTGACAAATGAAAAAACAAGTGACAAATAAATAAACATTTGAAAAATAAATCTGATACATTCTTCTTTTTCCAGACTTATTTCAAAATCTTGCGAAAAAAAGAAGAACATGCTAGTCAAGGCCATATCCAGGGGAGTAGGTTTGAACCCCCCCCCCCCAAAAAAAAAAAAAAATGTCCAACTCGTAAAAACGTAACAAAAATGAATAGAAACAAATTTTTGATGCATTTTTTAATTGATTTTGTTTAACTCCCCACCCCACCCTTGAAAAAAAAATCCTTGACATGGCCCTGATACTAATAATGTATTTCATATTACTCTTGAAGTTCGTATCAAAAAGAAGGATTTGATATGGATTATCTTAGTTTGTGGGAACATCAAAAAAGTATCTGGGGAATTTATAGCAACGTATGACACATTATTTGTCTTACAATTTTATTTATATTTTATAAAATTATGCATTATTTATGTAAACTTTGTATTTTTAACCAAATACTATAGCGTCTGATCTTTTTTAAATTAAAGAGTTTATTCACAGACAAATTAGTTTGTTCACAGGGGCTAAAACCAAAATATCAAAGGGTATTACAAGAGCTGCATTCCTGTGCTTAACATGAAAATTTATTATTATTTAATAATGAATATTATTATTATTTTAATAAATAGATTTAATAAATATTATTTAATAATAATGAATATTATTATTTTTTTCATTTTTCAGGCTTCTAATTTCAAACAAGTCCCAAAGCTAATTTCTGTTACTTTTAAGCAGAAAAGTGATATCTGACTTAGTAATTACCCCAACACAGAACTGACATAGCTTAAATAAGGTGTGTCTGAACCATGAGTTTTGATTGACAGAATAGCTGTATCCTCATCTCATTCAAAAGACTCGAGAAACAGAGCGTTTTCAAGCTAAAAATGGCCATATTTATTCAGTACAGTTGTAATTTATACAAAACTTGATTTAACAAAATTAAATGTTTTTAATACTGTATTTGTGAAACACTTACTATGCAGACTTAAGCAGATCCAATCTCACAAAACATACTAAATGATGGTTTGACCCAACAAATCTTCTTCTTTAGCGTCCATGTTTTACAGTTTTTAAATATTAGCCAAGAACACAATTATTTCTTTGAAAGGGCCAGTAAAATAAAAATATAAAATGAAAGGCTGAGAGATTTTGTGAGATTCTTTTTTGAAAAACAGAATAGTATACGCATACACTACATATACACATACATACACCACATACACTTCCACCATTTTTCGCTATGGTTCCTATACTCCCAAATTATAAAGGAATTCTTGGGGGGCTGGGGGGTAGAAGGGGGGAATACAAACCATTGGTCCATAGTCCTGCGGGATATCTGCTTTGCCATCCATATCTTTCAACTGTGAGAGGTCATATCCAGAACAAAGGCTGCCTCCAATTCCATGCAGAACTATAGATTTTACAGTGTCATCTTTTTCTGCCTCTTCAAACGCATGGATGAGCAGCTTAGCTGTATCATTATTAACACAGTTCCTGACTTCTGGCCGATTAATTCCTATTGTTAACACGGGGCCAACATTTTCTGTCAAAATCAAAGCTGCAAGAATAATACATGCATAAGAGTGTTTCAACATTTAAAAAAAAGCTAATATATAATGACATTTTTGGAGATTTCATTGGTAAAAAGAAATTTCATTTAAAAAAATACTAAGATTTTATAAAAATTTCTTTAAAAAAAAAATTTAAAGCAATACTTTTTCCATTTCTTAATAGGGCCTGACAAACGGAGACTGTGAAAGGAAAGGCTTTTCAGAAATTTAGAGCATTTGTGATAGATTTATTTTGAAAAACAGAACAGTATACACAATATCTATATATGGAATTTCATTGTGATTCAGATACCTCCTACTATTTTAAATTTAAATTGTCTAAAATAATTTGATGAAAGCGTTACTGTACCATCTTTATTTACCTCTTCAAAGTCATAGATTAACTACATAGCTATTTCGTTGTTAACACAGTTCCTGAATTCTGGTCAATTACCTATTATTGTTAATATTGGACCAGCATTTCTGTCAAAATTAAAGCTGCAAGAATAACACAGAAATAAGAGTGTTCAGAATAAAAAAAAACATACAATATCACAAATAATCAATATCACAATATCACAAAAACGGTTAACAGTCATGATGATGATGAAAGAGTTTATATGTCCCCATGTACTAGCCTACTCTATTATCCTCATTTGAAACGTGTATCACATCAGATACTTCAAATAGCCAGTCCAGCATCAATGACGATTCTCTTCGACAATCTACTGATTCTACGCATACAAAACATGAGGAACAAGGACCAGATATCAATAGCTGCTCAAAAGTCAGTCCAGGCTTTTGCCTTCTATTAGCCAACGTAGATCAAATTACTAACAAAATGAACTAATTAAAAAATGTAATTTATAGTAACGATTATGATCTGGTTCTACTTACTGAAGTATGCCCTAAGAATACCAAGAGTAGATTAGAAGATGGGCATATTTAATTGCCCGGTTACAAAATCTTCTCTAACCTCTCATCAAAAGAATGCAAGCGTGGAGTTCTAGCTTATGTAAAAGCAGCATATACTGTCCAGGAACTTAATATAGAATCTAGCTTGCCATCCGTGTAGACCATTTGGTTTGATATGACAGACCAAGGCCAAGACTACGCCAAACCAGGATTGGATGTGTATACTGCAGTCCCTCAGCTCCCTCCTCCATCGATACCGAGCATACGCTCTCAAATAAGTCCGCAAAGCCACAGAAAATTTCAAAGGTGATTTTCTTATAGGAGGTGACTTCAATTTCCCTAATATCTTGTGGAAGGAAGTGTTTCCGTATAACCCAGTTACTTGTAGTTCATCCACCAGTCCCTTTATTGATTGTATTCATGATCGCTCTGCTTCCCAAGCAGTCAATCAAACAACACGTTTTAGCCCCCACCAGCAACCAACATTACTTGACCTAGTCTTTGTTAACAATAGTGAACTGATCCAAAGAATAAATTATCCACCGCCTATTTGTAAAAGTGATCACCTCGCCATTGAATTAGTTACCCATAGACACAAAGCAAGAAACTAGACATACAAAAAGATATTTACCGACTATGAGGCGATTAGGGTAACATTGAGGCAGATTAACTGGGAGTTGACCCTCCAGGGTGGGATCAACGAGTAGTGGGAGAAATTCTGGGCTCTACTCATTGAAACTTGGCACCAGAACACAATAGAAAGGTTTACCCCCATACCTAAGACCTTACCATACATGACAGCTAGCATAAGACGACAAGGAAATTTAAAGAGATGCCATTGGAGAAAAAAGGATAAGCCAGGCCATTATGAAAAATATGTCAAAGGCCAAAATAAATTAAGGAATCTCACCAAACAACTGTACTATATTTTTGAGATAAGACTCGCCAACCAAAGTAAGTTGAACCCTAACAAATTCGGGAATTTAACAACAAGTGACGGAAACGAGGTCATTGCCACCCAAAATATAGCTGATCTTTTAAATGAGCAATTTGCATCAGTCTTCACGAATTAACCTGATAATGTTCCGATTTCCAACTTAAAGTACAACATCCAGAAGCAAATGAGTCGCATTACAGTTACAAATTCTATGGTTGAAAAACAACTCTAAAGCCTGGACATCAACAAAGGCGCTGGTCCTGATAACATTCATCCTCGTCTGCTAAAAGAAGCTGCTCGTGAAATTGCCCCTGCACTATCTATACTTTTTCGAAATTCACTTGATCAAAAGTATGTCCCCTCCCAATAGAAATTAGCCTATATCACACCTATCTTTAAAAAGGGGGATAGATCTAAAGCTGAAAATTATAGACCTATCAACCTCACGTCTGCTGTTGCAAAAGTCCTTGAGAGGATTGTTAATGATGCACTTCTTCAACACCTTATTACTAATAAAATTATCTCCAACAGGCAGCATGGCATCTCCGAAGACAATCTGTAGAAACTAATATTCTAGACACTTATGAATAGATTACCCAGTTAGGTAGCAAAATGTACCTACTCCCAGCCCTGTAATGTTCTAAGCGGGATTCCCCAGGGAACAGTTTTGGAACTCACATTGTTTCTTCTATATAAAAATGATATGACTACAATCTGACTTAGACCACATTCAGGCATGGGCAGATGGGTGGCTTCTCTCTTTCAACATATCAAAATGCATCACTATTCATTTTGGTTCTAATAATCCTCTGCACCAATGCACTATGAATGATAACCAGACATCATCCCCCATTCCCCTCCAAACTTGCACCAGTGGCAAAGACCAGGGAGTCACTAAAGATAATCTTCAAGTTCCATTAACACTCTGCGCAAACCTTTTCCAAAGCAAATTCTAGCCTTAGACTAATTAAAAGAACACTTACTAGCCGATCACATGGAATCTTCTTGAAGCTATACAAGGCGACTGTGAGACCAGTTCTTGACTTTAGAACATGCCTTGCTGTTCCTTTTTACAAAGATGACATACAGTTGATTGAAGGTGTACAAAGGAGGGCCACCAAGTGCATCTCTGGACTTGGTGAGAAGTAACTTATGTTATAAGTTATGGCTACAAGTTTCAATAGATTGCATTAAAAAAAAAGAGGGTAAAGTTAAGTGATTGGCATGACATTGGCTCTGGTCTGTTCTCAAAATAGTTAGACCTCAGTAACAAAAATATTTAGCATCTAGAATCCATAAATAGCACTGAACAAGAAAATTCAATCGTCTTCATTTCCAAAAGAGAGTGACAGAGATGTCCTAGCTACTCCAAATAGGGCCTGATATCTGACACCACTTAGTTCAGATATTTCAAAATAGTTGTACATAAAAACAAGCAAAAGTATTTGACATCTCAAACAAGGGCAGTACAAAGAAATCCTAAGTTCATGTTCAAAAATCCAACAACTCCAAACTCCATCTCAATAAAGGGAGAATTTTTCATAAATTGTTAAACTCTTCAACTTTTCATTTCTTTATTCAGCATTTAAAAGTTTAGACTAAAACTGTGCATCCGCTTTCAAAAGAAAATAGGAGATCACATGGGAAAAATAGTTAGGAGTTAGGTTTGGTAGATCATGTGAGAATTGTAAAGCCAAAAAAAATTAAACTATATAGTATATAGAATCCCCATGCTCCCAGTGATTTAGACTCTGAACCTACTTTGGCCGCCATGCTATCTCAAGTGAAGTCTGATTTCGCAAATTATGATCTTGTCCTTTTGGGTGACTTTAATCTTCCTACAATTCATTGGATTGATGGATCTGATTTTTCTAGGAGAGATTCTCCTTTTTTGCTCTCTTTAAAAACTCTATCAACAATATTACAATCTATTCTAAATAACAACATACAAGTAGAACAATAGGGAAACATTATCTATAAAACAGTGGAATGCAAACTGTAAATGATTGTTTCAGCCCTATATCTAAGGGCTGTCCTCAGCAAAACAAATAAAAAAATATAAAAGAAACTCACATTAAAATACAATCCTTAAAACTAACATCTTTTTAAAACAGTCCTAGCATCATTACTTCAGAGAAGTTCAACCAGGACAGGTTCATCAAGTGAGGTGAAAAAAGACAAACCAGGACAGGTTCATCAAGTGAGGTGAAAAAAGACAATTCATTTGAGTGAAATAAAAGTAGTTAAAAACAAGCTTTCAATGCTAATCTTGCCTTTTTGGCAGCTAGCCTCAAAGGTCTTTCCTTAACAGGTTCAGTGGTATTGTTTACTGGTTTGTAATATAATTTGTTAAATCGTTTTTAATTAAATTTGTTTATAAGGCATTTAGGGAGTACTCCTCAGATCCCTATTTAAAGAAATATTATTATTTGGTTTGAATCTAACTTCAATTGCTTTGCATACAACCTGTTTTATTTCCAAATTAATTAAAAAAAGTTTTTCCACAAAATAAGTTTTTCAAAGAAAAAGTAAAGAACTCCATTGAACAAAAAATGAGCAAAAATAAAATCAAATAGTCTACCAAGCGTGAAACGACCACAAATCAGCATCGATAAATAAATGAAACCCAAAACGAGCAAAAACTAACAAAAGTTGGGCGCAAAACCCCTATGCCTTCTCAAGGCCAGAACAAAATTTGCATTTTACTGAAAAAATATAAATGTTTTTACTTTTATAACTTTAATAAATCAAATAATATTAACATTTTGATTACTAAATATCAGTATATGTATATTAAACTGACAATGCACATTCATTTGTATTTTTTCAATAAAGTGCAAATTTTGTTCTGGGGTGTTAGTTGCTTTCCAATCACTTTTGACTATTAAAAAGGGCACTAGCCATTTCAATTTCCAATCGAATGAGCCTTTTTGAACTTTCTATGACAACTCGTTATATAAAAATCTTATATGCCCCCTGGGCATAATTTACAGCCCTTGCCCTGAGGGCTGTGGGGGAGGGGGTTGTCATCCTCAAAGACCTAATTTCCAGAACTTAAAACTATTTTGAATAATATGGATATCTCAAAGTTTTGATTAGATGTGTTTGGGGAAAACGTGGGCGTGAGAGGTGGGTTAGTCGCCCTCTAATCAATTTTGACTATTAAAAAGGGCACTAGCCCTCTGAATTTCCAATCGAATGAGCCTTTTTTAAAGTTTCTACAACAACGCCTTCTATAAAAAAAAACCCTTGCCCTAAGGGCTGTGGGGGACTGTCCTCAAGAACATAATTTCTATCTGGAAATCAACTATGCTGAACAAAATGGCTATCTCAAAATTTTGATTGGATGTGTTTCGGGAAATAGTGGGCGTGGAAGGGGTGTTAGTCGCCTTCCAATCACTTTCGACTATTAAAAAGGGCAAAAGCCACTCCAATTTCCAATTGAATGAGCGCTTTTCGAAGTTTCTAAGACAACTTCTTTGATACGAACTGCCCTGCTCTAAAGGAAAAAATTAATAAATAATACATTGTGCCAACATTGTTCTTATATGCCCCCAGGGCATAACTTAAAACCCTTGCCCTGAGGGTTGTGGGGGAGTGTCCTCCTCTTTACTTAGTCCCTGTTTCTTGTCTTGTTCTCGAGTGTCCCCGTTCTTTACTTAGGCAGAGCGATCGCGCTGCCTATGATTTATGCAACAACTTTCTATATAAGCCTTATATACCTCCAGGGCATAACTTACAACCCTTGCACTGAGGGCTCTGAGGGGGTTATCATCCTAAAAGACCTAATTTCCAGAACTTTCAACTACGTTGAACAAATTGGATATCTCAAAATTTTAATTTGATGTGTTTGGAAAAATGGTGGGCATGAGAGGGGCGTTAGTCGCTATCCAATCACTTTCAAATATTAAAAAATGCACTAACCCTTTGAATTTCCAATTGAATGAGCTCTTTTGAAGTTTCTACAACAATGCTTTCAATAAAAAATGTATATGCCCCCAGGGCATAACTTACAACCCTTGCCCTGAGGGTTGTGGGGGGAGGGGTTGTCATCCTTAAAGACCTAATTTCCAAAACTTTTAACTACGCTGAATAAAATGGCTATCTAAAAATTTTTAAGGATTAAGTTTAATCCTTATCCAACTAGATAGTTAAGAGTGTAAGAATCTTAGAAATAATATTATCTGTCTAGCTTGATAGTTTATCTTGATACTAAGTGTAGTTGGATATTATTTTTGCATTCTATAGAGTATAAATTTTTAAGAATATCCATTGGGTAGACTTAAAATTTGAGTGTACTAGCCAGATAAAATAAGGAATATAAGCTAACTTATCCAACAGCATATGAGCTTATATTCATCCAACTACAATTTACTTATCTGCCTAGTTGGATATAAATCAATAGGGCCAAGATAAAGCATTGTCCATCTAATGGGATGTTCATGCCACATCTAGTTACCTTAATTTGCACTTCAGAGCAAATTAAGATCCATCTTGATCTGTTAATTGCTCCATACTTAATGTTGTGAATGATTAAACATCAAATGCATCCCACTAGTACTTCCAGGGAAGACCATAGCTTTCAACATCCAATGACTTCTTGAAACACTTCACTATTGGGTACAGAGACTGTTTTATTTGAGAGACTATTCCAGTGGTTTACTACACAGCAGTAGAAAAACTGTTGTCAGTGGAGTTTTGACAGATTGATTGAATAGCTTCTTTGAATGTCCCCTCCTGTCAGTGCCAATATTTTGGAAAATTAGCAAATGAATTGGGGGTTCTTGTGAAGTAAGCTTATATGTCCTAAGCATATCAGCTTTTTGTTGTCAGTAAACCAGTGTAGATAATTTAAGCTCCTTTAAATGTTCATCATAAGGCTTGTCTCTCATCTTAGATACTGCCTTTGTGGCTCTCCTTTGCACTCCTTCCAGAAGCTGTACATCACCCCTGTATCCTAGTGATGTTATGCACATTCCAAAATCAAGCACTGGTCTGACAAAGGCTTTGTTCAACCTCACAAGAACATAGGGAGACCTATAGAGAATAAAATTTTATTGTGTGCAGACAATTTCAAAATAATTGGTCCTGTTCATGACATATATCAGAAGGACTAAGAGAAAGCATTATCCACCTAGTTAGATGTTCATACTACACCTGAGAGAAATAATTATCTAGCTAGATGGATAATAAGACAGGTTAGGACAAAATATTATCCACCTAGGTAAATTTTTATGCAATACCAAAATGAAATAATTATTTGGCTTGTTGGATATTATAACTAATTTGCTCAGAGAATTTACATATCTGCCTTGCTGGATATACAAAGAAGGGGCTAGGATAGAGGATTATCCACCTAGTTGGTTGTTTATGTTACACCTAAGAGAATTACTTATCTAGTTAGTTGGATATTATCACTAATTTGCAAAGATAATTTACTTATCAACCTAGTTGGATAGTATAAGAAAAGCTAGGACAAAGTATTATCCATCTAGTTAATCATAATGGCTATACATAGGAAAAATTAATATATATGGCTAGTTGGTTACAATTATCAAATTGATTTGAGGATTTACTTACCTGCCTAAATAGATATATATATATATATATATATATATATATATATATATATATATATATATATATATATATATATATATTATATATATATATATATATATATATATATATATATATATATATATATATATATATATATATATATATATATATATATATATATATATATATATATATATATATATATATATATATATATATAATATATATATATATATATTATATATATATATATATATATATATATATATATAAATATATATATATATATATATATATATATATATATATATATATATATATATATTATATATATATATATATATATATATATATATATATATATATATATATATATATATATATATATAATATATATATATATATATATATATATATATATATATATATATATATATATATATTGAAACTAGGAAAAAAACTTAGTATGCAACATAGACAATCAAATATTCAGATGAGAAGGTACATGTGTAAGATTCCTAGAAATATTATTATCTGCCTAGCTGGATACTTTAATTTTATAATAAGTATAGGTGGATATTATTTTTACATTCTATAGCATAAAATTTTTGGTATTGAATTTTTTAAAGAATATCTATTTGCCACCTTCCTGTCCTTACACTATTCAAATCTGTTTCTGCAAAGTTCTGTAACTCAGGGGAAGGTGCCCAATGGATATTCTTAAAAAAATTACACTCTATAGAATGTAAAAATAATATCCAACTACACTTAGTATCAAGATAAATCATGCTAAACAGATAATAACATTTTTAAGACTCTTACACCTTTACCTACCTAGCTGAATATTTGACTGTCTATGCAATATACAGAATATCTACCTAGTTGGATAATAATGTAAGCTTAGTATTTCTGATATATATCCAACTAGGCAGACAAGAAGATTCTCTAAGCAGTTTGGGGTTTATATCCAACTAGCCAGATAAATTGTTTCTCTTAGGCAGAGAGAATATCAACCTAGTTAGATAATAATGTTGCTTAGTGTTTCTGATATATATCCAACTAGGCAGATAAGCAGATTCTCTACACAGTTTTGGGTTAATATCAAACTAGCCAGATAAATTGTTTCTCTTAGGCAGAGAGAATATCTACCTAGTTGGATAATAATGTTGCTTAGTGTTTCTGATATATATCCAACTAGGCAGATAAGAAGATTTTCTAAGCAGTTTTGGGTTAATATCAAACTAGCCAGATAAATTGTTTCTCTTAGGCAGAGAGAATATCTACCTAGTTGGATAATAATGTTGCTTAGTGTTTCTGATATATATCCAACTAGGCAGATAAGAAGATTTGGTCAATATATACCAAATCATATTATTGAGTTAGGACTAAAGTGAATACACCATTTGATACCTTTTTTTATGCTGATTACGAATATAATAAGCATTTCTATCGGAAATGAATTTCTGCCCCCCCCCCTATATATGCCAATTCAGGGTTAGGTTAGGTATAGCCTATATAGGGGGGGGGGGGGCTGAAATTCATTTCCGATAGAAATGCTTATTATATTCGTAATCAGCATAAAAAAAGGCATCAAATGGTGTATTCACTTTATTTGTAACTCAATAATATGATTGGGTATATATTGACTGAAGATTCTCTAAGCAGTTTTGGTTTAATATCCAACTAGCCAGATAAATTGTTTCTCTTAGGCACAGCAAGAATATCTAACTAGGTGGATTATGCTGAGTCTTAGATCTTCTGATATATATTTAACTAGGCAGGAAGTTACTTAGCTAGCTAGTATGATTAATATCAGAAGGGCTAGGACAAAGTGTTATCCACCAAGTTAGATGTTCATGCTATGTCTAAGAGAAAAAATTGTCTGACTAGTTGGATATTATACCAGTTTGCATGAAGAATTTACTTATCTGTCTAGTTAGATATATATCACAAGTATTAAGTTAAAGTATTATCCACCTGGTTAGAGATACTAAGTTGGCTCTTATACTTTATTGTATTTGGCTAGCAAGATAAAACTATTTTTCCTTTAAATTTTAATTATTTTCCTAGTTGGATAATTTCTTATTTGCTTAAAAGGATTTTTCAGATAGCTAACTAGTTTGATAATTTTGGCAATAACTAAGTATGGTTGGATATTATTTTTATATTCTATAGAATAGAAATTTTTAGATATTATCCACTGCGTATACTCCCTATTATATTTTCCAGGGGTAGCACATTTATCCTCACTATTTTCCTTGTTTTTCTAGTTTAATTTACATTTTTCAATTTTATGTCTATTCTCTAAGTCTTGAAAATCATTTATAAAACAAACACCCATGAGCTATCTACCTAACCTAGCCTGACTTAACCTAAACATATCAATATTTGCCTATTTGTATCTTTTTGGTAGATGGCAGTGATGGTGTTTAACTTTCATATATAGACTATTTCATAATGGAAAAATGAAGACAAATCTGTTTATTTTTCACATTTTGTTAAGAAAAATTACACAACAATGAAAATATTGAGGATAAGGGTGCTACCCCTAGAAAATATGTTAACTAGGATTATTTTGCATATTATGAAGTAAGAATTGTTTTCTTAACATGTATCCTTATGACCTGGATTGGTCATATATTCATGCCCAAAATCCCCTTATTGGTCAATATATACCAAATCATATTATTGAGTTAGGACTAAAGTGAATACACCATTCGATGCCTTTTTTTATGCTGATTACAAATATAATAAGCATTTCTATCGGAAATGAATTTCAGCCCCCCCCCCCCCCCCCTATATAGGCCAATTTAGCGTTAGGTTAGGTATAGCCTATATAGGGGGGGGGGCTGAAATTCCTTTCCGATAGAAATGCTTATTATATTCGTAATCAGCATAAAAAAAAGGCATCAAATGGTGTATTCACTTTAGTCCTAACTCAATAATAGGTCAATATATACCAAATCATATTATTGAGTTAGGACTAAAGTGAATACACCATTCGATGCCTTTTTTTATGCTGATTATGAATATAATAAGCATTTCTATCAGAAATGAATTTCAGCCCCCCCCCCCCTATATAGGCCAATTTAGGGTTAGGTTAGGTTAGGTTAGGTATAGCCTATATAGAGGGGGGGGCTGAAATTCATTTCCGATAGAAATGCTTATTATATTCATAATCAGCATAAAAAAAGGCATCAAATGGTGTATTCACTTTAGTCCTAACTCAATAATATGATTTGGTATATATTGACCCCCTTATTTAGAATTGTAACCTTTTTTCTGCCCTGTAATCAACATTGACCCTACCTAGTGCTGTGAATGTATTCACAAAAGTCATTCACCTGGATCAACAACTTTTTAAGACAGAAAGATCCAACAAAATAGGCAAAACTTAAAATAAATTATTACAGAACTGAGCAATAACGTACAGGCTGTAGATACACATCTTTTTAATTGTGTATTTAAGTTCAAAATTTTGCCTGAAAACATACTTTTGAAAACTATTTTGTAGACTGCCATCTATGAATTAAAAACGTGTTCTTAACCAGATTATTTGGAACCGAACTAAAGCTGTCTTTTTAAAGAATCATACCATAGTAGTTTTTATAATTATGCATTTTATTAAGAAATAATCAGTTTTCCCAAATTTTATTTTGTTGCACTCTTTCACCAGTGAAACTCTAGGATCTGGAAAGGCAACTTTATGAAAAAGGCACACGACAATTTTTCAAATCTTTGTTAGTTAAATTTTTGCTCTTCTCTTGATAAAAAAAAATGGGTTTGTGCTTTGATGAATTGTATTTTCCTTAAGTGGTGTTCATAAGCGTGTCTAACTATAATCCTATGTATAGACACGTGTCTAGCCAGAATTCAATGTCTAGGCAACGACCGTTCACAAGTAAAATTTGGCGCTTAGCTAGACAAGGCACTTGGCTAGACATTGAGTTCTACACTCTAGAACTCAATGTCTAGGATTTTTGATTACAGCCAATCAGAATGTGTCTATTTCCACTATTTTCATCATTTTTTTACCTTTGTAAACTTAAATTTAATTTTTGTTTTCTCATTAATTGTTTTTTTTCATTTTAGGCAAATATGCAACACCAGACATATTAGTGAAGCACACTTAGGCAATTCTTTTGCTTATCTCATCCATTATCTTGTGACAGTACAAATAGGGATTACAATTTTGAAAGTTTTGCCCGCATAAGCTCTCTTGATTGGCTAGAAATGACAATTTGAAACTAAATTTGTAGTTTTAGCTAAGCACCGAATTTTACTTGTGAACGGTCGTTGCCTAGACATTGGATTCTGGCTAGACACGTGTCTAGACATGGGATTCTACCTAGACACGCTTGTAAACGCCGCTTTACAAAAGAAATTTGGTCCGCTTTAATGATGTGCTTATTTACTTTGTTTTTGTAAACGAGTCACAGTTTATGGTTTTATTGAAATCTCCGCCCTTTTCCAAAGCTGTTGCATGGCCTAACCACCTAATATAAACCAAAATCACCTTTTCTTTTTATAGTAATATGATTTTAATGAGCTATAAGATAAATAATTTTGTTGTTTAAATCCTTTTAATATAGAAAATACTAAGAATATTGCATCACCTATGCAAGAAAACTGCAAAGTTGTACTTTGGCTTACTCTCACTTTAAGCTTTACTCTACTACATTGATAGCTTGTTTCTAGCTTGACTTGGGACCAATTTGAAACCGTGCAGAGCTGAGGTAATTGGAAAGATTGTTGAGAACTATTTAGTTAATGGCTTTCTCTGTCTTAAAAAGTTGTCAAGCTGGGTGAATATAACTTTCAGGAATAAATCCATAGTTCAAATTAGCGGCAAGATTATCGGACAGAAAAACAATAGAAAAAGTATAATCCGTTGGATTCTCTATGGAATGTCTTTCCCGAGCATGAAAATAGCAGTATTTGTAACGGTGTGGTACTAGGCCTTTTCGACTTTAGATATTTTATTTCCTAACAATGAATATTATAAATAAACAATGTGCGAATTGCGCAACCCATTGCCCTTTCCTGAGGGGCTTGGGGGTCATGTCATCCCCAGAGGCATAGTTATTTAATTAGAATAATTGCGTCTTTCCTCTCTAACAGAACGCAAGTCGTGAAATACGAGAATGTATATTCTGATCCCCTCCCAATTTATAATGGTGTGCCCCAAGGAACCCTCTTAGGTCCAATTTTATTTCTTACAATGATAAACAATCTTGGTGTTTATTTTCCGGATAGATGGAAATTCGTTGATGATCTAACTGTCTTAGAGACATGTTCCAAAAATTCAAAAAGCAACACAATGGACATCTTGAATCTATATCAGCCAAAGCTCTTACTGATGATATGAAAGTCAACTGTTCTTACTATTAATTTCCTTAAAACTCCCCCTTCTTTCTCCTGTCCAATCCCCCCTGAAATGTCTGTTACCACTATGAAATTACTGGGCGTTACCATCTCAAGCGACTTAAAATGGAATTGTCATATTAATGACATCTTAAAACGTGCAAATGCCGCATTTTCCTTAAAAAATTTAAATGCCCTAAATCGCACTGTTTGAGGATTTTCTTGTCATTTGTACGCCCAACCCTTGAGTACGCCTGTCCTATTTGGCATCCTGGCATTTCCATTGAATTGTCGGACAGAATAGAAGTAGTACAAAAAAGGTGCCTAAGAATTATCTTCAATGAGGGTAAAGTACCTTATATTTCCCTTCTTAGGAGAGCTAATCTTGTCACCCTTAAGGAAAGGAGAGCAAAAATTATCTTGCGTTTTGCTAACAATGCCCTTCATAACCCTCGAACAACTCCCCTTTTTCCTGGTCAATATTCACCCCTTCGACCCCGCCTCCGCGTTCTGTGTCAACAAAAATCCCCCTTCTTACCCCAATAAGAGTTTGCACTGAAAGATATAGAAGAACTTTTATCCCTTACATAGTTGACATTTTCAAACAGTGAATCTCCGCTGCATCCCCCCACCCCCTTCACTCACTCTTTACCTTATAGTTATTAATTTTAATGCCCATTTTGCAAATTTGGAGGTTTTATATTTATGTTTGCTAGTCACCAACTAACTTATATTTTTGTTTTAATTTTACTTTATCCCCTTGTTAATTTTACGAGTTTTCGTTTTTTTTTGGCATTTTCGCTGATTTGACATTAGCCTTCTAATTTTATGAGTTTATTTTGTTTTTGTTTTGAACATTTTTACGTATTTGACGTTGACCCTTTTATAATTTCTGTTGTTTTTGATTGTTTGTTTTGTTGTTCTTTTTTCGCTTTATTTGACGCTAAAGTGCGAATTCGGCCCTTTTGGGCTTGTGATAGCCGTTTTTCAGCAATAAATCTTATCTTATTATCCCGTCAAACGGGACACTGCCTTATTTACAAAACATTAAACGGAAAAAACTCAACAAATAACTTTAATCTACTGAATAAGATATTTTTTAACATTTTTTGTCTAATCAACTTAGCAAAATTGATTCTTTTATTTAGTAGGGCAACATGTTCCACACCTCTACACCAACATTTCGTAAATACAGTGCACCTTTATGGCTGTGGTGCATTTCTGATATGAGCATATTACACGAGTAAACCAAACTTGCAACTTAGAGCATAGATATTTTGGAAACATTTAAAACTTTTGCCAGGCGCAATGAATCAGTTGTAGAGTATTTATTTCAAAATAGAGTTTTACTGCCCGATTTTGTATTACTTGAATTTTACGTTGGTTGTAAATAAAGGAATTAGACCAAAGAGTGCATCCATGCTCTAAATATGAAGAAACGATGGTATAATATAAGGTTTTGAGTGCTTCATGTGGAAAAAAAGCTTTAGTCTATTTACAATATCTGTCCCTCCGAAAATGTTAATGGAAAGTGCATTCACATGATCTTTAATCATTTCATTAATAATCATTCCCAAATACTTGAAACTCGTTACCCTTTCAATCACTACATTTCCAAATGAAAGTATTTTATTTGTTTCAAAATGTTGTATATTTGAAAAAATCATATATTTTGTTTTCGAAATATTTAATGATAGATGATTCATTCACAAATAATTAGACAATTGAGATAAAGTGATCTTCATAATAGCAAACAAACCATTTACCGTATATGACTTAAACAGCGTTACTGTGTTATCAGCATTAAGTTATTAGTATGCAATTAGCTACAAATTCTTTTAGTTCCGAAACATTTATAAAAGAAATTAATGGTCCTAGGATTGAATCTTGGGGTACCTCGCATTCTATTTTTCTTTCTAGTGCTGTCGATGATCTGACAGTTACATTCTGCAATCTGTCTTCCAAATACGATTTTATCCATTTTACCATCCAAACCGGAAAACGCACTATATTCAGTTTTGATATTAATACCTTGTGATTAACAGTATCAAAAGCTTTCGAAAGATCCACAAAAATTGCCGACGTCTATGAATCCAAAATCCAAAAATTCCTTAATCTTTATAATAAAATGATATACAGCATGTGTAGTGGAATGACCTTTTCAAAAACCATATTGGCTAGACAGCAAAATTATATTTTCATTTAAAAATTTTGTCATTCCATCATGAATTACCTTCTCAAATAGTTAGAAAATACTGGTAAAGCTGAAATGGGCATGTGTTCTCGGTGTGTAATTTGGTGTTTATCTTCATTTTTATGTAATGGGTGGCCAAGTATCCTACGGGGGAAGTTTTGGGGCCCGTGCTCTTTTCTTATCAGATAAATGTCCCTTTTCTTTTATGCATAGATTTACCTAAAATACAATCTAATTTACAAGTTAAAGTCTCGTAGAAGCTAGCCTGTTATGCACGAGGGAAGAAATTTGTTTGTAAAATTCTATTTTTATCTAGCTAACTATTCCCATTGGAATATAATTTGTGCGTAAAGCAAATTCAATTTTGACTACCCGTCCTTACATTTTATTTATTGGCCCATTGTGTGACACTAAAGAGAAAGAGGCAACCTTAGCTCTTGTCTTTATATATGTTTTTAAGTTAGTTCTGTGTTGCCACGTAAGGTTTCTGTGAAACTCACAGGTTTTTGTGATGGTCACAGGTTCACAGGTTTTTGCTGATGAGTGGTAGAAAATCACAGGTTTTTGTGCTGAAGACTCCTAATATGACCTAATTTTCTGCTAAAAGTTGAATTTTGTAGAGCTCACATTTTCGGATTATTTTTAGTGATTTTGAGACGACATCTATTAATCAAATCTATAGCTTCTTTGCATTTTCTGGCTCGTTTTGTGAAATTTGGAAGATTTGTTTTCGCGACAAAGAAAATGTTATGTTAAATCTGAATAGTCACCATTCCTGAATCAGTGTAATTCATATTTTTTCGCACCATTTTTTTTTTCTAAAGCATGTTATTCAGCTTTTGGTAACTATAGGCCGAGGCTCACTCTTTACTAGGTTCCAGCTACATAGTAACAATCGTATATGTCTATGTAGAAAAAGAAAAATCAAAAGAAAGGAATTGACTGAACTCAAGACCATTACAATGAGCATCAAACTAAACCTACTTTGAAAATATATCGGGCTTGAGAATTCACTCATGACTGACTTCACTGGTCTATGCCAGAGATTTTTCCGTTAGAAGATAATATTACACTCCCATATAGTCCATTGGCACACGAAATTACAGCCATCTGTAACTTGGATATTTATCACTTACTACGAATTGTTGAAACTTTCCATACTTTATCTATAAAGTATGGATAAAGACAACAGCCATCTGTTGTTGAAATCTTCGTCACTTAATACGATTTGGTCGTACTTCCTATAGTTTAGCCATAGAGTATAATGGTGTGCTACACCATCTATTGATTGGATATTTTGAGTTCTGGACGGTTTCTGGAGCCATCCAAAATGGTCAGTGCAATTTTTCCCGTTAAATTATCTTTGATCTATGGTACTAATCCGTAATTAGGCCGTGTTTAGATGGACTGATTATTCGTTAATAATTGACTATTCGGAGATAAAAACGGCCATTTTTACAAAAAATCGGCTGACTCTCTGCTAAAGAAAATTCCTAGTTGCTCGTCGATTTTGAAGAAATCGGCCGATTGGAGGGTAAAAATTTTAAAGGTCAGATTACGTAAACAAGATTACTGACTTGATCACCCTTGTTCAAGTGTACAAGCTTCTCTATAACCCAGCAGATATTCATTATAAAAATAAAAAAAGAACGATAAAATTTTGAAACATTTTACAGTGAATTTCTCATTGCCACTTCCAAATATTTCATGTTCTCTGTTAAAATCGGCCGATTTCTTATGGTCATGTTCAAAGCGATGGCGATGGAAAACGGTCAATTTTTCATGCAAAATCAGTCCGTCTAAACACGGCCTTACTTCCGTTGACTGCCTTTTTTTCTCAATATTAATTAAAAAAAACTTTTTCAATAAAATTTATTTTAGAAAAAGTAAAGAAGTCAATTAAACCAAAATGAACAATAATAGAATCGAATAATCTACCAAGAATACAACTACCACAAATCAGTATCAATAAATAAATGAAACACTAAAACAAACCGAAACTAAAATAAATAACAGAGTCAAACTCAAAACGAGCAGAAATTAATATGAGTAGGTTTCTAAACTCTAAGCTTTCTACAAGCCAGAATATAATTTTTACTTTACTGAACAAAAATCAAATGAATTTACTGAAAAAAATGTGCATTGTCAGTTTAATATACGTGTACTACTACTAATAACAATTCGACGTGTGTGAGGGGAGGGAGGTAGCTGCCCTCTGATCACTTTGACTCTTAAAAAGACACTAGAGCGTCTGATTACCAATCCAATGAACCGCCTCCGAAGTTTATATGACCACGCTTTCTATAAAAACCTTATATGTCCCCAGGGCATATCTTACAACCCTTACCCCGAGGGCTGGGGGCTTTGTTATCCTCAAAGCCATCATTTCCAGACCGTTATGATACGCTGAACAAAATGGATTTCTCAAAATTTTGATTGGAAGTGTTTGGGGAAATGATGGGCGTGGGGCGGGGACATTTGCCCTCTGATCACTTTGTACTAATAAAAAAGGCACTAGTCTTCTCAATTGCCAATCGAATGAGCCCCTTTTGAAGCTTCTACGACAAAACTTTCTATAAAACCTTATATGCCCCAAGGACATAACTTACGACCCTTGTCCTAAGGGCTATGGGGGGAGGGTTTTCATCCTCAAAGACTCAGTTTCCAGACCTTTCAATTACGTTGAACAAAATAGCCATATCAAAATGTTGATCGGAAATGTTTGGGAAATGATGGGCGTGTGAGGGGGGAGGATTCTCCCTCAGATTACCTTCGACTATTAAAAAGGGCAATAGCCCTTTCAATTTCCAATCGAATAAGCCTTTTTGAAGTTTTTACGACAACGCTTTCTATGAAAGCATTATATGCCCCAAGGGAATAACTTAAAACCTTAGCCCTGAGGGCTGTGGGGGGAGGGCGTCATCCTCAAAGACCTAATTTCCAGAAGTTTCAAACTAATTTGATTGATGGCATTCGTCCTATCTCTCTGACTTCTATTTTTTCAAATTATATGAAAGATTTATTGCTGACTGGCTTAGGGACCAAGTCCATCCCCTTGTTGATCCTAGGCAGTTTGTAAATCTTAAATCTGCATCAACCTCACATTACCTTATCCACATCGTTGACTCCATGGGGAGACTACTTGAGAGACCAAACACCTGGCTAAACATAATTTCTGTTGGTGAAACCCAAAAGGGTTTCGACCTGGTTAACCATAATATCTTGGTAGAAAAAATTTTCGAAGAATTCCAGGTCGAGACATTTTTAGTAAAGCTCGTTGCCTCATTTCTTTCTAACAGATCACAGGCAGTCAAATATCAATATTGACTATTCCAGCCACCTTCGTATTCACAATGGTATTCCCCAAGGTACTCTTCTTGGTCCCCTCCTGTTTTCCGTCATGATCAACAGCCTTTCAATGGATTGCCCTGACAGGTGGAAATTTGTTGACGACCTAACAATTGTAGAGACGTGTCATAAAAATATTTATAGCAATCCAATGGGTATCCTCCATGACATTGCAGGCGAGGCTTTTCTCTTGATATGACGGTTAATCCTTGTCAATCCACCATATTATCTGTCAGTTTCCTAAAGTCCCCTCCTATTTTCCTTCATCCTATTCCTCCTGAGATTTCAGCTTCTTCCTTTTGAACTCCCAGGTGTTACCATATCTTCTGATTTGAAGTGGGACACCCATGCAAAGAACATCCTCCGTCAAGCAAACTTGTCACTTTTTCTTCTAAAACTTCTGAATAAATTTAGTTGCTCCCCATCTCAGTTACTAAAGGTATATATTTCTTTTGTAGGTCCTTTGGTCGAGTACGCTTGTCCTGTCTGGCATCTGGGCCTCTTAACTGAAGCAACCAAAAAAATCAAAAATATTCAAAAAAGAGCCCTGAGGATTGTTTATAAAGAAGGCAAGGTCCCATATTCCTACCTCCTTGAAACTTCAAAACTTGATACCCCTGAGTACAGAAGAAAAAATTTATGCCTCCGTTTTGGGAAGTCAGCACAAATAAACGCCCGTACTGAAAACCTCTTTCCTAGTCGCCACTCACCCATAAGAAATCGCCACTCCCGTATAGTGTTCCAACCCATCCCCATCCTTTCTCCCATACTCTTTTCTACCTTACGTTATAAAAAAAACTTTTATCCCCTTTTTTACAAACAAAATCAACCAAAATCACAACCCGTAAGTTTGCCAAAAATTTAAACTGTTTTGTATATATTATTTTCTCATTTTTGAATATTTGGTCATTTTATTTGTTACCCTTTTCATCTTTTTATATTATGACCTATAAAATATTTTATAATAATGACCTATATTTATGAATTTTGTATTTTGTATTTTCTGACTGTTACCTGTTGTGTTTTCGTTACAGTGGTAACTTTGTGCTGTAATTGTATTATTTTGTTATTGTATTTTTTTACTAAGAAATGCGAATTCGGCCCACTAGGGTTTGTGATAGTTCTTTTGCCAATAAATATCTGTCTATTTATCTATCTATCTATATATCTATCTATGTTGAACAAAATTGCTATCTCAAAATTTTGATTGCATTTGTTTGGGGAAATCGTGGGCGTTAGAGGAGGGGGGGGGGGGTTAGTTACCCTCCAATTATTTTCGACTATTAAAAAGGGCACTAGCCCTCTCAGTATCCAATTGAATGAGCCCTTTTTAAAGTTTCTACGACAATACTATCTATAAAAACCTTATATGTCCCCAGGACATAACTTACAACCTTTTCCCTGGGCGCTCTGGGGGGCTTGTCATCCTCAAAGACTTAATTTTCAGAACCTTCAACTACGTTGGACAAAATGGCTATCTCAAAATTTTGATTGGATGTGTTTGGGGAAATGGAGGGCGTGAGAGGGGGGTTAGTTGCCTACCTATCCATTTTGACTATTAAACAGGACACTAGCCCTTTTAATTTCAAATCGAATGTGCCCTTTTTGAAGCTTCTACAATATCGCTTTCTATAAAAAACCTTATATGCCCCCGGGGCATAACTTACAACCCTTCCCCTGAGGGCTGTGGGGGGGGGGTGTCATCCTCAAAGACCTAATTTTTACAACTTTCTACTACGTTGAACAAACTGGCTATCTCAAAATTTTGATTGGATGTGTTTGGAGAAATGGTGGGCGTGAGAGGGGGGTTAGTTGCCCTTAAATCACTGTCGACTATTAAAAAGGGCACTAGCCCTTTGAAATTACAATCGAACGAGCTCTTTTTCAATTTTCTACGACAAAGCTTTCAATAAAAACCTTATATGCCCCCAGCGCACAACTTACAACCCTTGCCCTGAAGACTGTGAGGGGAGTTTCCTCCTTAAAAACATAATTTTCAGAACTTTCAACTGCGTGGAACAAAATGGCTATCTAAAAATTTTGATTGGATGCGTTTGGGAAAATGGTGGGCGTGGAAGGGGTGTTAGTTGACTTCCAATCACTTTTGACTATGAAAAAGGACACTAGTCATTTCAATTTCCAATCGAAAGAGCCCTTTTTGAAGTTTCTACGAAAACACTTTCTATAAAAACCTTATATGCCCCCTGGGCTTAACTTACAACCCTCGCCCTGACGGCTTTGGGGGGGGGGTTGTTATCCTCAAAGACCTAATTTCCAGAACTTTCAACTACGTTGAACAACAAGGCTATCTCAATTTTTTGATTGGATGTGTTTGGGGAAAAGGTGGGCGTGAGAGGGGGGTTAGTTGCCCTCTAATCACTTTCGACTATTAAAAAGAGCACAAGCCATGTCAATATCCAATCGAATGAGCCCTTTTTCAAGTTTCTTCGACAACACTATCTATAAAAACCTTATATGTCCCCAGGCCATAACTTACAACCTTTGCCCTGGTGGCTCTGTGGGGAGAGTGTCCTCCTCAAAGACGTGATTTTCACATTTTTCAACTCTGTTGAACAAAATGGCTATCTCAAAATTTTGATTGGACGTGTTTGGGGAAATGGAGGGCGTGGAGAGGGGTGTTAGTTGACTACCAATCACTTTTGACTATGAAAAAGGACACTAGTCATTTCAATTTCCAATCGAAAGAGCCCTTTTGAAGTTTCTACAAAACGCTTTCTATAAAAAACCTTATATGCCCCCGGGGCATAACTTACAACCCTCCCCTGACGGCTTGGGGGGGGGGTTGTCTATCCTCAAAGACCTAATTTCCAGAACTTTCAACTACGTTGAACAACAAGGCTATCTCAAATTTTTGATTGGATGTGTTTGGGGAAAAGGTGGGCGTGAGAGGGGGGTTAGTTGCCCTCCAAGACTATTAAAAAGAGCACAAGCCCTGTCAATTTCCAATCAAATGAGCCCTTTTTCAAGTTTCTATGACAACACTTTTCTATAAAAACCTTATATGCCCCCAGGCCACAACTTACAACCCTTGCCCTGGTGGTGTGGTGGAGTGTCCTCCTCAAAGACGTGATTTTCACAACTTTTCAACTGCATGGAACAAAATGGCTATCTCAAAATTTTGATTGGACGTGTTTGGGGAAATGGTGGGCTTGGAAGGGGTGTTAGTTGACTTCCAATCACTTTTGACTATGAAAAAGGACACTAGTCATTTCAATTTCCAATCGAAAGAGCCCTTTTTGAAGTTTCTACGAAAACGCTTTCTATAAAAACCTTATATGCCCCCTGGGCTTAACTTACAACCCTCGCCCTGACGGCTTTGGGGGGGGGGGTTGTTATCCTCAAAGACCTAATTTCCAGAACTTCAACTACGTTGAACAACAAGGCCCTGAGGCTGGGGGGGGGGGGTTGTTCTCAAGACCTAATCCAGACTTTCACTACGTTGAACAACAAGGTATCTCAATTTTTGATTGGATGTGTTTGGGGAAAAGGTGGGCGTGAGAGGGGGGTTAGTTGCCCTCCAATCACTTCGACTATTAAAAAGAGCACAAGCCCTGTCAATTTCCAATCAAATGAACCCTTTTTCAAGTTTCTTTGACAACACTTTCTATAAAAACCTTATATGCCCCCAGGCCATAACTTACAACCCTTGCCCTGGTGGTTGTTGGGGGAGTGTCCTCCTCAAAGACGTGATTTTCACATTTTTCAACTGTGTTGAACAAAATGGCTATCTCAAAATTTTGATTGGACGTGTTTGGGGAAATGGTGGGCGTGGAAGGGGTGTTAGTTGCCTTTCAATCACTTTCGACTATTAAACAGGGCATGAGCCCTTCCAATTTCCAATCGAGTTAGCACTTTTCGAAGTTTCTACGACAATTCCTTCGATACGAAATGCCCTGGTCTAAAACCAACCAAAAAATAAATAATACAATGTGCCAACATCGTTCTTTATTTAGACAGCGCTGTGCTGCCTACGATATCTCTGACTTCCAAGCTACGATCTCGGCACTTAGAAAGCAGAATAAATTGGCAATGGAACACATTATCCTTCGCGTTACACATAAATTTTTTTTTCGGCCTACCCTTAAACAGACACTAAAAGGATAATACCCCACAGCCTTTTTTAGTCCCTGTTCCTTTTGAGGTCCAACCTTGGGACTTAGCCACGCTAACTATTAAAGAAAACTATTTAAATATTAGTTTTTTTTACTGATTTTGACAAAAATCCATCACAATTGCTAACCGTCATTTCATCTACAAAAACCGTCATTTTATCGACAAAAAGCGGCATTTCATAGACAAAATCCGTCACAATCATTAACCGTCACTATATCGATAAAAAAGCGTCATTTCATCAAGTTTTCACCGAAAATTGGACATGAGACGAAGAATCAACCCATCTTTAATATGGCTTCCAGTCATTTTAAGGCCACATTTTCCCACATGGTCTTTAAGAAAAATTCCATGCGTCTGAACTTTTAGGTGCAATTACATGATGTAGGAAACCGTGCGGAGGTGATCACACGTTTTTCCATGCGGATTGAACAATATTATTTTCAGCTTTAAAACCATGTAGGTCATCGTTGGTCAAAATAGACATTTCCCTACTACAGCTGTTCGGACCTTGTCGCACCCAAAGATCCTTAATAGCTACCGAAGATCAACGACTCCCATCTTTTTCACATAACTAATGCAATTGTCAAAGTGAAAATGACTCTCGATGATTGGTTCTTTACTTTTTGAATAAGATGGGTAGCAGAATCGATATACAATTTCGCTCTGTTGACATTCTCGATGACGATATCTTTTCCGCATCTATTGAAATTGAACAAGCGCTATATTTAATTTATAGGTAGCGTTAATGTCAAACGTGGAAATGCCTGCAGAACTCATGCAGGGAACAGACCACTAGGTACCATGCCTCTCGATTTTCCATGAAATGTTTTCGGGCCATAGGCAGATCTTCCCAGGTTTAAGTATCTGTGCTAGTAACATTCTAGCGTTGCTACTTCGGAGTACCAAAAGTAAACTGTAGTAAGAAGGCCTGAACACGCTCTGAAAGTGGTCACAGGTTTTTTGGCAGTTTTTTCACAGGCTTTGAAAATTCGTAGTGGCAACACTACTGCTTATTTTTCACTGAAGGACTGTGTCTTGAAAGAAAACAGTAAAGTTTGTGACTCAACCCTCTGAAAATTTTCTAGTAAATTGTAGCTAAACTAGGCAAAGGCAAGGTAGGCTCTTCTTACTTTTGTGAGTTTTGTATAAAAAAGTTCAAAGATGCGATATTTCCATCCACACACAAGAAACTTAGATAATTTTCTGATGGAGGGCAAGGCTGTACCCAAGATTTTTTTTCGGAGGAGGTTTAACTCAAAGATTTTTTTTCGGGGGGGGGGGGGCTACACAAAAAAAAACTCAAGAAAACGCATACAAAATTTGTTTATATCCATTTTTGTTACGTTTTTCGAGTCAAAACAACATTTCGAGAGGGGTTCAAACCCCCCTACCCCCTCTCTGGGTACGGCCTTGATGGAGGGATTCAGGGTTGTAATTTGCTATGGAGTATAGGGAGCAACAGTCCTCCCCTCCCAAAAGAATCTTAGTTTACCCCCTCCCCTTGCTAAAATTTACTTTCTTCAAAAATCTTGTCAAAACTAAGATAAGCCTGCATAATTCAAGCATCTACAGAAACGGGTCAGTTTTCTTTTGTATAGGCTATCTTTGTCTTTATGGTACTATACGGCTAATTTTTCAGTTTTCCCTGTCATTTTCACTTGATTAGGGAAAATGGGCTTCAACTTTGACCTCCCCTCCCCCCCCCCTCCAGGATTTTTACGAAATTACGCGCAGGGGGATTCAGTAAAAAAAAGGTATAGGACTGAAATTAGATTGACACAAATTTATCATTCGACTCTCCTTCGTAAATGTCCCACTCTTTTCCTGCCCGTTAGGCCAGATATAGTTATATGCCCTAGACCCTATGAAAGCTTGCTGACTATTTTTAAAGCATGTTTTTATTTAGCTTTGTGAGCCGACTAATAATGAGAAATAAACAAAAAAATAATGTAAAGCCACAACAGCAGCAACCTTTAGTATAGGCTATAGCCTAGGGCTTTACGGGGATCCATTGAAGGGATGAGATGGGACTTAATTGAAAATTGGCTGTTTTTCCAATCTAATTTCACTCTTATATTTTACAATTTAATTATGAAATTTCAGGAGGTTGGGGGGGGGGGGGGGTTAATGGTTAAAAATAAAAGCTGTTATACCAGAAAAGTATATTTTGCTAAATTGCTATTCCTAAAACCGGTAACGTATTTTCGTCAAACTTCGGGAGGGGGAGTTAGAGTCAATTTTCCCAAATCAAGGGAAAATGACAATGAAAACTGAAAAATGATCCGTATATTACCATAATGGCAAATATATAGGCTACTAAGAAAACTGACCCGTTTCTGTAGACGCTTGAATTATGCAGGCTTATCTTAGTGTTGACAAGATTTTTTTGCAGAAACTGGATTTCACCTAAGGGGGGGGGGGGGCAAACTGAGGTCTGGGGAGCAAACTTGGGTCTGGAGAGTGAGATTGCCACGTCCCCCTTGCCCCATTGCAAATTACGCCCCTGCCTAAAACCTATTGCAGACCTTACTGCGTATCATATCATTTTGGATGAGTGGGGAGAGCTGAAACCATATTTAAGTCTCCTGTGGATTCTGTTGTCAGAGAACATGACCAATGTTGGGTTAATTGTAGGACCCTCTCTGTAAGACCCACAAAAGTAGGTAATTAAGATGTAAACGTATTAGAACCACCACTATGCAAGATCTATCCTTGGTCTCCTAAGGAAGGAGGAAGGGTGCCTAAAAGTGCAAATCTCGATTTGGAGATTTGGGTAGAATAATTGCGATTCGACATTTTGGTGTGTTCCCAAGCTTAAATCCCTCCCTACAAAAGAAAGGCCTGTCTGCATTCCTGGTAGATTGTTATTTAAATACAGTATCACTTTCTGGCTTATATTTCGTGAATCTTGATACTTTAGGGGGGATATGTCCTCCAAAAAGCGTCTCTTGCAAGTTCTGAAAGACTTGGCTAGGGAGCGATGGTGAATAGTATCGCTCCATCCAGGGGCGTAGCTCCAGCATTTTTACTTGAGGAGGCAAGAGGGGTCCAAATCCGGATAGTCAAGGGGCATAGGCTATATAATAACTTTGGTACTTACATTATATGGTACCCACCGTTATGTGAAGTATATAGCGGTGGATACCATAAAATGCACAAGTACCAAAATTATTATAGCGTACCTAATAATTTTAAATAATTTAATAAGTTAAATTATTAAATAAGTACCAAAAATAACCAGTTTGTTCTCCAGTTTTACATAGCGTAAGTAGTAGTGATCTATCAATTAAAGGAAGCGGGGTCCTATCCTTTTTGCATATATTAATATCTCCGAGCGGACAGTACTCCTTTATAGTGTCAATTAAAGGAAGCGGACAGTACTCCCTTATTGTGTCAATATAAGGAAGCAGACAGTACCCCTTTTTATGTCAATATAAGAAAGTGCACAGTAACCGTACCATACAAGCGCACAGTACTCCTACCATACAAGCGGGCTATCATTCCAAGCAGACATATAGAGAATCTTATTGTGCATTTTCCATCCATTATCTCTAGACATTAAAAAATCCATATTACCTTTTATACATGTATCATAAAAAAATATGTATCATAAATACATATGGCTGTTTTCATACATCGATGATATTTTTCCTGGTATGGTTAAACAAACTTGATGGTTACGAAACTCTGGGCAATATGTTAGGCTTGTTTTTTTTATGTTTAGCCTTGAAAACGGGTATAAAAACTCTGATGACGAGTTATTTTCTCAGTTCAAAAAACGATCCTTAGAAATCCTTAGAAATCAAGTAGTGAGGTGATTATGAGTATGAACCATCATGGGCCGTAAGCAGCATTGACCCTAACTAACAAGGACCTCAACCTCAGAAGCTTCCCCATACCCCCAACCTCCAAGGGGTCCCTCCCCTCCCCCATTTTATTTTTTTTGACAATTTTTTCAACTTTTTTTACATGTCTAAAAATCTGCCCTCAACATGCATGTTCCATCTACAAATTGGTTTCACGAGGAAAAAATAAAACATCAATGTACAAAATTCACGAAGAAAAACAACAACATGCAAAAAGTTTCACGAATAAAAAAATTAACATGTAACAAGTTCGATGAACAAAACCAGTTTCATTTGGTTAAAAATCAATGTATAAGTTTCACAAAGATAAAAATCAACATGTAACAAGGTTCATGAAGAAAAAACCTGCATGCAAAAAGTTACACATACAAAAAAATCAGCACGCAACAAGTTCCATGGAGAAAATCAGCTTCAAGAGGAGAAAAATCAATGTGCAAGTTTCACGATGAGAAAAGTCAACATGCAACAAATTTCACGAACCAAAAAAATATGCAAAAAGTTCCATGAACAAAATCAGCAGGCGACAAGTTCCTTGAACAAGATCAGTTTCACGAGGAGAAAAATCAGTGTACGAGTCTCGCAAAAGAGAAAAAAAATCAACATGCAACAAGTTTCACGAACAAAAAAAACAATCAGCACACAAAAATCAACGATCAAAAAAATATGCATGCAGTATGTTCCATGAACAAAATTAGTTTCAAGAGGAGAAAAAAATCAATGTACATGTTTAACGAAGAGAAAAAAACAATCTGCAACAAGTTTCACGAATCAAAAAACAGCAAGTAACAAGTTCCACGAACAAAAAAAAAATAATCAGCACGCAACAGCTTCCATTAATAAAATCAGTTTCACGAAGAGAAAAATCAATATACAAGTTTCGAGAAGAGAATAAACAAAATCACACTGCAACACGGTTCACGAACAAAAGATCATCACTCAACAAGTTCCACGAACATAAATCAGCGTTCAACAAGTTCCATGAACAAAACCAGTTTTCTCAATGAGGAAAATCATTGTAGAAGTTTCACGAAGAGAAAAATCAACATTGAACATGGATCACGAACAAAGAAATATGCATGCAATAAGTTCCATGAACAGAATTAGTTTCACTAGGTAGAGAAAAAATCAATGTACTTGTTTAACGAAGAGAAAAAATAAACATGCAACAAGTTTCAGGAATAAAAAATTAGCACATAACAAATTCTACGAACAAAATCAGTTTGACGGGGAGAAAAATCATTGTTCAAGTTTCGCGAAGAGAAAAAAATCAGCATGCAACAAGTTTTAAGAAGAAAAATCAGCACTCAACAAGTTCCAAAAACATAAATCAGCACGGTCAGTGTTCCGTGAACAAAATTGGCTTCAAGAGAAGAAGAAAAAATCAATGTGCAAGTTTCACGAAGAGAAAAATCAACATGCAACAAGTTTCATGAACAAAAAATCATCATGCAACAAGTTCCGTGAACAACAATCAGCACGCAGCAAGTTCCTTGGACAAAATCAGTTTCACGAGGAGAAAAACCAGTGTACAAGTTTCGCGAAGAGAAAAAAAAAGCAACATGCAACAAGTTTCACGAACAAAAAAATCAGCACGCAACAAGTTCCAGAATCAGAAAAATATGCATGCAGTATGTTCCATGGACAAAATTAGTTTTAGGAGGAGAAAATAATCAATTTACATGTTTCACGAAGAGAAAAAATCAACGTGCAACAAGTTTCACGAATAAAAAACAGCATGCAACAAGTTCCTTGAACGAAATCAGTCTCACGAGGAGAAAAATCAGTGTACGAGTTTCGCGAAGAGGAAAAAATCAACATGCAACAAGTTTCACGAACAAAAAAAAAGCCAGCACACAAAAAATCCACGATAAAAAAACAATATACATGCAGTATGTTCCTTGAACAAAATTAGTTTCAGGAGGAGAAAAAAAGATCAATTAGCCTGTTTCACAAAGAGAAAAAATCAACCTGCAACAAGTTTCACGAATACAAAAAACAGCAAGCAACAAGTTCCACGAACAAAAACAAACAATCAGCATGCAAAACTTCCATTAACAAAATCAGTTTCACGAAGAGAAAAATCAGTGTACAAGTTTCGAGAAGAGAATAAACAAAATCACACTGCAACACGTTTCACGAACAAAAGATCATCACTCAAAAAGTTCCACGAACATAAATCAGCGTGCAACAAGTTCTATGAACAAAACCAGTTTTCTCAATGAGGAAAATCATTGTAGAAAATTCACGAAGAGAAAAATCAACATTTAACATGGATCACGAACAACCAGTTTTCTCAATGAGAAACATCATTGTAGATGTTTCACGAAGAGAAAAATCAACATGTAACATGAATCACGAGCATAGAATATGCATGCAATAAGTTCCCTGAAGAAATTTAGTTTCACTATGTGGAAAAAAATCAAGTTTCATGAGGAAAAAACCATCATGCAACAAGTTCCATGAACAACAATCAGCACGCAACAAGTTTCTTGAACAAAATCAGTTTCACGAGGAGAAAAATCAACATGCAACAAGTTTCATGAACAAAAAACCATCATGCAACAAGTTCCATGAACAACAATCAGCACGCAACAAGTTCCTTGAACAAAATCAGTTTCAGGACGGCGAGAAAAAAATCAGTGGTACGATGTTTCGCGAAGAGAGAGAAAAAATCAATTCGGCAACAAGTTTCACGAAACAAAAAGACACAGATCAGCAAACAAAAAAGATCCACGAACTAAAAAAAACAATTAGCACGCAGCAAGTTCCATGAACACAAAAATAGTTTCAGGAGGAGAAGAAAAATCAATTGTTACGAGTTTCGCTGAAGGAGAGAAAAAAAGCATGCCAACAAACTCTCACAAAACAAAATAAAATCACATCACTCACGCAACTACACGAACAAAAATCAGCATGCAACAAGTGCATAAACAAAAAAACAGTTTTCGCAAGGATAACAATTAAAAATCATTGTAGATTGATTCAAGCAGAGCAACAATCAACTATGTACAAATGAGATTCTACGAGCAGTAGGAGAGATGCATGCAAAGTACAGTTTGTCCGAGAAACGAGAATAAATCAAACTCCACTGGGACAAAAAAAAATCAATTCTCTGCACAGAAAGACCATCACTGCAACAAGTTTCCACGAACCTAAAGCAGCGAGCAACAAGTTCCTTGAACAAAACTAGTTTCACGAGGAGAAAAATCTGAGTACAAGTTTTGCGGAGAGAAAAAAATCCACATGCAACAAGTTTCACGAACAAAAAAAAACAGCATGCAACATGTTCCAGAATCAGAAAAATATGCATGCAGTATGATAAATGGACAAAATTAGTTTTAGGAGGAGAAAAAAAATCAGTGTACATGTTTCACAAAGAGAAAAAATCAACATGCAACAAGTTTAACGAATAAAAAAAGCATGCAACAAGTTCCACGAATAAAAAAACAATCAGCACGCAACAAGTTCCATTAACAAAATCAGTTTCACGAGGTGAAAAATCAATGTACAAGTTTCGCGAAGAGAAAAAAAACAGGATGCAACAAGTTTCACAAACAAAAAAAATCATCACTCAACAAGTTCCACGAACATAAATCAGCATGCAACAAGTTCCAAAATCAGCATGCAACAAGTTTCACGAAGAAAAATTAGCACTCAACATGTTCCACAAACATAAATCAGCACGGTCAAGTTCTATGAACAAAATTGGCTTCAAGAGAAGAAAAAAATCAATGTGCAAGTTTGACGAAGAGAAAAATCAACATGCAACAAGTTTCATGAACAAAAAACCATCATGCAACAAGTTCCATGAACAACAATCAGCACGCAACAAGTTCCTTGAACAAAATCAGTTTCACGAGGTGAAAAATCAATGTACAAGTTTCGCGAAGAGAAAAAAAAACAGGCTGCAACAAGTTTCACAAACAAAAAAAATCATCACTCAACAAGTTGCACGAACATAAATCAGCATGCAACAAGTTCCATGAATAAAACCAGTTTTCTCAATGATAAAAATCATTGTAGATGTTTCACGAAGAGAAAAATCAACATGTAACATGAATCACGAGAATAGAATATGCATGCAATAAGTTCCATGAACAAAATTAGTTTCACTATCTGGAAAAAACATCAAGTTTCATGAACAAAATACCATCATGCAACAAGTTCCATGAACAACAATCAGCACGCAACAAGTTCCTTGGACAAAATCAGTTTCACGAGGAGAAAATCAGTGTACAAGTTTCGCGAAGAGAAAAAAAAGCAACATGCAACAAGTTTCACGAAAAAATAAAATCAGCACGCAACAAGTTCCAGTATCAGAAAAATATGCATGCAGTATGTTCCTGGGACAAAATTAGTTTTAGGAGGAGAAAAAAAAATCAATGTACATGTTTCAAGAAGAGAAAAAATCAACGTGCAACAAGTTTCACGAATAAAAAACAGCATGCAACAAGTTCCACGAACTAAAAAAACAATTAGCACGCAACAAGTTCCATTAAAAAATCAGTTTCACGAGGTGAAAAATCAATGTACAAGTTTCGCGAAGAGAGAAAAAAAGGCTGCAACAAATTTCACAAACAAAATAAATCATCACTCAACAACTTCCACGAACATAAATCAGCATGCAACAAGTGCCATAAACAAAAACAGTTTTCTCAATGATAAAAATCATTGTAGATGATTCAAGAAGAGAAAAATCAACATGTAAAATGAATCACGAGCATAGAATATGCATGCAATAAGTTTCATGAACAAAATTAGTTTCACTATGTGGAAAAAAAATCAAGTTTCATGAACAAAAAACCATCATGCAACAAGTTCCATGAACAACAATCAGCAAGCAACAAATTCCTTGAACAAAATCAGTTTCACCAGGAGAAAAATCAGTGTACAAGTTTCGCGAAGAGAAAAAAAGCAACATGCAACAAGTTTCACGAACAAAAAAATCAGCACGCAACAAGTTGCAGAATCAGAAAAATATGCATGCAGTATGTTCCTTTGACAAAATTAGTTTTAGGAGGAGAAACAAATTCAATGTACATGTTTCACGAAGAGAAAAAATCAACATGCAACAAGTTTCACGAATAAAAAACAGCATGCAAACAAGTTCCATTAACAAAATCAGTTTCACGAGGTGAAAAATCAATGTACAAGTTTCGCGAAGAGAAAAAAAATCAGACTGCAACAAGTTTCACAAACAAAAAAAATCATCACTCAACAACTTCCACGAACATAAATCAGCATGCAACAAGTTCCATGAACAAAACCAGAAAAAAATCAACGTGATTTTTTCCACGAACATAAATCAGCACAGAACAAGATCCATGAACGAAATCGACTTCGCGAGGAGAAAAAAAAATGAATGTAAAAATTCCATTAAGAGAAAAAACAACATGAACCAACACAGTTCAACAAAGTTTCTACATGAAGCAACAACAAGTTTCACACACAAAAAAAATCATCACTCAACAGCTTCCACGGACATAAATCAGCATGCAACAAGTTCCATGAACAAAACCAGAAAAAAATCAACGTGATTTTTTCCACGAACATAAATCAGCATAGAACAAGATCCATGAACAAAATCGACTTCGCAAGGAGAAAAAAATCAATGTAAAAATTCCACGAAGAGAAAAAACAACATGAAGCAAGTTTACACGAAAAAATTTCAGCAGGCAGCAAGTTCCAGAAACAAAAATCAGCACTCAACATGTTCCAAGATCAAAATCACTTTCACGAGGAAAAAATCAATGTACAATCATCACGAAGAGAAAAATCAACATGCAACAAGTTTCACGTAAAACAACTTTAGTAATCCACAAGTAAATCAACATGCAACAAGTTTCACGAACAAAAAATAAAAACAGCGTGCAACTGGGTACCTACAGCCAACCTACAACACCACCTTTTTTTCAAATAACTGTACTCAAGTGAGGTTCGATTAGGTTCACTTGGCGTGGTGAACCACGCCATTTATTTTTTGTTCGTGAAACTTGTTGCATTTAGATTTACTTGTGGATTACTAAAGTTTTTTTTCGTGAAACTTGTTGCATGTTGTTTTTTCTCTTCATGAAGATTTTACATTGATTTTTTCCTCGTGAAAGTGATTTTGATCTTGGAACATGTTGAGAGCTGATTTTTGTTTCTGGAATTCCTTGTTCACTGCTTCTGTGTTGAATTTTTTTCGTGAAACTACTGCTTCATGTTTTTTTTCTCTTTCGTGGAATTTGTTACATTGTTTTTTTTCTCTCTTGACGAAGTCAATTTTGTTCATGGAATACTTGTTCATGAATGATGATTTTATGTTCGTGAACAAATTAATGTTTATTTTTTTCTGGTTTTGTTTCATGGAGCTTCTTGCATGCTGATTTATGTTCGTGGAAGTTGTTGAGTGATGATCTTTTGTTCGTGAACCGTGTTGCTGTGTGATTTTGTTTATTCTCTTCTCGAAACTTGTACATTGATTTTTCTCTTCGTGAAACTGATTTTATTAATGGAAGTTGTTGCGTGCTGATTGTTTTTTTTTGTTCGTGGAACTTGTTGCTTGCTGTTTTTTGATTCGTGAAACTTGTTGCAGGTTGATTTTTTTTCTTCGTGAAACATGTACATTGATTTTTTTCTCCTCCTGAAACTAATTTTGTTCATGGAACATACTGCATGCATATTTTTTTGTATCGTGGATTTTTGTGTGTTCTGACTGCTTTTTTGTTGTTCGTAAAACATGTTGCATGGTGATTTTTTTTCTCTTTCGCGAAACTCGTTCACTGATTTTTCTCCTCGTGAAACTGATTTTGTTCAAGAAACTTGTCGCGTGCTGATTTTGTTCATGGAACTTTTTGCATGCTGATTTATGTTCGTGGAACTTGTTCAGTGATGATTTTTTTTCGTTTGTGAAACTTGTTGCAGCCAGTTTTTTTTCTCTTCGCGAAACTTGTACATTGATTTATCACCTCGTGAAACTGATTTTGTTAATGGAACTTTTTGCGTGCTGATTGTTTTTTTTTAGTTTGTGGAACTTGTTGCATGCTGTTTTTTATTTGTGAAACTTGTTGCATGTTGATTTTTTCTCTTCGTGAAACATGTACATTGATTTTTTTTTCTCCTCCTAAAACTAATTTTGTCCATGGAACAAACTTCATGCATATTTTTCTGATTCTGGAACTTGTTGCGTGCTGAACTTGTTGCATGTTGATTTTTCTCTTCATCAAACTTGCCCATTGATTTTTTTTCTTCTCTTGAAGCCAATTTTGTTCATTGAACTTGACTGTGCTGATTTATGTTTGTGGAACATGTTGAGTGCTAATTTATCTTCGTGAAACTTATTGCATACTGATTTTGGAACTTGTTGCATGCTGATTTTAGTTCGTGGAACTTGTTGAGTAATCATTTTTTTGTGAAACTTGTTGCATCCTTTTTTTTCTCTTCACGAAACTTGTACATTGATTTTTCACCTCGTGAAACTGATTTTGTTAATTGAACTTGTTGTGTGCTGATTGTTTTTTTTAGTTTGTGGAACTTGTTGCATGCTGTTTTTTATTCGTGAAACTTGTTGCATGTTGATTTTTTCTCTTCGTGGAACATGTACACTGATTTTTTTCTCCTCCTAAAACTAATTTTGCCCATTTAACATACTGCATGCATATTTTTCTGATTCTGGAACTTGTTGCGCGCTGATTTTTTTTGTTCGTGAAACTTGTTGCATGTTGCTTTTTCTTCTCTTCACGAAACTTGTACACTGATTTTTCTCCTCGTGAAACTGCTTTTGTTCAAGGAACTTGTTGCGTGCTGATTGTTGTTCATGGAACTTGTTGCATGATGGTTTTTTGTTCATGAAACTTGTTGCATGTTGATTTTTTTCTTCGTGAAACTTGCAAATTGATTTTTTTTCTTCTTCTCTTGAAGCCCATTTTGTGTATGGAACATTGACCTTGCTGATTTATGTTTGTGGAACTTGTTGAGTGCTGATTTTTCTTTGTGAAACTTGTTGCATGCTGATTTTTTGTTTTCGCGAAACTTAAACAATGATTTTTCTCCCCGTTAAACTGATTTTGTTCGTAGAACTTGTTGCGTGCTGATTTTTTATTCCTGAAACTTGACGCATATTTATTTTTTCTCTTCGTGAAACAAGTACACTGATTTTTTTATCTACCTAGTTCAACTAATTTTGTTCATGGAACTTATCGCATGCATATTTCTTTGTTCGTGATCCATGTTCAATGTTGATTTTTCTCTTCGTGAAACTTCTACAATGATTTTCCTCATTGAGAAAACTGGTTTTGTTCATGGAACTTGTTGCACGCTGATTTATGTTCGTGGAAATTGTTGAGTGATGATCTTTTGTTCGTGAACCGTGTTGTAGTGTGATTTTGTTTATTCTCTTCTCGAAACTTGTACATTGATTTATCTCTTCGTGAAACTGATTTTATTAATGGAAGTTGTTGCGTGCTGATTGTTTTTTTTTGTTCGTGGAACTTGTTGCTTGCTGTTTTTTGATTCGTGAAACTTGTTGCAGGTTGATTTTTTCTCTTCGTAAAACATGTACATTGATTTTTTTCACCTCCTGAAACTAATTTTGTTCATGGAACATACTGCATGCATATTTTTTTGATCGTGGATTTTTGTGTGGTCTGACTGCTTTTTTGTTGTTCGTAAAACTTGTTGCATGGTGATTTTTTTTCTCTTTGCGAAACTCGTTCACTGATTTTTTTCCTCGTGAAACTGATTTTGTTCAAGAAACTTGTCGCGTGCTGATTTTGTTCATGGAACTTTTTGCATATTTTTTTGTTCGTGAAACTTGTTGCATGTTTACTTTTCTCATCGTGAAACTTGCACATTGATTTTTCTCCTCTTGAAGCTGATTTTCTCCATGGAACTTGTTGCGTGCTGATTTTTTTGTATGTGTAACTTGTTGCATGCAGGTTTTTCTTCAGGAACCTTGTTACATGTTGATTTTTATCTTTGTGAAACTTATACATTGATTTTTATCCAAATGAAACTGGTTTTGTACATGAAACTTGTTACATGTTAATTTTTTTATTCGTGAAACTTATTGCATGTTGTTGTTTTTCTCTTCGTGAATTTTGTACATTGACTTTTTTTATTTTTTCCTCGTGAAACCAATTTTTAGATGGAACATGTTGAGTGCTGATTTTTAGACATATAAAAAAAAAGTTGAAAAAATTGTCAAAAAGGGGGGAGGGGCAAAAAGTGGGGGGGGGGGGGGGGCAAAAAGTGGGGGGAGGGGGCCCCTTGCAGGTTTCGGGTATGGGGAAGCTTCTGAGGTTGAGGCCCTTGGTAGTTAGGGTCAATGTTGCTTACGGTCCTTGATGGTTCATACTCATAATCACCTCACTACTTAATTTCCAAGGATTTCTAAGGATTGTTTCTTGAACTGAGAAAATAACTCGTCATCAGAGTTTTTATACCCGTGTTCAAGGCTAAACATAAAAAAACACGCCTAACATATTGCCTAGAATTTCGTAACCATCAAGTTCGTTTAACCATACCAGGAAAACAATCATCGATGTATGAAAACAGCCATGACTTAACAGAAACATGAAATTTTAATATAAAAATCGTTGTACTATGAACAGCACGAATTTTCATGGTATGTTGATTATAATTACAACATTTAAAAAAACCAAAGATACGACTTTTTAGGCGTGGTGATTTTTTTATGATGCATGTATAAAAGGTAATATGGATTTTTTAATGTCTAGAGGTAATGGATGGAAAATGCACCATAAGATTCTCTATATGTCTGCTTGGAATGATAGCCCGCTTGTATGGTAGGAGTACTGTGCGCTTGTATGGTACGGGTACTGTGCACTTTCTTATATTGACATAAAAAGGGGTACTGTCCGCTTCCTTAGATTGACACAATAAAGGAGTACTGTCCGCTCCGAGATATTAATATATGCAAAAAGGATAGGACCCCGCTACCTATCGTCAATACATCACTACTACTAGCGTAAACTTGAGTGAGCTGCTCATAATACACAAATACCAAAATTCCTTCCCCCTGCGGAAATATAAAAAAATAAAACACAAAGAAAATTCTCAAGTTTGGAAAGCCTTATTTTCCACGGGGGGGTGGGGGGTAAACGCCGGCCACCGTACTGTACAAGGAACGGTACTTGTGCATTATGCGGACACTTCTAAAAAGTCAAGTTTGGTTAATGTTAATGAAATAAAATAAAATAGGATGAATACATAATTAGACCCCGGCGCCGCGCCGGCGGATCGACCGAACGCCGCCGACGAGAGGCCTGGTCAAACGCCGCCGAAGTGTCGTACCGCCGCCGGCAGCCGCAGGCACGCCGCCGCCGGCAGAGGCGGTGGCGTTCGGTTGACTTTAAATTAATTTTGCGGCAATTCTTTATTGCGTCAACCGCAAAGTCGGAGCTTTTCCTTCTCGTGTGGTTTAGTATTTCGATTTTCCTGATTAGAAATCAAGCAGGGCTTGCACTATCCCCAAATTTATGGGTATTTCCCCGAAAAAAAAAATGGTTCCCCAAATCCCGAAAGTCACGCAATCACGGCTGCCACCCCTAGCGATTTATCACCAGTGACTTTCCCTGCCAAATATTACTTTGCATGCCATAATTCTTCACTACTCTCTTGTTCATTAATTTTCGTCTCTTTTGTTACTTTGCATAAAAACCAGACAGATGCAATATGCAATTGCAAATATTACAATATACACAGTTCTTAATATGTTGACAAAAAAAATTATCGTCTTTATGAAATGAGTTTAAATCATTTCGAATGCAGTTTCCCAATCGCTATTTCTTACATCATTCGTAGTCAAGAATTTTATTTTCAAGTTGAATAGAATTATAGAACGCATTCACTACTATACAGCTTCAGCCTTCAGTTCGATTTTGAAATTGACAGCCGAAAGATTGTTTCGACAGCTATTGAGACAAAATTTAGCTATAGACTAGGGGAATTAAAGATCGAACCGGAAGTTACCCCAAAAATATGACTTATAAATAAATTGTAAATTATTACTTATAGGGGGAGGGATAGGGGGCTATCATTTTCAAATGATAATACCTCATTTGTTTTTGAAAGCAGGGATGCCAAAAAGATAATTATTTTTTTCATTTAAAGTGGAGACAGAAGAAAATGATATCAAATTCCCTGGGAAACCATTGAAATATTTTGATAGACCCAGGGCCCCCCATTAGGACTTGTTCATTGTCTTGGGTATCTTGCAATTTCTCATAAGGCTACTGGCCTAATTTTGCTTTTGTGTGTGCTCCCTTTTAATTAGATTCTTTGGATCTTATTGAATGCCACGGCGAATCTATGACTCAGTTTTCCAATAATTTGAGGTATATCTGAATAATTTCGACCTTTTTGTTGTTGTCTTTGTACCCCTATACTCATTCCCTCAATTTTTTTTTCAAGGAACACTAAGCTGTTTAACGTTATTTTGCGTGTTTGTTTGAACCATATAGTGACCTAGTTAATTATTAAGTAAATTATTTTTCTAATGAAAGCTGAGACGGTATCCTATCAAGGTGGTATCCAGAGGGGGGGGGTAGTGAGCTATCATATTTAAATGATAATACTTCGATTTTTTTTTTTGAAAGCAGGGGTGCCAATAAGTTAATAATTTTTTTTTATTTAAAGCAGAGACGGTATCCTATCAAGATGGTATCCAGAGGAGGGGGGGATAGGGAGTTATTATATTTAAGTGATAGTACCTTGATTTTTTTTTTTTTAATTGAAAGCAGGGATGCCAAAAAGTTGAAAAGTTGACAAAAATTAACAAGATTTTCCTGAGTTATACTAGATACAGCACTTGCATGGTTTTATTGTCCAAAGGGAAAGGGACATATGCGTCCAACCCGTTTTTTCCTTATTGATGAAACGGGTTTACTTTGAAAACATTCATTCATAAGTACCTGGCAGATTCACACTAAAACGAATTGGTGTGACGAAAGCGATATCGACATCCCCACCTAACATTGCGCCCGAGTGACAATAGCGCCCTTGGTCCAGTGCCCAAGTTACATTAAAAGGCCAGGTAATAATAAAAGCTTTCAAGGAGGAGTCTTTGACAGTCTTATGACCTCAGGGTACTAGATGTTGCAACGTTCTTATGTGTCTACAGTAGTTTAAAAAATTCGATCCCCCTCAAATGATTACCAAAAATATGCACAAATATAACACATATAACATTTGGAATATTATAACACTTTTTTCAAAGCTTTGAAGAAAAGCCAAAAAGGCTAAATACCCTAACTACGCTTGAAAGCTATTTTAAAAAGAAACTCTTTGGAGATTTCCATGGAAATGACCATGGCAGAAGCTTTGAGCCTGGGTGGGGATCAAAGAGGAGTCTTTGAGTATTTTGACCACAGGTGACTTATTGTTGCGACTTTCTTAAATTTGGTAATTTTTTTTGAGCATTTGGAAATCAAAGCTTAAACTCAATAACTGATATTAAGTGTCCTAACATTTTGCTTAGATTAAAAGTGACGAACTAAGATGAAAATCTCAACATCTTCCTGGAGATACTTCAGTCTTCTTATTATTTCATTTAATCACATTTAAAACGGATGAGCTTTTCATTTTTTACCTAAGAAAATAGCTGGCCCTTCATTTTTCTTCATACCGAATAAACCATTAAGTGTTTTTTGTTTCATTGTAATTGAAGTGTTCTCATGAGGTTCATTTTTCAATTTGATAAATTTACTCCTTTTAGATGCAATTTATAATTTGATTGATATTAGGTATTTATCAGTTTATAATTTGGAATGAATCCCCAAAAGAAAAAATGAATAATATCCAAAAGAGCAGCCAAAAGCAATAAAAAAGCAGCAATTCAGCCTTAGCCTACATGACATATATTCTATAAAGGAGCCAAAAAAACTTTAAAATGTATTTTTTTTAAAGTTGTTATTAAAAACGAGTTTTTAATACAAAAAGGCTTTTTAGGAATCCAAAAGAGCAAAAAAAAAAAAAACAATCAATATCAAAGTCACCCATTTCAACTGTTTTAAAGGTGACAAAATAGATATAGGCAAAGAGCATTATGAAAAAATTAAGCTTCTAAGTTCAAAGTTATATTCAAAGTTTTTACCCAGATAACTGACGAATTTTGTGATATGGTATTTTAAGTTTTGTATGCAGTAACGCTCGATGAAAAAAACTACTAATTTTGATAATTATTTATGTTAAGAATACACAGCTAATAGATACTTCAACTACTTGTATTATGCAAGGGTTCTGAAACGCCACAGCCATTTCCTTTCTACCAGATTTCTACTTCTCTTGATGAATAATGAAGAAGACCAGTTTCCAGCCAGCGACTCGTGAATTTTTGAACTCATGAATAGGCTCGAATCTGTTGTAAATTTAAGCTGTGATTTGAGAAAGACTGATGAAAACATTAATGTTTGCGGTCAACATTGATCGCGCCGCCGGCGTGCCGCTGGCGCTGTTTTTGGCCCCGCCGCCGCCGGTCATCCCTCATCGGCACGGCGCCGGGGTCTATACATAATAGTCTATAAACAAATTTGGGCTATATATTTGCACATTGGGGGTTGGGGGGTTGGGAGGGGGGTAAAGCATAGGTTATATTAAATACTTAACCTAACCTAACCTAGGTACCTTTTCCCCCCTTAAACCCCAAAAATGAATCGTCTAAATATTGGGACTCATTGAGAAACCACGGCTTTGCAGTCATTTATGTATAGCGATATCTCGAGAATAGCCTGTTTAACGGGTTTTTCTTCACGGGTTTCCTTGTACAATATATAAAAGTGTCCGTATAACGCACCAGTACCCAAGGAACTACTAATGGAAACCCGTCAAACGGGTATTTGCAAGAGATAAATGGATGGCAAAGCGTGATTGCTAATTGCGTTTACAATATTTAGACTGTTGTTTTTTGGGGTTTAGGGGGGGAGGAAGGTACCTAGGCTAGGTTAGGGTTACGTATTTAATATATGCTATGCTTTACCACCCTCCCAACAACCCCCCCCCCAATGTGCAAATATATAGCCCAAATTTGTTTCTAAACTAATATATATTCATCCTATTTTATTATATTTCATTAGCATTAAATAAACTTGACTTCTTTCGTGGGTACGGTATAATGCACAAGTACCTTAATTTTTTCTCCAAATTATTGGGAGGACAACTGCCCCCCCCCCCCCAACGACGCTCCTGCCTCCTACAAAAACTAGCTATCTCCCCTCAAAATTTTCTCAAAAGTGAATTTGAAGCTGCCCTGACTGAAGACGGTAAATTTTGATGTGGTTCCTGCGTTTAAACCAATTATGAATACTTGCATTATCCCAATTTCAACTTCGAACGGTTTGTGTGTTTTGATCACAGTTCATATAATTATCCAGTAAGCTTATCGCAGATCATTTCTGGTCTTCGTTCTCGGTGCGAACAAAAAGCTCCTCCCACTTCTTTCTGCATTAGCGGGTTAGTACTTGTTTCCGATTAGATCACAGTCTGACTTGTCTACCCATGAAAAGATCTGATGCCGCCTATGTTTCTATCTGCAAAAACGTTCTCCGGAGCACTCGCACCCCGGTCCGGGTTTTTATAATGGGTGAGATAGGGAATGATCATACTGGATAGTTATATGAACTGTGGTTTTGATAATAAAACATTCACGAGTCGCCATCCTGGCAATCGTATTGATTTCTAGTCTTTATTTTCCTCCAAGTTTTTCTTTGCGGGTATTAAAATCATGTTGGTGATGTAATAACAGATGAGTACCGGCTTGTTATCGATAGGAGGGATGTCCAATCTCCCTAAATTACTTTATCTGCAAAGGGTTCCAAACTGACGAAACGTTTAAGCTGATAGAGACAAGCTTTTGCATCGTTATTCAATAGTTTGCATCAACCCATCCCATTTTTTATTACTTTTGATGATAAATTCGCAGCATTTTAAAGTTTGCATCCTCTTGCGATCACCTTCTTGCTCAATTTAAAATTTAATATTCATTTTGGTCGCAGGTTCAAGTTTATCTAAAAATAAATCACGCCTTTTCCGTTAAAAGAGTGAGTCATCTACTCCGTCTACAAGCTCAGTGTAATATCAACCAGGGAGAATTTTGCTCCTAAATATTGCCAAGTATCTTGTTGACAGACGTACAACATAGATTATAGTGAAAAACAGGTTTGATAGTTTTTTAATATCTGGATTAAACTATGGTATGTTAATTTTGTGTTTAAGCTAGATTAAGTAATTATTCGATACCAGGTCAAGGCTATGTCAAGAAACTAAAACTTGGAGCACTGAATGGTATTACGCTTTTGTTGCAATTGTAACCTAACTAGTTCCAGGGGGCATTTGCCCCCTTGATTCCTCCCGTCAAATGATTTCAAAAATTCCTTTGGTACTTGTTAATCGTACGGAACACACCCAAGAAGTGAAGTTAGGTTATTCCTAATGAAATATACCAAAATATGATGATAATATAATACTTTAGAAACAAAATTGGTAAAGTTCTACCAAATCATATTATTGAGTTAGGACTAAAGTGAATACACCATTCGATGCCTTTTTTATGCTGATTACGAATATAATAATCATTTCTATCGGAAATGAATTCAGCCCCCCCCCCTATATATACCTAACCTAACCCTGAATTGGCATATATAGGGGGGGGGAGCTGAAATTCATTTCCGATAGAAATGATTATTATATTCGTAATCAGCATAAAAAAGGCATCGAATGGTGTATTCACTTTAGTCCTAACTCAATAATATGATTTGGTAGAACTTGACCACGAAATTATGACAGCATCTAGGCATTAGGCCTACCCGGTAAAATGCCTATCTGATCTTCAATACAATTGTCGCGTGTTTTCTGGTTTCTAAACAAGTACCAGTTTTTTTTCCTCTGAAAGTAAGGAGAAAATGAAAACTTAAGTGAACAGAAGTTATTACGTATATGATGGGTTCCTCCTCCTCCATTCCTTGCTCTTTACGCTAAAGTTTGGCTTTTCTCTCATTATTTAAGAATGACTCCTGAAACACAAGTGCCGCTTAATTAAAAAATTATAAGCTTTTTAAAAGGTAAAAAAAACTTCAGAGTAAAGAGCGACGTATTGAGGAATAGGCAACCACCTCATATGCATAATAGCTTCTGTTCGATTTTTAAATAGTATCGAGAAATCTGACTCCTCCATGGAAAATTTCCTTCCCCCACGAATAATTCCTCCGTGGAAAGATCCTCCCATGTAACCCCTCCACTGGGGTTACATGGGCTCCACTCTTAACTGGGATGACATTAAACTTGATGAATGTTTTATATTTTAAATAAGCATCAAAATTTGATTCTTTTGATGTATCTGTTGTTATCAAGGCTCGGTTTTTTAGAATTTCGGTTACTATTGAGCCAAATCGCTCCTTACTTACAGTTTGTTACCACAAACTGTTTGATACGCAGAATAATTTTGACTGCAGCTCCACTCTACTTTACCCCAACCCCCCTCCCCTTAATGTGCAAATATATAGCCCAAATTATATATTTTCCGGCATTTTGCCATGTGTCACTCTTGTTTCAACCCGTGTACCCGTAAATTCAATCAACTGTGACGAATTCAAAAACTGGAATCACATGGGAATATATTATTTGGGCTTTATGTTTACACATTAGTAGGGGGTTGGGGGTAAAGTAGAGTGGAGCTGCAGTAAAAATGTGTAAACTACAATTATTCTGCATATTATGAAGCAAGAAATGTTTTTCTTAACATGTTTCCTTCTCAACAGCTCCAGTTTTAGACTTAAACCCTAGATTTCTAAAAACATATTCCCCCCCCAAAAAAAAAATTGAATTGGTGCCACTGGTTAGCTTAGTGGAGAAAACGGTACTTGTGTGATATCCCGACCACACTCAAGAAGTGAAGTTAGGTTAATCATAATTAAATATACCAAAATATGATGAAAATATAATACTTTAGTAACAAAACTATGGGAACTACAACAAAGAATTATGGAAAGTAGGCCGCCCAGAATACATTATATTAAATACCTAACCAAAATACCATCTCTATTTATTAAATATTCAATTAAAATATACCTGCATCGTAGTTTTTCTCACTGGGACTAAGCTATTTATAACCGAATGCAGACAGACAAACCGGTTTTACCCAGGTCAAACTGATAGAGTGTGGTTGGTATATCATAAAAGTACTAAGAAATCTTGAACCAAAACTATCATTTATAGTTAGTGGACAATCAATAGGTCTAGCTACTGATTTAGAAAAGGCTAGTATAGCATAGGCTATTCACAGTTGTATGTTGTTGACGACCCCTACAATTTTTTTTTTAATAGACGGCCACGTCTGGAATAATTTTTATAAATACGGGGAAGATTTAAATGAACCCTTTTTCGCGAAAGTAACTTATTTATAAATGAGAGGAAGATTTAAATGAACCCTTTTTCGCGAAAGTTACTTATTTTTGCCTGTTATTACACGGGTTCCAGTCCCCCTCCCCTACCTCAGTTTATGCACCTGGCCTGTGATGATCCTAAAACGCCTCTGTATCTGAGACGGGCCTGACAGTTGCTTCGAGAAACCTAGGAAGAAATCCAGGCGAAACAGTATTTTAATGTTCTTTTTTTGTCAAATTTTAGACATTTTTCCAGATTCTTTAAAATGATGTTTATCCAAATATAGCAAGGTTATGAGGCTTCAAAGATTTTCACTTGGGCCTTATGTGTACTGCTAGATGACATGGTCTAATTCTGAAAATTCGTATGGGCGAACGAGGGTTTGCCAAAGTTCATCAAAATTCGGCACTCTTTGAAGGGGGAGGGGTGAAAGTAGGTACTTCAAAATGTCTTCTCGGGGAATAGTTTGGTGTCTGGAATTATTCCTGGAAGCCTCATCTACAGAACTTGACTGCTTTCCAAGATTAAAAAAAACACTCATCTAGATATTTGAAAACAACCTAAGGGGAACAAAAAAGGGGACACTGTTTACCATTTATTTAATCACAAAAAGAGGAGTCTGCCTGATAGCCTTGTATGAATTAACCAACTTTGAATTATTGCACTTATCAAGGGCGATTTCACAAACCCCATTTGAAAAATGGCTGTTACTCGTAGTCTTGTAAATTTTGCTCTAGTAAATTTCCAAAGTCGAATTTTCCTAATCTTGTTAAGAGTTCAAGGAACTGGGTAGAATTAGGTTGCTAGGACTCTCCTGGGATTAAAATTCCCATCGTAGAAGATTGCAATTTTTTATTATAACTGTTACCATGTCTACCTGAGACAAATTTTTAAAAGTGAACAGAAAGCCAATTAGGTTGGCTATTTGATAGCTGGTGAACTGATTTCGTCTGATAAATAGAACTAGAAATAAATGCATCTTCTTTTTGGAATTTTCTGCACTGTTTATTTTAAGGGATAAATTAAGTTTACTTCTGAAACGTTAATATAAAAAAGGATACTTCTTGCTGTGGAGAGTAAAATGAACTCAGTATTAATATCATACGAAATGATAAGCTAGAGAATAATTCACATAAACATCTTTTTCATAATTGAAAAAACTCATCTAGAATCAAACTGTTCGTGGTACGTGCCTGAGAAAATTTGTCTTATTTTCGAAAAAAGGGGGAAACACACCCTAAAAGCTATAGAACCTTTATGAAAATCAGACCATCAGAGAGGTTTCAAGCTCATATCTGCAAAAATGTGGAATTTTGCATTTTTTGCCAGAAGAAAGATCACGGATGCGTGTTTATTTGTTTTTTTTTCCCAGGGGTGATCGTATCGACCCAATGGTCCTAGAATATTGTGGAAGGGCTCATTCAAATGAAAATTAAAAGTTCTAATGTTCTTTTTGAGTGACCAAAAAAATGGAGGGCAACTAGGCCCCCTCCCACGCTCATTTTTTCCCAAAGTTGCCCGATTAAAATTTGAGATAGTCATTTTGTTCAGCATGGTCGAAAATATAATAACTATGTCTTTTAGGATAACTTAATCCCCCAAAGTCCCCCGGGGGAGGGGTGAAAGCTATGAACTTTACCCAATGTTTACATATAGTATTGGTTATTGGGAAGTATACAGACGTCTTCAGGGAAGATTTTTCCTGGTAGTGGGGGTGTGGGGGTGGGTCGGGGGTTTTGTGGGAGGATCTTTCCATGGAGGAAGTTTTCATGGGGGAAGGGACATTGCTATGAAGGGGGCACTGGATTTCCCAGCATTATTTAAAAAACGATCAGAAATTAAATAATAAAAAAAGTTTTTCAACTGAAAGTAAGGAGCAACATCAAAACTTAAAACGAACAGAAATTATTGTATATTATTGTATTTTTCGACCATGCTGAACAAAATGGATATCTCAAAATTTTAATCGGGTGACTTTGGGAAAAAAATGAGCGGGGAGGGGGCCTAGTTGCCCTCCATTTTCTTCATCACTTAAAAAGGGCACTAGAAAATTCCACATTTTTGCAGATAGGAGCTTGAAACTTGATTAGTACGGTTCTCTGATACGCTGAATCTGATGGTGTAATTTTCATTAAAGTTATATGACTTTTAGGGGGTGTTTCCACCTTTTTCAAAAATAAGGCAAATTTTCTCAGGCACGTAACTTTTGATGTGTAAAACTAAACTTGATGAAACTTATATATTTGAAATCAGCCTAAAAATCTGATCTTTTGATGTAGCTATTGGTATCAAATCCGTTTTTTAGAGTTTCGGCTACTATTGAGCCGGGTCGCTCCTTACTTACAGTTCGTTACCACGAACTGTTTGAATTAAATAAAATCAAATATCTTCCAATACCCTCGGCTTAGGTTAGCACTATTTTTGTTGTTCATCCTAGAACTGCTAGTGTTTCAAAATAGGAAAGTGGAGCAAGTTATGGGCCTAAAACTGAGTGGTTTGGGTATATGACCCCAACCTCTGAAAATTCGCTCTAACCACTGCGAAGAAACTGACTTGTCCACATACCTACAATCCATATTTTAGCAGGAAGGAGTCGGAGAAAGAAAATTAAGGGAAACTAAAAAAACAAGGAAAAATCGCGAGCCGTCTGCAGGGGAGAAGGGAGAACAAGAAGTAGAACGGAACCCCCTGTTTGTTCCCCAGATGCGAGGCTCAAAATGAAGGTGAAGTCGAAAAAAGGACAAACCGACTCATATATGAAACGTATTGAAGATTATTGGGAAACTAGTAAAAACATTGGGATCAAAGACTTCATCCTCTCCCCGTGTATATGTGTGTATCAACTGATTATTTAATTTTGTTATGCTATGAGTCATTGTACTTTCGAAGGAAAAAAGACAGTTAGATAAGAGGGTAAAAACAAGTTTTGACATGTCTTCTAGGATCAATTCCAATTTGTTTGTAAGTTGAATTTTCTCTCTTATTTGAAACTGAATTTTAATTAGGTGAAGTTCGGATGAAGGGTTTTACGCCATTCTTTCTACTATAAAATTTTAGCTGACTTACGAGTTGAATGACATTGAATTAAAATCTAGACTACAATAATTCAAAGTGAGACGACTGTTGCGCTTTCACCGAAGATTGTTAAACCAACTTAAAAGGCTATTTTTATTTTAAAAGGAATAAATAAATGCAATCATGGAAGTGAGAAAGAGATAGAAGGTGGATTACACACGAGTCGCTTTGTCGGATAAGTTATACGCATCAAGCTGTTGAAATATTTGAAAAACACCACGCTGGGGAATCAGGGACGTGCGTTGAAATTCTTTTCGTTGGGGCACACTATTCAAAGGAGAAGGGGGACAAGTTTAGAAATATGTCAGAATTCCCAAGTTCTACGGTGGAATTTACAGGTACATTCGTAAAAATCTCGGTGAAGATTGAATACCAGTCCATTCACTCCCAACCTGTGTGCGGGCGGTTGAAACCTGTGGAGTTAGTGGATTTTTTAAGTCCCTTCTGTTTTGAAAATATGATTTTCTAGTGTTATGCCTACTATTATTGTACTCATCAATAAAAAACATTTCGCGATTCTTAAATCAACCGCGATAATTCAAAAGACTTCATATAATTTGAATTTTTCTTTTGTTGACGGAAGACTAATAGCCCGGCAACGCAAAACGTTTGTACGTTTGATCGGCAAGGCATCTATGTGGGGTTAGGTGTTTCAATAAGGGGGCCAACTTAGGAAAGGGCAAATAATAGACGATTAGCCCCATTGCTCAAGAGTTGTAGCGAATCGTATAAATCTCATGCCTTTGGGTAGAGAGGTGGCTTACGCCAATGTCTATTAAGGAGGTTTTACTAGTTTTTTTCTTTTTTTTTTGGGGGGGGGGACTATAAATTCAAGAATGCAGTATGTGGACTAATTAAAAAGTATGATAAATTATATGAAACCATAAAAACATTATTTTGGTACTTTCCATTATATGGGCATTTCTAAAAAGTCAAGTTTGGTTAATGCCAATGAAATAAAGTAAAATAGGATGAATATATAATAGTTTATAAACAAATTTGGGCTATATAGTTGCACATTAGGGGGGGGGGAGGTAAAGCATTGCATATATTAAATACGTAAGCTAACCTAGGTACCTTTTTCTCCCCCTAAGCCCCAAAAAACAACAGTTTAAACATCGTAAACGCATTGAAAACCACGCTAAGCATTGCATTACTGTATATCGGTGTCTTGAATTAACCCATCAAAAACGGGTTTTTCGTGACTGGTTTCCTTGTAAATGCCCATATAATGGGAAAGTACCCTTATTTTTTTCGAGGTGAGGGGACACCAGTTCACAGGGACTTTATATGCCTACCTGTGGGGAGCATTTGATATCTTTGGGACCCGTCCCCCCTCCAAGAATATATTTATCAGTCGTGGCCCCTTGGGTCAAATAGTATGGCACTTAATCCCACCCATAGGTATTAGGCTTGTCGTACCCACACTGGTTACAATATCAATGCGGGAAGAACTTGTCGAGCCCGTGGGACCACACAAACGTGATACTGTACCCTAGCGGAGGCCAGTAGTGCAGGGTTGCCACCGTCCCGGATTAATCCCGGTTTTCCGGGATTTTTTTTGTGTGTCGGGATTTTCGGGATTTTTTGTAAGAAAACCGGGATTTTTAGCTAAAAACCGGGATTTCTGCTAAAAACCAGGATTTTTTTTAAAAAAGAGATTTTCAACGATTTTGGCTGATAGTATACTATTTTTTTTCTGTAGGATATCACGAATATTCTCTGTTTTTGTCTGTTCTCTCTGGATTTGCGCTTGTACACTAGGGCAACGATTTTTTCGTTCGGGATTTGACTTTTGAAAGTTCGACTCCAATGTAACGACGAGCGGCGAATTCAAACAAAAACAGCGAGGATTTTCTTTTCTTGTCATTGTAGTTCATTTTGCTCCGTGTAATGCCTCGGGCAAAGTTAATCTCAGAAAAGGTAATTAAAAAGCGTACGGCATTATACTTATTCTGTTCAAAAGGATACGTGTTTCAAAAGGATTCTTTTGTAAGACGAATGATAGTTCCGCTGTCCGCTTCTTGATTGGCGAGACTTTTGCTAAACAGAAAAGCAGGTATGAATGAATTATTTTGTTCAGTGATTAAACCCGTACAGAGTATTTCACTATCTAATCTACAAAATATAGCATAAAATATCAAAAACTGAAAATCACAAGCAAAATACTAAACACCACAAAGAAACAAGGAAAAAGGAAAAAAAATAAATTGACAACAATTATTAGCACTTAATAGTAATTAAATGAAGGAAAAAAAAATATACAATATCTAGTCTCTTTGTTCGGTTCAAGTATTCCAAAACGGCATACCGAGCCTCTTTGATGAACCAGATAACATTAATATTAAAAGTATTAGAGTAAGAAAAACCTTGTAATTTAAATTGCATTTCAGTTCTTTCATTTTCAAAAAATTTACACTCAAAAAGATAATGATATGAAGTCTCCTCGTCACCACAATTACAATTGGAACAATCACTTTATTAATTCTACATAAAAATGAATTTAATTTACAGTGACCAGTTACAATGTGTGTCAGTTTATAATTAGGAGTAATTTTGTGACTTGAAGAAGGTCAGTATGATCAGTAAAAAACTGAAGGGTCCAGGGTTTAACAGCTTGGCAAAATAACTCATACCATTTCATATATAGGGTTTTACGTAAGGTTCTCCGAATTTCATTTAAATTATTAGAAGTAGAAAGGGAATTACCGAATAGAAAATTTACTTGCGAGTCCGTATAATATGAATGATCATTTAAATTATAGTTATTTAAGCTATTGAGGGGTGGCCAGTAAGCAGGCCTTCCTCTCTTTAGATATCTGGTGAGAGATATCTCTTTGGCTCTAAAATCGATAGGAAGGCATCCCGATAAAGCTGTTATTGTCTCAGTTTTAGCGGATAAAAAAGCTTTGGAAATCGAAACCATAGAAATTCTTTGGACAGATACTAACTTTTTTACATTTTTTTTTTATTCAGCGCTGACAGCCATACGGGTATTGCATATAAAATGGTGGATTCAATAGCAGCTTTGTATAACTTTCTGAGGGCAAATGGTTTAAGACCCCAAGTGGTTCTGGCGGCACATAACAATTTTGTTGAATATTGTTTGGCGACTTTTATTTTACTTTCAACATGATCATTCCAAAGTAATTTTCTATCAAGAATTTAGCCCAAGTATCTCATTTTATCGCTTATTGGTATTCTATGGCTTAAAAACCGAAGATTAATCTGTGGGATTTCTCTTTTCTTCGTAAAGATGATAGCTTCCCATTTATTAACATCGAAATTTAATTTATTTTCATCAGCCCTTTTTCTAATAGTGTAAATACCTTTTTTTGCAGTCATCAGCATACGCTTGTATTGTACAGCCTGTCGGTAACTCTGAACCACAGTTTATAGAATTATCCAGTAAGTTTATCGCAGATCATCTCTGGTCTTCGTTCTCGTTGCGAACAAAAAGCTCCTCCCACTTATTTCTGCATTAGCGGGAATGCGGGTTAGTCTGTTTCCGATTGTTTCCAACAAAGTGCATTATTCGTAATAAGCGGGTTTCCACTTGTTTCCGATTAGATCACAGTCTGACTTGTCTACCCATGAAAAGATCTGACTTCGCTTATGTTTATATCTACAAAAACGTTCTCCGGAGCACTCGCACCCCGGTCCGGCTTTTATAATGGGTGAGATAGAGAATGATCATACTGGATAATTATATAAACTGTGCTCTGAACGAAGCAAATCGTCCACATTAATAGACCATAAGAACGGAGAGAGTATGCTTCCTTGTGGACAAGATTTTTGAAGGATACGAGTTATATTATCAGCTTTATCACCATAAGAAACTGATCGATCTGATAGATAACTTTTAATCAACATAACTAGAGGAGTAGGGCAACCTAAATCTAATATTTTTTTATAAATCCCGGGGTGCCATGCATTGTCGAAGGCACCCTTGATATCAAGGAGAAGACAAAGTGTAAATTTCTTCAACTTATTATTTTCTTCCACTGTTGTGACGAGTTTGTCCAGAGCATCTACTGTTGATTTACTATTAACAAATCCAAACTGGTTATTAGAAATCCAGTCCTTATTAGTACTTAAATCATTCAAAATATATCATAGGATT